>OX104113.1:71605916-72160899 GCA_944474755.1 Limnoperna fortunei
TATTTTTCTGGCTGCTACCGTCACAGATGTTTTATATTTTGTAAGTGCAACTAATTTTACTTTTTTTTTTGGGGGGGGGTGTTTGTTTCTTTGAATGGTGTTTAACGCTACGTTAGAACCTGGTGAAAAGATGGGAAACTGCTTGTTTTCTTAACTAAAAAACATTATCTTCATTAAACATACAATCAAACCAGTCAAATGTTTTAAACATTGTTGGTGTAAGGTAAATATATGAATGTACAATATAGATTTTTTTAATTGTTTAACTGACCACATAGCATTGTAATTTAAAATTAAGATCTATGTATCATTTTCACTCATAGTTATACACAGAAGAAAGTACAGTTAAAATACTCTTTAAATACCTGAGAAAAATCTGTTATATAGAAATAAAACCAATTCTAACGTTTTTTTTCAGACTTGTGATTTGTGTTCGTCAAAATGCGAAACCTTCCTGTCAGTACGAACATCCGGATTTTCAGTATTGTCCTACGCTCATGCTATTCATTTTTTAACCATGTTTCCTGTTAAAAATAAAAATTGTGGTATTATAATGTACTTTGGCGTATGTAAGTGATTGACCTGCATGCAATACTGTGGAGGCCATCTTTGCTAAAACATGGACAACAATTGAAAAACATCATCAACTTTCAAAAATATTTCCAGAACCTCCTGCAATGGCCTTTAGAAAACCCAAAAGTTTAAAAGATCAGTTAGTCCGAGCAGAAATGTCGTCACGTAGCCGCCAATCGGGGCAATGTTGCATCTGTGGTGACGGTCGTTGTATGACATGTGATCACATACAACACACCCAACACTTCACTAGCACATCAAATGGCAAACAATTTGACATCCATGTCAATTTGAATTGCAAAAGTGAGAACATCATATACCTTTTACAGTGTGGTATATGTAATCTCCAGTATGTTGGTGAGTCTGTGCAACGATTCAGCAAACGAATGAACGGGCACAGAAGCGACACAAGATGCAAACCCAACTTACCCCTTAATAGGCACCTACGTACGCACGGCACTGCAATAGCTGAAATTTTTAATAAACTCAGGGTGACCCTAATAGACCATAACCCAAGGTGGAAAGACAAACAGAGAAAAGAGAAAGAAAGTTTTTGGATAAAAACATTGGGAACATCATTTCCGAAGGGAATTATTGAAAAATTATAGGACCTTAGACCAGATACAACCATGGTCTCCGAATATTCATGTAGAATTACGTGTCGTTTTATTTATTTTAAAACTGCTTTTTTGAATATATATTGATTGTAACCGTATAAATAGTGCTACATATTTATACACCTGTACTTACTTGTAATAGCACTAACAAAAAACATTTTTTCGTTAATTACTAGATATAGTATACATCACATACGTATAACGACAAAAACGTTTTACCTGTTATTGTCATTCGTTGTAAAAACACTGACGAAGCCTGTTGGTAAGGCGAAATATTTGTGCAATTTTTTAAAGTGTAAAACTTTGTTTTCGCTTTAATTATGTATCTAGATGTTGTTGTACATATTTTTAAACGAATATATAACGTTTTTATATATATATATGCAGTCTTTCTGCATGATGCAACTGGATGATTTTCATAACATTGTAGACACGTGTAACTTTACATACAAGTTTGACGAGTGCACTTGTTAGAATAATTGAATGGGTAGCACTTTAAGTTGGAATTTGACGAATTCTGAAATTTAGTAGCATGTTGTGAATTTAAGAAATATGTGCTAGAATTTCAATTCATGTACAGAAGCCAAAGCTCCATGTCAACATCAACCAAAGACCTGGAGGGGGTTTATGGATTTTCTAAAACGATATTGTTCGTCATAGGTTATAAAACCTAAAGTACTACGAGAGGCTCCCTGACGGACGACATACATTTCAAAAGCTCTTGAAATCTAATTGATTGATTGATTGACTATTGGTGTTTGACGCCTGAGCAGCATTATTTCAGCTATATTCAGGCGATGAACATGAAATGGATGATAAAATGAACATGAAATGATGATGAATGAAAATGGGATGGGACACAAGGAAAAATAGGGGTAACGGATTTTAGATTGCCACTGGCAAATGGAAGGATGGATAGGGTCGGGCAATTCAGCCTCCTGTAGCGGGATCGAAATCCCTACTCATAGCGAATACTACAGCAGCGTTCTTTAACGAGCGAGGAACGTGGCATTTTTCCCAACACGGTGCACTAATATGGTTTGCGGTCAGGTTTTCCGTATTATGGCCTGACAACCCCAGCTTGCCAGGGGTACCCCATTAAACCACCTGGAGCACACATCCCAGTCGGTCTTTAGGCAAACCGACCTGACACGCCGGTCAGGGTACTGGGCGCTATTTAGTCGCCTTTTACGACAAGCTAGCGCGACTGCGGTCTATTCTTTTGGCCACCCGGATCCCGCACGGTGCTCTTGAAATCTATGTGAGGGAACAGAACAAAAATACTGGTGAATGTAATAAAATGAAACTGTATTGACAGAATTTCTAATACCTGGAGAAGAGTAAATTGTTGGGGCTATGGTAACAAAACCTGCTCCCAATGAGGTAAGTGTAACATTCACACAGTTGCTACATGTATTCATATGTAATGGTGCAGGCGAGGACTGAACAAAGCCTGTTTGTGAACTGGAAACTAAGTATTGACTTCCTGGAATTATTAGCCAGATTATATGTAGGATTACTATTTGAACTGGAAGAAGAATCTGCCAAATTACTCGAGACTTTCCTTTTCCTTCCATACTTTATTGCCTCGAACTTTGTTGTATTTTTGATTTCCACTTCTCCGTCATGTATGACATGATTTGAAACTCAAATAAAGCATATTAGAACTAAATAAATCCATTGAAACTGAAACATGTGGGTAAATGCAACTACATTAATGTAATTTAAAAAAACAAATGCATTTATGATAGCCCCAAATATACAGTTACAGAAAAAGCAATTGAAAACGAAATGCACAATTCACGAAAAATTATCCGTACTGTGGCCAGTTAAGTAAAGTTAAATTGCAATGTGAATATATTATAGGTATAATTTATTTCATAACCAGATACATGCAATTCAATGTATTTAATTTATATTAAATGGTGAATATATATATCTGGCATGCTTGAAGTCTAAATCAAATGCAATAAAAATATTGCCAAAGTAAGAAACATTTATTCTTTCCAATATATATAGTTTCATATGGTTTACTTCGTCCAGTTTGAAAACCGAAGTGATAATACAAAAGGACGACATCTAGTCGCCTACCAGTTTGTTGGCACAATTTTGGAAAAGAAGTAGAAGTCAAATAAGGAATAGGAGCAAGACCTAGTGCTTTCTTAAAGGAAAGATTATTTAAATGATAAAAGAAATTAAATCTTATTACTTTAAATTTTATTATTTGATGGGCCTCCACACAGCTTATATTTTTGCTTCCGATCGAAAATCTAGAACTGCTGATATTGCAGGATTTAATATAACTTAGAACCATATCAATAGTATTGTAAAACGTTTTAAAGACTTCTCTTCTCTAAACACCAAAATTTAATTGAAACAAAAAAAAAAACAAAATTCATTTCATGGTCCTATACCAAGTTGATGTTTTTTTATGCAAATAACGGAAATTCAAAATAACCGTCATGCGAGGACTTTCATTTACATAGAACTGGAAAGAAAACTGTTTAAATGACTTCTTCAATAAAATTGTTGATTACAGCTATGTTGTGTGCAATGCTAAATTTCTGTTTTTATGTGGTCGCAAATTTATGAAAGCTGCTATTGCAGGACATAATTTAAGGCAGAAGTTTGTAAGAAAAATGTTTAAAATGAATTTCCCCTCCCCCCTCATGCAAAACTTATCCACAATAATATTTGAATGGTCTTCTATTTGAGTTTAATGTAGGACTCAATGGATAAATGTTCAAATGCCTTCTTTAGTTAATTGAAACATGTTTTACATGAATGTGGATGTTCATTTGAGGGTCCACTACACAGTTACTTTTTTCATCTACAATACAAGAAGGCCGATATCTTGTGAATTCATTTAATTTATAAACATATGGGAAAAACTTTCAAAAGACGTTTTGTCTGCTACAAACAAAAATTGAAACAAAGCCTATCAGCACGATTTATTTGATTCTATCAAAAGGTTTTAAGCTAATTTAAATTTGAAAAGAAAATTTTGCATGGAGAGTTTTGTTATTTCAGATTATCCTTCTCGTATCACTGCCTATTGTTGATGTTATCTCCATTTTTCATTGTTCGTTGTTAAAAAAGTTTGATTATTATACTACATTTAAGCCTCACATGAAAGTACAGCAAATGACTCCATGGTGTCTAAAAGGAGACACATTCAGTACATGTATAAAGTCTTACGCTTTTTTGAAAACTTACAGTAGTATGTAACAGAAATGCAGGGAACATAGAACAACCTCTGTAACATACAAATAAACATGCTTTCAAATAAGTCCAAAAACATTACATATTATCAAATCACAAATGCAGAACAATTCCTCGGGGAATGGTAGAAGGGAATAGAGTAGGATCAAATCAACAAACAATAGTTAGAATGAAATTATCCCTCAAGCTCTTTGTTTTTAAGACAAATATTACAAATTTCTGAATTATGGTAAAATCTGGTGAAAAAATCAGCCTCCTTTTAGTTTCTACCAGGTAACTAACGAGCTTGTATAGAGCGGCCAAAACAATGTGTTTACGACCGGTAGAACAATGAGCAGGTTTAAACTGGGTACAACGATAATTTGCTTCAGACTGTGTGGAACAATTAGTCTTATGTTTGGTCTAGATCGGGTAAAAATGAGATAATGTTTGGTTAATACTCTTATAATAATGAGTTGGTATTAAACCGGATGAAACAATTTTAAATTAAATTTAGACCTTCTAAAAACACATATTGTGTTTATGACCGAATGTAACAAAAAGTTAACTTTTGATATAGACCAAGAAAAACATTTACTTAACGTTTTGACTTAGATCGATTAAAACTGTAAATTTATTTATTTTTTCGATATTTTGAAAGGTTTACTTTAACACTATACCGGGATAAGTGAAATTTTGGCATTTAATGAATCAGTAGGAGTAATTTACGTAAAGGCGACTGTTTTGTATATAGCTTACATTGGCATTGTTTTAATTAATCATACCGTTTGCTAGACATTGACAGACGTCTATTATTACTTGATAAGTGGCCATGTGACGTTTTGAGTACATATTTTACAAGCCGAATTTGCAGAATAATGAACGGATTATCTTATTTCTTCGGTTTTCGAACATCATAAGGATCAGTTTTTAAACCTGGAAACAACCAGATGTTCACAAGGAGCTGCAGTTCTAGTTCTGCATCCGAGTGAAGAATTTCTTATTTATAAAATTTACACAAATGGAACATACTTGTATTTGAACTGGCATAAACCGTCCCTCCCATCGACGATCTTGTTGTTATATCTAGGCAAATTGAATAATATTTATTTTAACTATTACTGGTAGATTTCTTACGCGCCATTAATGTTTTTGATATAAAATCATATGATTTTATTTTATAAATTATTTTGACGATTTAATTATAAACCTTATAACTTTGTAATAAATTCGTTGAAATATGAAACATGTCAGAAGCTTATCGTGGCACATCTAATACATCAACTGAGAAATTAAAGGCCAAAAAACATGTTGATGTTTTACTGTAATAAATTTGATGCCAAAATATCATTGGCTAAGAATTTATATAAAAGCCGTCTGAACCATCTACTATTTATTCTCTCCTAATTGTAAAAAAGGGGATTCAAGATGAAAATTAACTGTTTGATTGTTTATTTAGTTATTATTTTACTTGTTATAGTAGTAGGGAAAGGGAATGGAAAGACTATTTCTAATGAGTCGATTTCTATGTCGTTGCTTGACAGTTATGATGCACCGTTAGTTGCCAGAATTGATGCAACAAAATTGAATAATGTTATTGAGGGTTTCATTAACAAAAGACTTGAAGACACCTCAATAAATTTAAAAAGGAATATAATAAATGAAATTTTCACAGGTAGGTTCATTTTTATCATATATGTTTATACTTTCAATTTTACAATTTCAACCAGAAAATGAGAAATTGCGCAGAAAATAATCATATTTGAGGCTTAAGCCTCCGTTTTATATTATATTTCTTCTATCGATTAAAATAAGAATATTGTGGAAGTTTTCTTGAACTAATTATCCCAAAAAGGACAGTATATTAGTATATTTTTAAAATTATTATTATATTCCTACCGGGCCATGTGAGTCCTTTTTTTTAAATTAAAGCCTAATTTGCTTAGTAAGTAAACGGATTATCTTATGTTATTTCGTCTGTTTTCGACCATAATAAGGATCAGTTTTAAAACTTGAAAACAACCAGATGTTGCAGATAATACCGCAGCTCCTAATGGAACATTTATCATAAATCGTTTATTTCATGTACGTCTAATGACAAAAACTTTTTATTATTTTTTGTCATTTGTTTTAAAAACTCTGATGAAGCCTGTTGGTTAGGCGAAATATATATGCAATTTTAATATGTTCGACTGACACATTACAGATCGGTTTATTTGGATATCATCGCATACTAGATGCAAGCAAAATGTAATTTGTAAAATTTCATTTTACTAGACGGTAAACCAAACTCCAACCTCACAGTTCAAATTTAACATTTCGCTTAACTATGGTTAAAAATGAGTGTTCAGCGTGTAAGAATTTTCTTGATATTTTTATAATTTATACGAGTTGTCGATACCAATCTCCGGAGAGCCGAGGTCATATCCGCTCCGTCTAATACTCCGTAACACTACGCGAATAATATACTATACAAGCTTGGGGTTTCCTTGTTCTGGTACCCTGAAGATAATATCCTCTTTAGCCTTAGCGGCCTTTGGACATAACTTCAGGTCAGGAGCATTGCATTTCAAAGGTGACAGCGTTGAAGTTTAACGTTCGGGTATACTCTTGGCTAACCATTTTGTAATATAAAAAAGTTCAATTAGACCGAACGTATTATGACGTCATTCACTTTATGACGTTCAATGTTTACATTTCTTAACTGAGTTAAATTAAGATCTCATAATTTAAACGTAAAGTTGAAATAAATTTGATAAAGAAAAGGTATTCCCAACCTTAAAAAAATATTGCATGTGATATTAAATGGCGTCATATTATCAACCAATATATCGGAGGTCCTGACCTGGTGATATATTTGAAATGAAGCTTGTGTCAATGCAAAATGTTGCACCTGGAGAACAGGTTAGGGTTTTCATTATAAATTCCGCCCACTAATCGTAGAAATTATAAAAATACCAAGAAAATTCAGTCTTACACACTGAATACTTATTTTTAACCATAGTTAAGCGAAATGTTTAATTTTAATCGGAAAGTAAGTAAGATTGAAAGATTTGTTTATTGCTGAAACTGCAGACGATACACAACTTAGATTAGTCAGGGCTCCTGACTAAATATTCTCAAATATACAGTCAGGTCATGAGCAATGAATCCGGTCACATTTTGACAGGTTTGCAACATTCATAATCATAATTCATTAATCTAGAATAAACTTTTTGTGTATCAATTTGATCAATCAGTTTGTTTTCTTTAGTCCTGTTTAATAGAGGCTAACAATCAAATAAAAGTCGGCGGAGCTAAATTCCTTGTGAAGCAGAGTTGAATACTGACGTAGGAAGATATGCAGCCTCTGTTTCGGAGATTGGTCGACACCGGAACTATATATATTTGTTTCTGACTTCAGGTTATCATTCACTAGTGTACGCGCTGCAGATTTCAAGTAAGAATCGGCTAGAAGTGCACATTTGGTGTTTTCCATTGGTATAATATGAATTTATAGGCGCAGGTAAATATCATATTTTAGGGTTCGAAGGATAAAAACAATATTCGTAGATTGTCAGAAAATATCATTTTGTGTATTTTGCCGGAAAATAGGTTAGAAATGGTTTGTAGAGCCTCGCAATCCTAGATGCTTCCAAGGCTCGTACAAAAAATATACATTATAACATTGTACGAATATTATATATTTTTATTGATGTTATGCTGAATACAATTTAATCCTAAAATATAATTGATCAATAAAGATGATTAATATATATTAAATAGGAAAGTATCCTCTAGATTGCGAGGATGTTGGAATCGTAAAAAGCGGTATTTACAGAATATACCCTACATATATTCGTGGATTCGATGTTTTCTGTGAAATGGACATAGAGAATGGCGGTTGGACAGTAAGTACTGCAAGATTTTGTGGTTTCTGTGATGTTAGCATAAAGTGATGAGTAATAGGTACAGGAATGTTTAGATATATTATTGAATTCGGCGGATTGCTTATAACAATAATTTTGACTGTAATGATTTAGATATTTATAACAATTTTTCACTGTATTTTTTTAAATATCATTATGGCGCCACCACTTAGTGGCAGACCCTCTCTAGTGATCAGTCTGTCTGTCCGTGCGTCCGAAATTACAATGGTTGATGACCATTGATCTTGAACTTTAACTTTAAGGTCGGCGGGACCCACAGAAATAGGTACCATCTTACTGATATCTAGTTTGCATTAATATCGCCTTTTTTAACAGATTCGACTATTTTTAAGTTTCTTTTAATTTATTATGACAAAACATAGTATTGTCGATTTTATGAAAAAAACGATCTAAAATTTCCATCCGCTTATGATTTTTCCTCTAACGATTTTGCAGGATTTTTTAAACATGATAGCGCCATCTTTGCAATATTTCAAATTTCGAAATAATAACTAGACCTATTTCCTTGATATTAGGTAATTCAAAGACGCATTGATGGTTCAGTAGATTTTTTCAGGAACTGGATGGAGTACAAGAACGGTTTTGGTAACCTCAATTCAGAGTTTTGGTTAGGTATGTTTTTGTAACTATCTGCTAGAGGATCGTTAGAATGTTGCTTCAGAACCCACATTGGGACCATAGTTTGTGAATATGTATTCGAGATCATATTGAACACCTGATCACGCATACCTTATCATAAAATTTAATATTTTGCCATGATTTTCGAAAAACCTAGACTTTTTGTTACCATTAACTCTAAAAGCATACCCCTGTTTTGATACCTACTGGTATTTGTTTAATACAGGTGCTCTCTTGTGCAAATGTTCTTGTATGCTTGTTACAATATAAACCTTTTTGTTTTAGAAGCCGTTAGTAATTGTGTCATTATTTAAGAAATATTTCATGGATACCATACTTTATTGTCGTTTTAACATGGGTGGGCATTATATTCTTGAATATTTTGCCCCGAGCGATAGCAAGGGATAAAATATCATGAATATAATGCCCACCCATGTTAAAACGACAATAAAGTATGGTATCCATGAACTATTTCTATTCTGATTATGACAAATACGATAATCTGTACCGTGAAGCGGCATATGTGCGCTAGTGAATGGCTGTTCCACGTACCTCCCGTGTGTCATAATGTAGAGTGGTGGAAACTTAATTTAATGGCTGAATGTTGAATCATACAAATCGCAGAGTTCAGACTTAAAATAGCAACTTTATTAACAGTAACGATGAGAATAGTTTAAAAAATTAATTTTTTTCAATAAAATTTAAACGACTGCAACCAAAATTAACTTGCGCGAACTAAATTTATTGGAATTTTAACGCGGCTTTGTTTACATAGCGAAAGCAGGACGTCATATTAGAATGCTCGTTACTCAATAGAATTATGCTGTATGAATTTACTAAAAGTGATGTAGTGTCACAGTCAATATTTATGGTAGGACATAATCTGTATTTCAACAATGTGCAGTTGCTGATGGTTAGATTAAAATAAACTTCTTAGCGCAGTAATATCTTAATGGTAGTTTACAAGCAGTAATGTATATGTATAACGATTACCTTTCGTATGCTTTTTTTTTGTCGAGGACCAAAATTAGGTATATTTATGCTCATAAAATTCAATTAAACAATATAAATAAAGTTAAAATGGTGTATTTAAATGTCGTAGTAGATATATGAACTCGCGCTAGTGAGACTCTATGGAACCTTTTGCTTTGCTTTAAAGAGTAAGTAACATTTCTTTACATAAATTCTTATATGATATACAGACGAACATTTCTCATATTCACACAACAGTGCTTAATTATTACATTGTATTTCTGTACCAAGGTAATAACAAACTTCACGAAATGACATCAAAAGACGAATACGAATTGTACATCATATTGGAGGATTTTGACAATGAAACTAGGTACGCTCGGTATGGTACTTTCAGAGTTGGTGATATAGCCTCCGGATTTACTTTAACTGTTAGTGACTACAGCGGAAATGCAGGTACTTTCTACAAAATAATCTCATAAATAATACAGATTACAGAATGGACTCAAGTTAAACGTGATTTTCTCAATGCATAATATATCAAATACACACAACATATCACAGTTCCAAGTTTAAAAATAATCTTACGTAGTATAGATATGTTTGTTGGCTTGAATATTAATTGACGCCACTTTCAGCAATGTTTCAAGTATATCACGGTGTCCAGTTTTTATTGGAGTAGGAAGCCGAAGAACCCAGAGAAAACCTCCAATCTGCGGTAGGAAAACAGGAAATTCTTGTCAAGTATAATTGGAGTAGAGCACACCCTGCAGTGAGACTAGAACACGCAACCTCAGGTTTCAAAAGCATGTAATCAACAAGAGATGACCAGCTACCTTAACCATTCGACCACTGAGATCCAAACCTAAATAAGGTTTTGGGATGTTCCGCTCATGGTTAGTGAATAGTTGTTTTGATATCTTTTATTTTATTTTCAGGCGATGCAATGATTGTACACAACTCGATGACTTTCTCAACAAAAGACAAAGATCGTAACGACTGTGTTAAACAATACAAAGGTGGCTGGTGGTATAACGAATGCCATACCGCAAACTTAAATGGGCTTTATTTGAATGGCGTGCATACATCTTATGCTGATGGAATTGAATGGTATCCGTGGAAAGGTTTACATTATTCTTTAAAGCGGGTACTTATGTTGATACGGCGTAGGCGTTAACCTGTACGGAATCAGAACAGCAAATGAGTAGAAATACATGGAGGAAACAAAAGTTTCAATAAATAGAGCAAAATTACGTAAAACTTGCAGATTTTAACTAAATATTGTAGTATGTGATGAATATATTAGTACAAACATGAAAAGGTGTAAATAATTGATGAATGATTTAAATAAAGCATTACGAAAAATGATACGGAGACTTTACTTACTTAAAGTACACAAAACAAGAACGAGGAGTGCTCATTGGGTTTGGGGGGGAGATATTTTCCGTACACCGACAACTTAATGCCCTTGGTCGGAGGTGTTTTCAATTAATGCAACTGAATAATAAAAATTCGTGTATTACTTAAAAAGAATTCCTCACAAGGAAATAAAACGCTAACTTTCGCGGTTTATTGTAAGAATTGTAAATAAACAAACTGTAATCAACCGCACAAGCAACAAGTGTAGAAGCATACAACTGTAATTAAATCTGTTGGAACAAATATAAATCATGAAAACTTTAATTAACAACTCAAGCAACAAGTGTAGATTCTTAAAACTAGAATTAACTTAACAAGCAACACACTTGGATAACTGAGATACACGAACCCTATTAAGAACGGAGATACACGAACCTTATGAACTCAGATACAATATACTGCTCCATTAATGACATCAGTTGTGTAATTCATGAACGGTAAAGCTAACAAGTCCAAATTGATAGAATTGGACCATTGTATAACAGACAATTCTCTCCGTATGCACCCCCCAAGCAATGGAATAAGCATTAATTATGCAAACAGGAAGAAACCAAACGCTCAGCATGAGCCGAATTACGGGAATTACATGATTCAATCAAAACAAATCGTCTAGTAGGAACCCAATTCATAACTAACCAACCATTTGTTGTAAAACCAATCATATCACTCATTAAAAAATCAAATAGTTGTATGACACTCTCTAGCATACTAAGTGTCAGAATCATTATGAAATTATACTAAATAGGATTTATATACCTAAAAGTAGAAAATGGTATTTGCTGCGCATATCATTTTTGTGTAGAAACAGTTTTTATTTATATATATTAGGAATGACATTGTATTGAGTGGAGACGCAGCTACAAAACAATAATAAACGAGGATTGAAGAAATTCAAAAACAAATCGTTTGAATTTTTCTCTGTCTTCAACTGGTATGCACAATTCTAAAGTAACTATTTCTCAGTTTCCCTAAAGTTCATTTTTGACAGTTTGTTTTTAATAGACGTTTAATTTTTCTAGAAAACTTAGCACATTCTGCTATATAGGGCTGTTTAAATCAACAATTGTGAAGTTTTCACACCCAACAGAGACAGGGAAGATCCAATTCAATGACGTTAGTAGAAATGCCAAACGAATCTACCACTGACTTTTGGTTGTCAAGGATGTAATAAGATGATCATTAGCTGCGTTATTCAAAAGTGTAATTTTATGCAATTAAAGAGACCGGATTTCATTCTAGTCATATAGTCTATATCTTCTATTAAAATTTACATTAGTTGCTACCCATGAAGTGATGTTACAGTTTTCATTGCAAACGGAGCGATATGTAAGCTATTACCAACAACAATCAATTATATTCTTCCAGACGACGTACATATGTTATTTTTGATAGACTGACGGACAACCACACTGCCGATGTAATTATTACAAAGGACGATGGGTACCCAATGATGGCTTTGGCTCGCTCAATAATTTTTTGTAATTAAAAAAAAAATATATATATATATATATATAAATGAAAAATATTGCACCAGAGAACCAGGTTATATATATGGTTCTCTGGTGCAATATTTTTCATTTACGCAAGCTTCACTTTCAAATATAACCCAGGTCACCACCAGTTTACTATCCAGTTTGATTGGTTGTTTAAACCGCCATGGTTTAGCTTACTTTTCCCGCGTTGAAAATTTCTGTTAGAATACAATTTAACATTAAGTACAAAATGTAGCTACCTGCTTCTTGGTTTACCGCTTTCGAGTTAAACAGACCATTCCCATAGAGTTATTTCCACAATAAACCATAAAATCTATAAACGCATTCTTTTGATAAACTGTATTTTTATTTGAATTTGATTACCGAACGCCGGACGTTACGTCATAATGCTTAGTTCGGAATTACGTCAGTTACAGTTATTAATGACGTAAATTTTGAGGCATTCCGAATGTTGCAAACCGGTCAAAATCTTGACCGGATTCATTGCTGGTGACCTGACTGTATATTCGAACCGGAAGTCCGCTTACGGTATTGAGAATATTTAGTCAGGATCCCAGACTATATATATATATTGAAATATTTATTTTTTTAATAAACATATTTGCGACGTTTGGTCGCGGCTGTACAAATCTTTTAAAATTCGATAGCACAAACAATTGTAAATATGGCAAAGGCACACAAGAAATGTCAATCAATCTTTTTAAGGCACACAAGATATATTCAATTAAAAATGCAGAGGCACTCAAGAATGTTCCCTTAATAAGGCACACAAGCATAAAAATTAGATTCCAATATCTTTGGAGTTCAAATAAACGACGTATATATATTAAACGTTGTACTTGACCCTGGGAACAGTAGTCAAGACACCAAAAGTTCAAACTGTGCCGCGCTTTCGCCAAAGGTCGGGGCATGACTATATTGTTATGATCTGACCTCCACCATAAAGGTGGAAGCGGCACTCAACAAATCTTTCGTATTTTCAAGCGATTACAATTCATTGTACAAATGTATCAGCCCGACCAAACTCTTATATCTAATGCGGATAGCATGTAACGCCATATGAAATAATGGATTCTAATCCCCTTGGATTCCGTTCAAGAAAATTTCGTTTCCAAGCTTAGACAAATGTACCCCATCTGATGACAATAGTGCGTGTTAAACGACTTTTAGGTCAGGGTATTTTATGTATGACCCTCCTAGATGAATGCATTGAGTTGCTGAGCTATTATTAAGCCTAATTCTAGCGGTATCCATGGCCATGCAATCAGTGGAATACCTCCAATTTGAACGAGGTAATATTTGTGACCATATTACTACCGTGTTTGGTAAAATTTGATTTAAAAACTCAATAGCGCTTTTGGCTAATCTCCGTATTTCGTATTGGGAATTCTCCTATGTAATTGCCCCCGCAATGAATCACTGTATGAGGGGGGTCAACAAATTTTAACAAATTGCGCACTCTCCTTTTTAATTGACACAGTTTCATGCCACTGTATCCTTGCCAAATTAAATTGACGCCTATTCGCTCCAATCCCAAGTTGGTACCCCCTGGTCTATTCCTGGATTGAAGTCATGCGTGCTTAATAATAGAGGATCCTAATATCCACACAGCTGTTGAACCTACAAAAAGTCTTGTAAGAAAACATTTCATATTCGAATATATGACTTAAAGACTGACGATTTCCACCGCCCAATACTTTGATTTCATCACTGGATTTCCTTGCAATGGACAAGGATGTCGCTCCCCAATGCGAAAAGAATGACTTTAGTAATTTTCAGGATCGATACAGGCGCTCCTCAAAGCTTTACAAAGCACTTAAGTAAATTGACAACGTGACAAAAATTTCCCATTAAAATGACAAAAAAGGGGTCCTTTTATATTTGGCCTTATCGCTATAAATTCTTTAAGACTATTGTATGGACAAATTGGAGAATCGTTTTTCTTTATTTCAATTGTTACACCTTTGCCTAATTGGTCTGTTTTAGAAAAGAAACACTATAATTTTTTCCTGTTTTTCCTCTATAATACAATCGTCTTTTGAAATAATGTGACCTATATTATTCGCTTTCGAGACGGCGATTTCACCAATTGTAAAAAGGCCCCAAAATGCTAAATTCGTCTCATAAACATTTGAGCAAACACCAGGCAAACGTTAAACTAAATTTGTAAATATGTCTTCCGTAATTGACAGACTTTGTTTCAATCTTTTCAATCCTCTAACATTTTTTGCACAATAAAGTTTTGAGTAAGGTCTGGAAAGTCTAGTACTTTACATTTGTGACCAAAAGCTAACATATATAATTTTGCGGTATTTTCGGAATAACCTTTAAGTGATAGATATGAAATCAAATGCACAATTGTGCCCATGCCAGGAGGCCATGCTTCAATAATGTTTTGTTCATCCTTAAAACGACAAAATGCTGCTATGCCGGTTTCATACGCCTATAATGTATTAATAGAATAGGTACCTTCTATTAGTCTGTTAGCTTCAAGCCACAGATCAGATCTAGAAATTGTTGTTTGATAGTCTCTGGGGTTTGTTTTGCGTTTGGTGCTAGACTTCTGAAACGGCCCCATTCCTGCCGAGAAATAGAATCCCTTATTTCATTAAGTGAACCCAAAATATGACAACTACGAATAACTATGTTGTTTTGCATTGTGTACAAAATAAACGGTCTCATTAACGTGATTACACGTTTTGATTTCGACGTTTTTTTGTTTAGGATTTCAACTTAAGCTAAGTTGTCAACGAAAAACTTGATCTTATTATTTTCAAGTCGCCTTCCCCAAATGCTAATGGCCAACACAATTGGAATAAATTCTAAAAAAGTGATTTCAATCGTAACCTCAGAATTAGACCAAGATTCGGGCCATGACATGTGAATCAATTCCCCAGAAAAATAAGCCACACACCCGATCGAACCGCAGCTGTCCGTGAACAGCTCTAGAACATCATTACAACTTGTTCCGATTCTGATTCCTGAGAAAATAAGTTTTTCCATTGTAGACTGTAAAACGGAAACCCACACCCTTATATCTTCCTTAATTTCTTTTGTTAAGTGGATTAAATGGTGAGGTTGTTTCGCCTTAACTGTCAAGTCATAAAAACGACGATTAAATGTACTAGCACTTTGAATCGCCCTGGAAAAGAAATTTAGCAAACCCACGAGAGAATGTAACTTTCTCAATGTAATTTTACTTTGCCCTTAAATTTGTTGAAGTTCAGAAAGTAACGCTTCTAGTTTTTCCTCAGGAATGCGCACGACCATCTCGTCTGTGTCTATTACATACCCTACAAATATCAGAACCGTTGCTGGTCCTTTTGATTCTTTTGTTGCTATATGAACGCCTAATTCTGTCGTTATTTCTAAAAAGCTATCCCTAAGTAGTTTGCATTGATTTGCAAATGCTTTACCCGCAAAGATAAAATCGTCAAGGTAATGGTCTAAAGTACTTAATCCTGCTCTTTTCTCAACTAACCAATGTAAAAAGGTCGAACATTTTTCGAAAACGTTACATAAAACAGAGCGGCCCATCGGAAGGCATTTATCGATATAATATTGGTCTTCAAATGTAATGCCTAAAATGTCAAAATCTCCTGGAAAAATGGGCAATAGTCTGAATGCACATTTTATGTCTACCACTGCTACTTCAGCATGAGGGCCAAAATCAGCTATCATTTCATTGACTTTGTCAAAAGACGTATAATGAACTGAGCAAAATTTTTTATCTATAAAATCATTTACACCGGACTCATTGGGAAATGAAAGGTGTGTTATAAGCCGCCTGGATACTCCGTCCGACTTGGGAACAATACCAATCGGAGATACCTGAAGGTTAGATATGGGTGGGGCGTTAAAGAGGCCTATTATCCTTCAAAGATTTATTTCTTTAAGTAATTTTGCTTTAAGTTCATTTTTGTGTTCGAACGCAGACACTAGATTAGCACTTACTCTGTAAATTCGAGGCCCTTTTAATGAAGCCTAAAGCCAAAAGAAAAACCCTCAATAAACTCAACCGCGATGTTGTGATGCAGATATGACTTTAATAAACTAATAAGTGTGTCTGTTTTGATGGGAGAATACCCTAGGGTCCATAAATCTTTGACCAGAGAAGGTGTTATGATTTCTGGCAATATTTGGTCTGGAAAATCTCTGGCTTACACCCTAGCCTTTAACCGAAAGGGCTGGTTCACACTGACATTTTCTGGAATTTGGGGGCCGTTTGTTTTGATCCATTATTGCAAAAATAAAATGGATGTCTCTCAGAACAGTTAAAACAAACGTTCTGATAAATACAAGGATTCCTATTACAAACCCCCTTGTAATTAAAATTATAGCATTTATTGACTGCAGTTTTATTGACATAGCTTGTCGAGGTGTTTGTGTTAGTGTTTGACATATAAATAAGCCAAAGTTCTTGATCTACGATGTCCCAAGGTTTAGATGGATCCATGACCATTTTGAGCCTAAACTGCTCATCATATTCCTTCCACCCTAAACCTTTAATCCGTGAGCCGCCTAAACGGACGGTATTGACATATTTCAAGATTTCTTGGCATTTTTCTGGCTGGGCTGACAAGTAAATGCTCATATAGATAATGAATGCATCAGTCCACTTTTTTTCTTCTTTGTGGAAATAACCCCATTTATAAGGACCTCTTTTGTGGAAATAACCCCATTTATAAGGACGAGTGATTTTTCGCTCGATTGTAAACATTTACTGTCCATGTATTCGCCATTCTTAATTTTGTTTTTTATGTATTTCAGATACAAGCAAGTCCAGTTTTGCATGAGCACTTGTTATCTGAGTTATGTTTGTATTATTTTCATTTGCAGTCATTGTGCGTTGTACTTGTGTATCAGACATAGTACATGTATCTTACATATCATTGGGTCCAGAGATGGCCAGGTTTGAAGGGACCTGATGGCCCAGCCCTTGCATAGAACTGGACTATCCAGAGGCCGGCTGCGGATTAGGATTTTGGTTTGCATCTGATCTTTCACTGGTTATTTTTGAACTTGTGCTTGGACTGCCACTGGCGTAAGGGCTTGACTTCTTTCGTTTGCTCCTCGTTCTTTTCATCTTTGAATTTTTTTAAATCTCAAAAAAAACAATAAAAAGAAATATTATCATGTTTTTTATTTATATTTATTGCTTATTAATTTGTTTAACTGGTTGAATTGAAAAATATATTTATTTCAATTGCCTTGTTAAATAAGTTATTCATGAATGGCATACGCGTCAACCATGCCTTGATCTAGCGAAAATTTCTCAAAAATCCAAAGCCATCGTGCGATATTTCTGCTACAATAATAACAATTTATAAAAAAAAATAAGCTTAGTTTTTCCTTAAGCTAACTTTTAATAACAAGATTTTTTTAAAGAAATTTTCGATGGTTAAGATTTTTCAAATAAAATGTGTGATGCGATTCGAACCTCTTGACAGCAAAAAATTAAAAGGACCGGAAATTTCAAAATTTCCCTATTTATACTTTCCAAGGGAGATAATTCACATAAAGAGGAAAAACTCAATTCGCTTCATGATAAATCTATCTATTCGGATATGCGAATAGATACGATTATTAATCGATGATGCAGGTGAATTATCGTATCATTGTTTTGCATGTATTTTCAATGTTTACTTTGTCAACCTTGGACTGTAGAATAAAACTTTGCCTATATAAATAGTTTATATAAACATGGTATCTTGAACAAGAAGAGAACGCCAATTTACTCATCTTTAAGAAAACGGCACAAAACGACTTGTTTCTGTTTTTAAAGAATTTTTAAATTTACAAAGCCTACCGATTCATCCGTATGAGGAGACGTTAAGCATTTAAATACTTAATTTGTACATAGCTCATCATTTACAGCAGACAATATAATGTACACATGTTAACAGGCCGTTGCAAGTTTATCATGTTCAACAAGATATATAAACGTTAAAATCTGAAACACATTACGAAATCCTTTTTTTTTTTACTTTTTTTAATTCCCGTGAAATGCGAAATATGGATGTGATAAATTGCACCGTTTAAGTAAGACGTGATATACAAATGTTTATCGGGGCCTCGGTGGTCAAGGTAGTACTCAATTTTTAGAATTAAAATTTGGTTTTGTAAAATAAATACTTACCATCATAAATTTTGATATTTTCCCTAGTCGCAGCTTGTGAACCGGAAACACAAAACAAATACCCTTTGAGATAAACCACATTCCCACCTGGCGCATGTGCAACCATAATCTCCATCATTTTTCTGTAAACCGAGCAGCCAGTTCCCAGTGGGGCATAAAGGGGGGTGGTAGGGACCTTTAATTATGATGGTAAGTATTTATTTTACAAAACCAAAATTTAATTCTAAAAATTGAGATTGTTTTACAATAAATACGTTACCATCATAAATTTAGATATAAACTGAATTTAACGTAATGCTGAATACCCCTGAAAATTGAGGAACCATGGGCATTACCTGCTGAGCCATAAAGACAGGTCCAAAGCAAAAGGTTGTCACAAAACAGGGTAAAGAGCGTAAGAAATGGTTAAAACGTTCTAACTGACCGTCATTAACCAGCGTACAAAACCTCCAATAAGGAAGATTAGCAATATACCAGGAGGAGGTTAACTCTCTAAATTCAACGAGCCTTAACTAGAAGCTTGGAGAAGCAGACTTAAAGCTAGGAAAGTTTTAACAAATCCAAGTAGAAAACATTTAGCAGAAATAAACCCGAATTCCCTTCTTAAAGGGGATAAAGAAGGGTAAAAGCTAGGTTTTCTCAAGCTAGAAAACCTAGATAAATACTTCAGTTAAACTCTAATTGGAAAAAAACTCTTATCACCTACATAAAATTTGACCTCTGAGGTAAGGTCAGAAAGGTGACAATGTCATAGACTTTTCCTGCAAGTTGAATCTAGGCTAGGAAAAGAGTCTGTTATTGTAATTCTCGACTTGTATGCTGTAATTCACATACAAGATTCAGAGAAACAAAAAAATTAAAACGAAAAAGACTTATACAAACAAAGATTAAGGCCACTTAAATAATCCAAATCCCAAGGATGTACTCATATACCAGTACTCCTTGTTTGGAACATTACACGAAACAGTTTATAACAGTGACAAAACAGTGACCTCAAGCAAGGTCATTACATCAGCAATTGCTAAAATTCAACTCTTAATAGAGGAGGGTACAAAAAGATTTATCATGAACAATATACATGAAAAATCATACATCTGTAAGAAAGGAGTTGATAAATAAACAAATAGTTTGGATTCAACACACGAACAACATATTATCCATTTTAGAGTCTTGGGACTTCGGTGGACTGTCCGATACTCTTGCAAAAAAAGATCTTTCTCTACAAAGGAGAAAAAGTTCAAACTTCGATTCTTATAATAAGTCACTACAGTGGTACTGTACATGACTATAAGAAACAGTGAACCTGAATTAACTAGGTGTGCAGAAGAGCAACCAAAGTCTGAAAAAGTCTTGCAAAAACTGAGCAAAACTGATATGGCAATACAGGTTTGAAATAAGCCACATCCCAGGGAGAAAAGAGAATCTGATAGACTTGATTCAGGACCAAAAGGTTCAGAATAGGTCTCATCTTCTAATTGTTTTGAGAACCAAAACTGAAGGGGAAAAAAACCTGTAGAGATTGGTGTAACTTAGTACTTCAACACACCTTTTTGATGCCAAACCCCATATTATCCTGAAACAGTTGATTCTAGAAACAAGTAGTCTTCCTAACTAGTTTCCACTAAGGGAGAAAGTGGGACAACCTGCACCCCCCCTGAATCCCAGGAAGAGGAGTGGTAAAACCAGACCTATTCCAAAGGGATAGTACTGAAGGAGGGGCACATAATTCCAATGTTTCTCAGTCTTCACAAATATGGGCTTCTTGCCAGTAGATGAAGATCGAAAAGAACTAGGAACAGTTAACCTCTCTATACCAAAAAGGAGGAACTGAATCCCAGGGATTGGCAGAAGAGGAATGTGACTCACCAAGATGTGGACATATTCCTCTTATTATAAAATAAATTGCAGATAAAATCTTGAGCAATAGGTGAACCTCGATAACTTCTGTATGAAGATTGTCCAAGGGAACTCAAACAGAAGGACTAGGAATCACTATCTCTTTCCCAAAAAGAGAATGAGGTATTAAAACCCCGAAGATAGGCAAAGAAGGAACATGACTCACTGAAAAGTGGACAAGTTTCTCCTACTATCCAAAGAACAGACTGAACATACAACGTCCCCATTGAGTGGACTTGTTTACTCCCTTACGAAGCTTAACAAAGACCCAAACTGAAGAAGTAGGATTAGCTGACCTCTTTCCACACACAAAAGGAATGAGGTACTGAACCCTGAGAAATGGCAGAGGAGGAACATGGCTCACTTAGAAGTGGATAATTTTCTCCTACCATCCAAAGAAAAAAACACAAGACTTCATCATTGGGTGGACCTTGTTTCCTTCTATTTGAAATTTACCAAGGAAACCCAAAGAGAAGAACTAGGATTAGCTGACCTTTCCACAATAGGAACGAGGTACTGAACCTGGGGAATGCAAGAGGAGGTATATGTATCCAATCTTCCTCTAGTCATAACAAGGACTCCTACAAGCCTAGAGACAAATCTCTTGATAAATAGAAGGTGCCTAACAACAGACACTGTAAGTCCATTAAGATCAATGATCAACAGAAAAAATCTCTTACCTAGAATTATGCAAGACATCCAAGACTGAATATTTACAAAATCTCAGAGAATGAAAAGTAAGCAAGGGTACGTAACAAGAAAAAAAGTGAGGCCCTTAGTTTACCATTAACTTGCAGAAAATGAGACTAGAAAACTCAAAATTACTCGCCTTTGTCCTTCAGTCAAATTCTACCAGCTGCCATACAATGTTCAGCCATATGTAGAAACTGACGATAACAGTCAGGAGATTTTTTCCTGACTGAAAGCAAGACTTTGAGCAGGAATCGAATGGTTTCAAACCTTACAAAGCCAAATAAGCTTTATCCTTCCCAAAGAGGAACCATGGATATTGATATCATCTGGTTAAATACTTACCTGGGAAGGACTAGAGATGAAACCAACCCTTAGGAAGAGAAAGATTAAAATATCTACCAATGTATTATTTCATAAAATTTATTAAATTGATTAATCAATTTACAACAAATAATTATAATCAATAATCATAATTATTTTCTTATAACATACCACTATTATATTTAAAAACAAAATAAATTTACATCATGGCCCTGAAACAAAGTAGGTTACCCTTGCAAAAGAATCATTCCTTATGGCAATCGGAAAAAAATTATACAACACAGACCTTACCAGTGTCAACAATTATACGTGTAGACTGTTTGCCTCTGACAGCACATGGTAGGCTAAGTGGAAATGTAAAATTACTTACATGAACTTCAGTCAGGTAACTTTACCTGACCGAAGAAAACAAAAAATACTTTATGTAGTGATTGAGAAGTGTAATACTTGCATGAACTTCAGTCTGGTAACTTTACCAGACAAAAGAAAACAAAAATATTTTCTAGCGGAAATGAAAGTTCTTTACGTAAATAAAGAACCGCAACCGGAAAAAGCACGTTTGACCGGAAACATACTAATGTCCATTGGTTCAACGACATTTCGTTATAACTATGCAACATTTATCCCAAAACTCTTCCTATTTAATAATAGAAAGCTAAAGGGATAACCGTCTGCCGTGTAGACTAGAGTAAGTGTACTGTATAGTAAGTCGAGAATTGTTCAATGTGCAAATGTTACCTGAACAAAGTAACAAAATAAAACAAAAAGTTTTCACTCCTACAATAAACACAATTCTTCAAAAATAAGTTTCCAATGTAACAGGCTTTGGACCGTCAACAAAATAATTCACTTGCTGCTTGGTTCAAAGAACCGGAAGAAATGATAATAATGGTGGCGCATGCGCCAGGTGGGAATGGTTGTCTCAAAGGGTGTTTGTTTTGTAGCGGAGTTGACTTTTGACCTTATGTATTTTTACAGTCCAACTCCGATTATGTTCTAATAATCAGTATTTGTACCTTTAAATTCTTGTATATAGTTCGAGACAACTTGTTTTTAAATGATTATTACATTTATTTTACCTTAAACATGTACTTAGGAACTATGTTTATTTATAAATTAATTTTGGGTGTGTTCGAGTGGTGACCTAAATTTTTGACCTTTCTATTTATGTAAAGTTGTCCTGAATCATTAAAGTGCAAAATTACCTGTTTGAAATATTTAAAGGCTTGAAGATTAAAGTTGAAGTATTTAATTGGAATAGGTTTGTGTAAAAAGGAAACTTTTGATGTCATTTTGATTTTAATTATATAAATGTTGTTGTAATTTGTTGTTGAACTTAAAAAAAAGACTTTATACATAAAGTATCTGAACTTAAAATCTTGTCTCTTCTCTGCCAATTTATCTACGGATCCCAGAGGAACGGACTTGAATAATAGCCGTACACATTTTAATTGAAATTTTACACTAATAAAATACTCTGTGACAAAAGTTTATAGATTGAGGACAAACAAAATGTTTTAGTTCAAGTTGAGGTCTAGTGTTTTGTCGGGCATTTATTCAAAACCACGCACCCGCAGGGAACGGTGACACATAGACACCGCCCCTTCGGTTACAAATTTTGGTGGCCAGTGTGGGGATTCGTATTAATAAAAGTTGGCAGATAAGAATAAATAGTGTCTCCTTTACAACGCCTATATAGCCAGTCCCCGTCACGATCTCAAAACATTGACCAAAATCGGGCATATATAGACCCACCCTATCTACATGGGTTCGAAATTGGTTTTTCGTTCCGAACTTTAGATTTTCGAACATGACCTCTACTTTTCTCTTCTGATAACGATGGCCCTGTGTCTCCTCTACAACGCCTATATAGCCAGTCCCCGTCACGATCTCAAAACATTGACCAAAATCGGGCATATATAGACCACCCTATCTACATAGGTTCGAAATTGGTTTTTCGTTCCGAACTTTAGATTTTCGAACATGACCTCTACTTTTCTCTTCTGATAACGATGGCCCTGTGTCTCCTCTACAACGCCTATATAGCCGGTCCCCGTCACGATCTCAAAACATTGACCAAAATCGGACATATATAGACCCACCCTATCTACATAGGTTCGAAATTGGTTTTCGTTCCGAACTTTAGATTTTCGAACATGACCTCTACTTTTCTCTTCTGATAACGATGGCCCTGTGTCTCCTCTACAACGCCTATATAGCCAGTCCCCGTCACGATCTCAAAACATTGACCAAAATCGGGCATATATAGACCCACCCTATCTACATGGGTTCGAAATTGGTTTTTCGTTCCGAACTTTAGATTTTCGAACATGACCTCTACTTTTCTCTTCTGATAACGATGGCCCTGTGTCTCCTCTACAACGCCTATATAGCCGGTCCCCGTCACGATCTCAAAACATTGACCAAAATCGGACATATATAGACCCACCCTATCTACATAGGTTCGAAATTGGTTTTTCGTTCCGAACTTTAGATTTTCGAACATGACCTATACTTTTCTACGAAATTGATATTTCGTTTAGAACTTAGAGTATTGTCTTATTTAAGTTCTATAAATACAAGGTATTGCTGAATCCACTACTTCAATACACCTCCTGGACAGGTCGTGTTAATATATACTTATTTTCATGTTAAAATTCGCTTTTATGATATTGAAAACAATATAAGATGTATTTGTTCGCTACCTATTCCTAATTGTTCGCTAGCGTTTAAAATCTTATGGTAGCCTTATGTCTTTCGTTGGTTTTTAGTAATACCTCCTTATTGTTCGCTAGCTAATTGTTCGCTGCAATTGTTCGCTGGCTTGAGTCTAGCTACAACCGATGTGAAAAACGGATGGTAAATGACACATGGCCGAATAGTATAAAACGAGAATACCATATAATGGTACTACAATAAACAATTGTCAACAGTACTACAGGTGATTTGTACAGTTGCCTGTTGTACACATGATCTGTGTCATTACACTTTAATTAACAAAAGAAAAAAACAAAAAGAAGGAAAGTGTTTGTGACATTATTCTTTTAAAATATATCGGGTGTAACCACAAACCATAGCTGTTGATCCGGAACATTACAATACATTACGATGCATTTCTTTAGTTTTGAGTTAAAAATCGCGATAATATTAGATATCAAAAGGTAAGCAAATTATTTTAATTTAGATATTATAACTTAATTTGAATTTGTATTTTAATTTCCAACACGTTAACGTTTCATGGTGCTACATTTAATATGTAACAAATAATATTTAATATACATTCAATTTGCGCTAAAAGAGCTGACTTAAAACCTCACACCGCATCAAAAAAGTGACTCAATAATATTCTTGTTGATAGTTGACTATTTGCTTCTATTGTTTCGTCATCAATGTTTAATTCGAAAACAGATGCGAAATTAATCTAAATTTTAATATATCCAACATCTATTTAAATTTCATTGAAACATCGTGTCTGTTCGAAACAGCGACTTGAAGCATGTAACGAATCAATTAATTATTTAGTTCTAAATTTCAGAAATAAATTTGTACGATTGTTTTTTTTTAATTTGTAGGCAGAAATAAATTAACGGTTATATAATGACATCTCATACTACAATATATGCCATTAAAAACGTTCATTTATCTATCTTTTTTCTTACAACTGATTTACGCACTAAAAATTAAGCTCATTGAAACAGGATCAAATACCTCTTAGCAGTATTGAAATTGTTAATCTGGTAATTTCAGGTAAAATGGCATCCGTACAAGATCTTAACTGCGACACATGCAACTTCAAAGATGTAAATTCGCCTGCTGTACAATGGTGTCCAGAATGTGAAGAAGGACTTTGTGCTCAATGTTACCTTCATCACACACATTCGAAAACTTCAAGGCGTCATGGCGTCATTGCTGTTTCCGATTATAAGAAGCTTCCTGTTTATATTCAAAATGTAAAGCACTATTGCCAGGAACATGACGAAAAATTTGAGTTTTACTGTAAATCACACAATGTTCCATCTTGCAAAAAATCCAGCACTACTGAACATAAAAACTGTAAAGGTGTCGTGCCGATCAATGACGTCATAAAAGATGTGAAGCAATCCATAGAATTCACCAACATAGTAAACACTGTCGAGAAGGTCAGAACAAAAATTGATCGAATGACTAAAAGCAGAGAAACCAACTTAAATACGATTCAGGTCACAAGCCAAAAAATAAAAAGTGAAATCAAAGAAATGCGTTCAAAAGTAATAAGCCAACTTGATGTACTGGAACAACAAATTCATGATAACCTGTCCGTGATCGAAGCAAAGTTGAAGGAAGAGGCTGAAAGTTTCACGGCGGATATAAAGGAACAGAGCAGAAAATTAGATGAACTAAATGAACATATCAACGCCGTTACAAATCATGCTTCTGATTTTCAAACCTTCGTTGGAATGAAAGAATTAAAGACGGAAGCAGATGAGAAGGAAAAATATCTCCAATCTATATCCGCAGATAGCCGACTCGACCAAGTTAGCATTACCTATAATATAGATGAAAAGATCAAAATTCTCATCTCTTATATTCAAAAAGTTGGAGAAATAAAAATGGAACGTGTTCAAATAAGGGAAAAGTCTGCAGTAATGAAACCAAACGTGAAAACAGTGATTAAACCAACTTCTGCTATAAAACCACCAAATTCAAATCCCGTTGCAGCACTCCAACCAACACTTAAACGAAAACTTGTGATTCCAGCTGGTCCAAATAAAAATACCATTACAGGATGTACAATTTTGCCAAATGGGAAATTTGTGTTTGTAGACGGCACATACAATCAACGTGTAATTATTTTAAATACCAACGGCACAACGAGTGGAGAAATTTCTCTTTCACCTTCTTTCGCATTCGACGTTGCTCGTATTGACGGGACAACAATTGCAATATCAACAGGGAGTAGTGGTCAAATCGCGATAGCCAATGTAGCAACAAAAAAAATTAAAAAGTTTATTCGTACAACATGTCAATGTGACGGTATAACCCATCTAGACGGAAAGTTATTTTTTGCGGTGTATTCGAAAGGTATTAGCATGCTGCAGTTGACCAACAGCAACATATCTTCTATTCATGACGAAAATATTACCGTCGACACTCATATTACTTCGCTTGAAGACAGAGTGTATCACAGTAACTGGAAAGCCAACACAGTTTCCTGTTACCATGTAAGCGGAAAGGTCATGTGGACGTATAAGGACGAAAAGCTTTTGCTTCAACCGCGCGGTATTGCTGTTGATAAAGACCACAATGTATACGTTTCGTCATTAGGAACGGACAGCATAATTTTAATATCGCCCGACGGAAAGCAAGGCACACAGTTTCTTAGTCAAAAAGGGGAAATTGAAAATGTGAGGGCTATTTATTTTGATCGAGAAAAAAATACGCTGCTTCTTTCAACGTTGTCTGGTTCGGTTTTATTGTACGATGTTTAGTTATTTTTGTATATAGTAAGGCAAAATAAATATTGTATATAATGGATTAAAATGAGCAAAATCTTCGCATCTTTCTGCTCCAAATTAGTGTTTCGCGTTGAAAAATACTCAAGTGTCCCAAGTTCTGTTGCGACATATATAAGCATAGTTTACTTGATACTAGTTAAACATTATAATTAGGAAAGATACTCACGCTAGCTTAAGGAACTATATATCACTTATAAATTTCAATAGATAAATTAATAAATGTGTACTACTTTCAACGAAGATTCATGTAGCATTCGTTTTATGCATCAAGCAACACCTCTGTACAGAGTTTCATGATTCAGTACGATATTGCATGGTGTGGGTACTATTTCATTATGAAAATAGCAAGGAAACCGAAAAACAATGATAGCCGACAGTCAAAAGGTAATCGCAAATCCATATTCAGACAAACACGCAAAAAGCTTAATCAAAATGTAAGCAATCTGAAACTGATTAAACAGAACCAAATAAAAACCATAAGTGTAACGAAAATAGCAAAGAAAACAGACCGACCGAACAACAATAGCCAAAAGCCAAGGGACAGTTACAAATCCGGATATAGACAAACACAACAAAAAAACCAACAACATAAAACAAAGAAAAAGAGTAACCCGAACCCCCCCCCCAAAAAAAAAAACAAAAAAACCCACGGGTGCACTCAGGCGCTCCGGACGAGTAAGCAGTGCCTGTCTCTAATTAGACAACCATCGAGTTACTCATGGTCATGTCTAGGGAAAAGTCAAATCCAGGAATAGGAAACACTACTTATGACTCAGCGAAAACGTCAGATCGTATTTGAGACACAAAATTTCACTTTTTTTAAGCTGTAAAGAATTGTGTAAAGATGCGCTGACGAGACGTTTTTTTTTATTACCTTGGCTTATAAGTCTACCTCGAAGAAGTTTTCTAAAGATACCCTTTATTTGCTGATAATTTTGTTTATTCTCGTGTAATATGAATGCAGATAGTTTTCCCAGTTTTTAAATTTATATAACACAGTACATTTTGATTTTGCTGCAAGGATAATTGAATACACTGATTACTAATATTACTGGTGTTTTTCACCAACTAACAACACACACTACAGTAATGGAAGAGGCAGGTTTGGCATGCCTTAATTAATGGAACCAAACCTGTCTTTCAAAATGCCCATACCAAGTCAAGACCATAGCTATATTTTAAGTGGATTGTCTTTTGGGGATTTTTGTTGGCGTTTGGTATTTTGTTATTACCATGATTACACTTTTTTTTTAATTCACGTTTTTTTATGGTTCTGATGTTGTTCTTCTAATCTTCGTATTGAGTTTGTTTCAAACATTAAATGTACGATCTTTCTATATGTCAAAATAAGAATAAAATTGATTGTAGTAACTATAATGTATTGGTCTGTTTATAGTATTATAGAAAATGAGATAAAACACAATAATATTTAGTGAAAGTTTTTGAAATATTGTTTCGGCTTACGACGTTTTTGTATTATTCTGTTTCTGGTTAATTTATATTGCTTTATTTACAATTGTTTTATAGAAATGAGATGCAAGAATAATATGAGAATTGTCAACAATTATTATTGTTACAACAGATATATTGAGACTTAAGGACATGTTTATTGTAAACGTAATGTGTTTTCGTTCAGCTAGGGACAAAAGTCCATACAATTTATGATATAATAATAGTTTGTTTTCTTAAGTTTTTATTCAGAAGGTTAAAAAAATCGGTCGATTTGACTTACATTTTGCCATATTTGGCAAGTACAACAAGTAAGTACTAGTGTACTGTGATGGGAATGGAATAAAATGTACGTGCCTACGAATCTCAACACTGTTGTAAATATATTTTGTAATGTCGAATTGTTGTTTAACCTAAACAAGAATTCACAACATTGACACCCTACGGATTCCATTTGCGTGTACTAAGTGAAACATATCTAATACATAATGTTTGAACGCGTTTTCTTTGAACGATTATGCGTTTCTGATATCATTAATCGTGCATCTGTTCTATTTAAGACAATCGAATCCAGTGAATGATAACCTCGCATTTACAGTTTAGACCTATATATCTTAAATACAGTCTTTCAAATGCTGTTAGTAAAACTTCGACCTGACTGATAATCTATTACTGTGTGCAGGTTTTTACCGTCAATCCACAGGATTGATCATACGATATCCCGAAGCCCCATTAGTGTTACACCTCAATAGTCTGACACCCTAATAGTGGAACTCCCCATTGTCCAATATTCCAATAGTTAAACACATCGATACAATCAAACGTTGCATCTGAACAAAACTTTGTGTTGTTTCTGTGTTGTTTAATAAGATAAAAGTGCACCTTTTTGGGAAAAACTAGATCTTGCTGCCAATATGCATTTTATACCCTTGGAATTTGTTGATAGCAAACAACATACTAAAAGGACCAACATTTCAAGGTAATTTAGATTTCAGCGGCTCCTTGTGCCTGTTATTGCTCATCGAATTTTCATAGACAATAATAAATTATCTATGTTAGCTACCACTTCCAATTTTTGATTGACATACAAAAAAAACTATATTATTTTTTCAATTCCCACCCATGCTTATTTATTTTGATGTCAGCTGGTTTCTGATACGAGACATTTTTTTTATATTTTCTCCCATTAGTTTTAATGTTAAATTAAGTTCTGCGATCAGAACAAAAAACAAGCACGTAGTAGAAGACTATCACAAAAAGCAGTTACATTGATATGGATTTAATCAGCTAGGCACTTTTTGAAAAAAATCAGTCCTGCATTCAAAATTATTTTTTTATTTCTGATAAAAAAAATTAACTTTGCAAAGGACCATTAAATGTATATCGCTGATAATTATAAGTTTTTTTTCAATTGTTTACCCAGTTTCAGAAATGTAGCAAAATAAGCAAATGGTTAGCTGGGCAAAATGAGTATCCTGAAAATGATAGCACGACGGATTGCCTAATGCTTCGCAAGTTTTGACAATGAACCACCAAATTTGCAAAAATTTCAGCATTGTTTGATTGCCATGCAAATAGGTTATCTGGGTATTGGGTATCCTGAGCCATACGACGCAAACATATTTTTCTACAACTTGCCAACTATCGGCAATTGGGCGTCAAATTCGAGTATTTCTGTAGACGTAAAGAACATTTTATGACTTGCTTCCAACGACAATCTGCACTAGTTACAATTGATATCACATTAATCAATATCTTGTGCTTAACATACATGTAGAACAACAGTGAATTTCAATATTTTATACGTTTTATCTTAGGGGGGAAACGAATTTCACAGACAAGTTTTGTTAAAGAAATCAGAATACTGCATTGTGTTTTATCAACTCAATTCCCTGCAAGAATTAATTAGAGAGTGATGGCGTTTGTCTTTTGCGTTCTTGAATATGGTCAATAATTATAGATTATATCAAAAATAGAAATGTATATTCAAAGTAAAAAGTTTTGCTTTATGTATGAAAATTTCGATGCGTTAGAAAATTTAGTTTGCACATTCCTCGCCATACCCACCAGAATGTTATTTATTTTGTGTCATTGCAGATAGCAGAAAGGCGGAAAGAAACGATGCCATATACCAGCGATGCTAGCGATTAGGGTGTCGTGCTCCTTTAATATGTAGACCAATGGGTCCGATTTCCAGCACTAAAATCCATGATATGTTTACAAGAGATAAAATATTTATTAACAAAGAAATGGCATCTATAATAAAACTTATTGAAGGCGCGGACGAGTCTTTTTTATTATCTTGGCTTATAAGTCTATCTTGTAGAAATTTTCTGTTGATATCATTTATTTGCTAATAAAAATTGTGTTTATTCTCGTGTTAAGATATGAATGCAGATCGTTTTCCCAGTTCATAAATTCATATAACACAGTACATTTTGATTGTGTTGCAATGGTTATTGAATACACTGATTACTGATATTAGTGGTGTTTTTCACCAACCAACAACACACACTACAGTAATGGACGCGGCAGGTTTTGCATGCCATAAAACATGGTTGAACCGAACCTTTCTTTTAAAATGCATATAACAAGGCAAGACCATTGCTATAGTTTAAGTGTCTTTTGGGCATTTTTGTTGGCGTTCGGGATTTTGTTATTACCATGATCATACGTTTTTAATTTATATATTTTTAAAAGTAAAAATACTTAATTGTGACAACGAGGGCGGATATTCATTAATATTCATTATTTCATTCGGTTAGTTAACTAAACTTCACTTCAAATCTTGCGTAACTGATTAAAACTATTCTTTCATTGGTTCCTTAAAGTTTCTTTGTTTAGATTAATATATATTTCGATGTAGATTAGAACTGCTCATTCTTATGTGTAATGATTACACACTCATTAATGCGTGAGTTATAATAACCCACCCTCCCTCACAATCAGATGTTGGGCATATATAAATAGACAATTATAAATAGAAATTCAAAACAACTATATGCACGCATGTCTATAATTGCTTACAGATCCATTCTGATTGTATGAAAATCGTTGTAATTAAAGCTCGGGTCGCACAAAAACATTGTGTATGTAAATGACATGTTCAACCAAAAGTAACACTAGGCCAGTGAAACTCCGTTTTTTTAGCGGACGGATCTGGTCTGGAGGTTACACCTCTGTCTTTACATGCTAGGCGCAGTAGCCATAGATGTTATAAACTGACACGAGTTCGATTCCCGAGGTGGGACGGCTCTAAAATCAAATCTGTGTGTACAGATGATTTTCAGAGTGGAAATTACAACGACATTGTTTTGTTAATTCATTAGACACACATATATATATATATATAAACAATCATTAAAATGAGACCGTTTAAGATCAATATGTTATGATTGTTTACGTTATTTATTTATATTGACACTCAATGACAAAGGCCATTCGTTGGTCAGTCTGTGTATAAATTTATGACAAGAAACACCGTCATTTGTATCGTTGCATAATCTTCTAGACTTGTATATTATTATTATTTTTTGTTTATGCTCTATCGTCATGTTTGTCGATCCGATACTAAATAAGTGTACTGGTTTAGCAGCATTCTTTTAGACTCTTTATATATATTACGTCAATAATACTGCCAAATCTATTTGTGTGTTTTGTTTATATTTATTCGCCTGATATTATTTGGTACGCTTCAAACCGCTAATCACAAAACAATTAACGTTTTTCATGTCTGGTTCAGATGTTGTTCTTAAATGCGTATTTAGTGTGGTTTTAAATATAAAATGTAAGATCTTTCTATATGCCATAATAAGAATATATAATTTAATGTAGTAACTATAATGTATTAGTCTGTTTATATAATTATATAGAGACACAAAGAAAATGAGTTGAAACACAATATTATTTAGTGTTAGTTATGAAATATTGTTTCGGCTTACGACGTTTTTGTATCATTCTGTTTCTGGTTAATTTATATTGCTTTCTACACAACTGTTTTATAGAAATAAGATGCCAGAATAACATGAGAATAGTCAACAATTATTATTGTTAAAACAGATATATTGAGACTTAAGGACATGTTTATTGTACAAGCAATTTGTTTTCCTTCAGCTATAGACAAAGCTCCATACAGTTTATGATATAATAATAGAGTTTTTTAAGTTTTTATTCAGAAAGTCTTCAGTTAAAAAATACTTGGTCGATGTGACTTACATTTTCCCATATTTGGAAAGTACAACAAGTAGATACTAGTGTACTGTTATGGGAATGGAATAAAGATTAGATTTTGTAATGTCGAATTGTTTTAAATATTTTCTCCCATTGGTTTTAATGTTAAATTAAGTTCTGCGATATGAACAAAAACAAGGACGCTGTAGAATACCATCACAAAAACAGTTACATTGATATAGATTTAATCAGCTAGGCACGTTGTGAAAAAAATCTCCCCTGCATTGGTGATTATTTTTTATTTCTGATTGGAATAAAAATATTAAATTTGTAAAGAAACATTAAGTGAATATTGCTTATAATTTTAATTTCAATTGTTTACCCAGTTTCAGAAAAGAGGCAAAATGGCAACGGGTTATCTGAGCAAAATGGGTCTTCTGATCATGATAGCGCAACGGAATCGTCTAATACTTGGCAAGTTGTGACAATGAACCCACAAAATGCGCCAACTTTTCAGCATTGTTTGATTGCCTTGCAAATGGGTTATCTAGATATTGGGTATCTCGAGTAAGATGACGCAAACGGAATTTTTCTATAACTTGCCAACTATCGGCAATTGGGCGTCAAATTCGAGTATTTCTGAGGACGAAAGGCACATTTTTATTACTTGCTTCCAACGACAATCTGCACTAATTGCAATTGCTTTTATCACATTATTCTACGTCAACAGTGAGGTTTCGTGTTTGAGCAAGGTTTGCTTTTTTCCTGCCGAAGATTGGGCATTTAACTCCGGCTTCTTCCCCCTTGTAAAAAAGCAAACAAACAACACACAAAACAAAAAATGGAGGTTATGTTATAGCTGAAAGTGGCGTTAAACCCCATTCAAACAAACAAAACACAAAAGCAATATGTATTTCGAGTAGACAATTTTGAGGGTTTTAGAAATAATTCTATGAAATAATAACATACAAGTTTAACAAATCAGAAATCTTATTTAAATTTATAATCTATATATAAACAACAATGCATCCTGTAATCCAATACCCTTTTCTGTATTCGGCTTTTATCCAAATAAACTATGCTAGAACCATTGTACTCGCTTCAAACAATATTAAGTGTGATGTACATGTTGTCGCAAAAGGTATTTGTTTGTTTATTGGGTGTCGTTTTACTTTTTATTACAGTAGGAGTAGTATATACTGCTAGTGCTGTGCCTCTTGGGTTGTGTACAAATGAAAAACGACTGACTTTGTACCTAGATGTTTTCAACTGTATTCCATGATTCAATGTGCAACGGATATTTCCCTCGTACATTTAATAAAAAGTTTGTTTCATATTCTATTATAATTTTCTAACTTCACAAAAAATAGCTTTCTAAACTGCATACAACATTTTTTTCTTACTTGAAATATTACAGAAAACACATAAATAATACTAGTACATGTATCAGAGAAATAAAATACAAGTTTATATTCCATACATGTATTATTTTTGATAATATTTATGAGAATTAAATAAATGCATGAAGAAATTATCACTTGTTCATCAATCTCTGGCATAACTATATTTTGTGTTTGTACATCGACTTTCATACAGAAAAAACACTGGATAAAAAAAGCAAAAAGTAAGTCAATATAATAAAAATAGCGAAAGTACTCTATTGGGACCTAATTCAGGTTCATTATTGATTCGGTAGTTTGGACAACATTAATGAAGACCATTTCGGGCGACAAAACGTATACATCAAACCCAGTAGGGGATCGCGCAGTCAGTCCCCATCGCGAAAGGGTAACAAACATTTTAATAGTATTATGTTCATATAATATACAGTTAGATAATATTGTAATGAATAAGCGAAGAAATACCATACTGGCAATCAAATCTCGCAGTCTAAAACTTATACAAAGGCCATGTGACACACAACAACATCTAAGCTCACTCACCATTAAATATTTTCTCTATGGGATTTACATGTATCTCAAACATGACCAAAATGGCCCATAAAAACTTTAATCTCTGAAGGTTTTTCATATCTTCACATGTGATAACGAACACATCAAAACAACACACAAACAAAAGTCAGCGGCACGAATTGTCAAGAAAATAAGAATGAGTTAAAAATGTATGAGAAAAACTTAATTCAGCGTAACAGGTTAAACTACAATCAAACTCGTATTATCATCCTGGAAATCTTCAACAACTCAAACCTCTATGTCTTTGGCATCTTACCAATGTAAAACAATTAATTCTTCTTTAAGCAGCCCAAAACATTTAGATACATATTCTAATAAAGTTCACCAACACAAAATCTAGAAAGGTAAAAATAGCGAAAGGAATCCAAATTCTATTAGGGACCATTGCAGGTTCATAATAGATTCGGTAGTTGGACAACATTTATGAACAGACCATTTCAGGCGACGAAATGAATACATCACCCTCTTGTAAGGGATCGCAAAGTCAGTCTCCCAGTGTAGGCGGGCGGATAGGGCGAGTACACCCTGCCTGCAGTGAGAATCGAACCGCAATCTCAGTGTTGACAGACCACGTGATCAATAGTAGAAGAACTACCTTAACCATTCGGCCACCAAGGCCCCCACATTTTAAAGATGGCACCAATACATATTTACGTCCTGGGAATGCATCATATTTGGCACATGATCTTACATGATCTTACAATAGCAGACCCTACTCTCTTGCCAGATTTATCAAGGTGGATACCATCTGAAACTGTTATTGAGCTTTATTTTTAATAAGAAACAAAATGAGTTTTATTTTATTTATATGGAACGAGTGACATCTTTGTTATCGACATTTTTATTATCCATGTTGCAACGTTTCAGAGTTACATCCCTGTCATATAGTGGATACAAATAAGCGTTTATTCTGCAAGTAAAATAAAGGTATTTAAGCTTTATTCCTACCAATGACTTCTTCTGGTTCCCGATTCATTAAAAAAGTGAATGGCTATGAGCTGCATTCGTCACGTTTGGTTTGTTTTTTTCTACAAGAAAAAGAGATAAAACACAATAATATTTATTGTAAGTTATGAAATAGTGTTTCTGCTTAAGACATTTAAATCATTTTGTTCCTTGTTAATTTATATTGCTTTTTCTATAATGGTTCTATAGAAATAAGATGAAAGAAAAATATGAGGATTGTCAACAATTATTATTGTTAAAACAGACAAATTGAAACTAAACGACGCTTTTATTGTGCAAGGTATCTGTTTTCGTTTATCTATAGACAAAAAGACAAAATTTAGATCTATGATGAAATCTGCTTGGGATATCAATGTGAGCTGACACATCCACGACGCTTTCAAAACAAGAGATTCTTGAAAATCAAAAATCAGCGTTGGCATACGTTGGTCTCCAACCCAGAGTCGAAGAATGTGATCTCCGCTTCTTGTATTGAATACTAAAACTTCACAAAAATCCATACAAACAGCGTTTAAAAGCAGGATCGTGTACCACCAAAACACTAGTGCAACGCTTGACCAATATTTTAACAATAAAATCGGGACTTCAAAATTACAGTTACCCTTTCAGGAGTGTGGGGATATTAAAAAATTCAAAGACCCGATACACATCACGAGGTCCGTTTCTCTTCCCCAATGTAACAGCATTTAAATATTTTTTCGACACTTTACACGGCCATCCCTCATATACATCTTAAATTCAGGCTTAAAGATCTTATTAAACGCAGCTTTTTAAAAAAAATACGGAAAGAGACGATATAAATACATGGTAATTAGCCATGACAGAACTTACTTAGTCATCAATGATTCTAAATCAAGTAGTAAATATAATGAAGACCAAATCTGTCAAACGTTCTATTGACAACACTGTCGTCATATTCGGAAGACATGTTTTTCAGCACACTGTTGATATTTCAATGGGATAGTCTTTACTATTCCTAAATTTGACTTTTTCATAGATGACAATGAGTAACTAGACGGGTGTCTAATAAGAGGCAGGCACTGCTTACTCGTCCGGAGCAACAGAGTGCACCCATGGTGTTTATTGGGTTCGGGTTACTCACTTTCTGTTTTTTGTTTTTGTTTTTTTTTCGCGTTGTATATGTTTTTCTATATTCGGATTTGTAATTGTCCCTTGACTTTCGGCTCTTGATGTTCTTTCGTTTTCCTTTGCTATTTTGCCATATTTACAATATGGCTGTTCATAAAATGTTGAGCACCTTAAGTTGGAAAAATTAGTTTATAGATCACAACCATGTACAAAACTAACATCTATTTCATGTTCATGTAACTGGATATGTTCATGAGTAGTTCAATGTGTTTTTAAGAGTTGTGTTTTTCCTCTTACAAACACGATATATATCGTTTTAACCTTTCACACTGAAAACTACCTGTTGTTATGAAGCATAGTTTGAATTTTTTGGCTTTTTTACATGTAAATGCGTATGACCGCTTATGAACATTATGTTCCTCTGTGTTCGTTTACCGCGTCATGCATGGTTACACATCGAGCAACCGACATTTAATTTTGGTGAAAAGTAGTATGACACGGTGAAAAAAAGATTTAAACATTTTCGAAAAGATGAAGGCGCAGGTACATTTTTCCAATTTTTGTTAATGTTAAAAATTCAATACAGGGAATAAAATATGTTTTCAAGATAGATATGATAATCGATATATTTAGTTCTTGATCTCTTAGTTTTATTTTTGTCCATCTAATCTAATGAAATAAGCCGAAAAATGCAAATGTCGAACATTAAAATGATAAAATCACCTTTTATGATATTTTTTTCCCAATCTACCTTTTTATTATATAGAATATTAATTCAGCTGTCGTTTTGTGCCAAAAGTGTATCTTTAACCTACTGCATTAACAATATTAATTTGATTTTATTGCATAGTCGGAGAAAGTAGGATACGGAATGAACCAGATCAATGATACGATTAAAAGAAGAAATATGAGTTTTTATAATACTATTAAATACTGCTAATCGATCGCAAAAGGGTGCACTTTATTAATTTGTAACTTAATAGCCTACTTCGTTTAAATAATATATTTTTATTACATGTATTGATTTTCTGGGTTTATATAAAACATGAAGGGAATGATACGCAAATTAATTTTGTTTGTTTTGCCTAAAGTATGCAATGTACAAATTACGATACAGATTAACAGTCGAATAAAAGCTTTCAAACTATGCTTAGTGTTTGTATACATTTTAACGTATGCATCTCTTATTTAATTATGTATCTCAAACGAAACTGGAAGACATATTGTTTTTGTCTGACATTTTACTCCCTCTTCTTTTTCTTCTTCTTTACAGCTGATATAATGAGTTTAATTTCTCTGAAATTTGCATTCTAATACACTTGTAAGATATATTAGATATGAATATCTAGCGGTGCATTCCACTTTTCAGGTTCATAATGGGTTTTTTGGTGAAAGAGGGTCGCCATATTGTTGTGAGTCTGTCCGTCAGTCCGTCCACAATAAATCGTGCCCGGGCTATAACTTTTTATCTTCAGGAAGGCTTTTTGATATATTTGCATGTGGGTAGATTATAACTCATCGATGCATCGCATCCCATGCCATGGATGTTGACCTTTAAATTTGAACCCCAAAGGTCACATCATTGCTTTTTTGAGAGACTACGTCGTGTCTGCGATATAACTGTAATGTCTTTTGAGATAGGTCTTTGATTGTTTGTATGGTGTTAAATTCGTTTTAAATAAGCATTTTTTTCTGCTAAACAGAGCACTATTTGTAACTTCGTATGACCGCTTATGACCATTATGTTCCTCTGTGTTCGTTTACCGCGTCATGCATGGTTACACACCGAGCAACCGACATATCATTTTTGTGAAAAGTAGTATGACACGGTGAAAAAAAGATTTAAACATTTTCGAAAAGATGAAGGCGCAGGTACATTTTTCCAATTTTTGTTTATGTTGAAAATTTAATACAGGGAATAAAATATGTTTTCAAGATAGATATTATTTTTGTCCATCTAATCTAATGAACTAAGCCGAAAAATGCAGATGTCGAACATTAAAATGATAAAATCACCTTTTATGATATTTTTTTCCCAATCTACCTTTTTATTATATAGAATATTCATTTAGCTGTCGTTTTGTGCCAAAAGTGTATCTTTAACCTACTGCATTAACAGTATTAATTTGATTTTATTGCATAGTCGGAGAAAATAGGATACGGAATGAACCAGATCAATGATACGATTAAAAGAAGAAATATGAGTTTTTATAATACTATTAAATACTGCTTATCGATCGCATAAGGGTGCACTTTATTAATTGTAACTCAATAGCCTACTTCGTTTAAATAATATATTTTTATTACATGTATTGATTTTCTGGGTTTATATTAAGCATGAAGGGAATGATACGCAAATTAATTTTGTTTGTTTTGCCTAAATTATGCAATGTACAAATTACGATACAGATTAACAGTCGAATAAAAGCTTTCAAACTATGCTTAGTGTTTGTATACATTTTAACGTATGCATCTCTTATTTAATTATGTATCTCAAACGAAATTGGAAAACATATTGTTTTTGTCTGACATTTTACTCCCTCTTCTTTTTCTTCTTCTTTACAGCTGATATAATGAGTTTAATTTCTCTGAAATTCGCATTCTAATACACTTGTAAGATATATTAAATATGAATATCTAGTGGTGCATTCCACTTTTCAGGTGGTTCATAATGGGTTTTTTGGTGAAAGAGGGTCGCCATATTGTTGTGAGTCTGTCCGTCAGTCCGTCCACAATAAATCGTGTCCGGGCTATAACTTTTTATCTTCAGGAAGGCTTTTTGATATATTTGCATGTGGGTAGATTATAACTCATCGATGCATCGCATCCCATGCCATGGATGTTGACCTTTAAATTTGAACCCCAAAGGTCACATCATTGCTCTTTTGAGAGACTACTTCGTGTCTGCGATATAACGGTATTGTCTTTTGAGATAAGTCTTTGATTGTTTAAATTGTGTTTAATTCGTTTTAAATAAGCATTTTTTTTCTGCTAAACAGAGCACTATTTGTAACTTCGTAGGACCGCTTATGAACATTATGTTCCTCTGTGTTCGTTTGCCGCGTCATGCATGGTTACACACAGAGCAACCGACATATCATTTTGGTGAAAAGTAGTATGACACGGTGAAAAAAGATCTAAACATTTTCGAAAAGATGAAGTTGCAGGTACATTTTTCCAATTTTTGTTTATGTTGAAAATTTAATACGGGGAATAAAATATATTTTCAAGATAGATATGATAATCGATATATTTAGTTCTTGAATCTCTTAGTTTTATTTTTGTCCATCTAATCTAATGAAATAAGCGGGAAAATGCAGATGTCGAACATTAAAATGATAAAATTACCTTTTATGATATTTTTTTCCCAATCTACCTTTTTATTATATGAAATATTCATTTAGCTGTCGTTTTGTGCCAAAAATGTATCTTTAACCTACTGCATTAAAAATATTAATTTGATTTTAATTGCATAGTCGGAGAAAGTAGGATACGGAATGAACCAGATCAATGATACGATTAAAACAAGAAATATGAGTTTTTATAATACTATTAAATACTGCTAATCGATCGCATAAGGGTGCACTTTATTAATTTGTAACTTAATAGCCTACTTCGTTTAAATAATATATTTTTATTACATGTATTGATTTTCTGGGTTTATATTAAGCATGAAGGGAATGATACGCAAATTAATTTTGTTTGTTTTGCCTAAAGTATGCAATTAACAAATTACGATACAGATTAACAGTCGAATAAAAGCTTTCAAACTATGCTTAGTGTTTGTATACATTTTAACGTATGCATCTCTTATTTAATTATGTATCTCAAACGAAATTGGAAAATATATTGTTTTTGTCTGACATTTTACTCCCTCTTCTTTTTCTTCTTCTTTACAGCTGATATAATGAGTTTAATTTCTCTGAACTTTGCATTCTAATACACTTGTAAGATATATTAGATATGAATATCTAGTGGTGCATTCCACTTTTCAGGTGGTTCATAATGGGTTTTTTGGTGAAAGAGGGTCGCCATATTGTTGTGAGTCTGTCCGTCAGTCCGTCCACAATAAATCGTGTCCGGGCTATAACTTTTTATCTTCAGGAAGGCTTTTTGACATATTTGCATGTGGGTAGATTATAACTCATCGATGCATCGCATCCCATGCCATGGATGTTGACCTTTAAATTTGAACCCCAAAGGTCACATCATTGCTTTTTTGAGAGACTACTTCGTGTCTGCGATATAACTGTATTGTCTTTTGAGATAAGTTTTTGATTGTTTGAAAGGTGTTTAATTCGATTTCAGGAAATTTTTCCGCTGGATGCATGGCGTCTGTTTTTTATTGGTGGAGGAATCCAGAGTACCCAGAGAAACTCCGACCTTCGGTTTTTCAAGACCGGTCACTGCCGGTTACTACTAACCTTCTAAATCAAGCGTTTGTTGTACATAGGTTGATGTTATCAATCCAGCAGTTCTATGGTCGTAACCATGACTTAATTTATCGCTATTGGAAATCAAATTTAAAAACGATCGGACATTTCTGCTGAGTCATAGGTAGTCTTTTATATTTCCGGCCCTGCTTACTCGTCCGGAGCACCTGAGTGCACCCATGGTTTTGACTGAGTTCGGGTTCCTCACTTTCTGCTTTTGTGTTTTGTTTTGTTTGTTTGTTTTTTGTTTGTTTTTGTTTTGTTTTTTTCTTGTTTCTGTTTTGCGTAATATATGTTTGTCTGTATTAGGATTTCTAATTGTCCCTTGACTTTCGGCTCTTGTTGTTCGGTCGGTTTCTTTGCTATTTTTTGAACCATGGTTTTGGACCTTTGATCTTAAATCCGATCACATTTTTGCATACTGAAGAACAAATGAGTGTCCGGGATTTAAAATTTCTGTCTTTTTAAGTTGGGCGTTTGATATTTGTACATGTTGATAGACCATCGGAATTTAACTTGCTTGATATTTGTGTTAGTGACATTTCACCTCATACTTCAATCTTGACAAATTTCCTTTTATCACTACATATTCCTGTCTGGGCTATACGTTGTTTTTCTGTTTTGAGGTAAAATCACAATCTATTTATAGCGAGTCACAGAAAGATGATCTTCCTGATATTTAATTTTTTTTAAGCAATAAGCGTGTATTATATATTACATGTACTTTTCAGATCAATCACGGAAGGAGATTACTGAAATCTGGAAATGTTGACGGTTTTATTAGGTATGCGCGGCAAAACGGAAGTAGTGGTCTCAAGTAGTTTATATCGATCGCACAATTAATAACCTTATGAAATATCCAACATTACAGTCTAACGAAAACCGAGAAATGTTTGACGGAATTTTTTATACGTATATGGTGGGCAATCATGAAGAAGAGGGCAGACAGTGAGAATTGTAAAAAATAGCCATAACAAACATCAAACCATTCCAATTTACAAAAGACGAGAAATGTACGACTTACCCGAGTCTTTGTTGTGTAACTTCGTGTGCCTACAAAATTATGTTGTACTTCGCTAAATTAAGACCAATTTTGAGGCCCTGTTCAAATATTATATATATTGTCATGTAATCGCTACATCTTACACGTTTTCCTTTTCAGTTTTTATGTAAAAGATAACTGTGGAATTCTCCAAATACTTTCAACCGATAACGTGTCAAATATGTAGACATAGAAAGTCCCATTGTTACACTTTAACATGACGTATTCATGCTTTAGATAACTTTTCATTTGCACTCTAAATCACTGCTTACATTTTCGCTCTGTGTCTTTATTATAAATTGTTAGCAGCCAAGTATGCCAAAATTCATATCTTATACTTGTAAGTTTATATAATCATCTTGATCTGTCCAGAAGATGTTTCATTGCTAATTATTTGTTATTTGTTGATGGCTTCGAACTCAATGGTAGCGGTTAAATCATTATCGACATTTAACAGATTTCCGCTTAAGGATTGTCTTAATTAGAGCATTTATTCTACGTTTAATGCCTCTCTATGGTTTTTAAATGAATTAAAGCGCTGCTCCGTTGCTTATTTAGTTTTCCATATGTTGATTTTTTTGTGTCAAGAATTTATACACCAAGGTCCTATTGTAGTAACAATTGTGGACTTTTTATATAATATTCAAAGATATACACATTTGTTGTACAAAGTTATTGAAATGCCCATTTGAAAGTATCAAACTAATTACTGGCGAAATTAGCGGCTGCATTCAATCGTGTCAATGACCTTTTATTCATCGTATCATTATAAAAAAAACATGAGTTGGTTTTGTCCGTATCATTTTTTCCGTAAATAAAACAAAACTTACTCAAACTCCTAATAAAGTGGAATGAGAAGAATATTTTTGGCACTGAAAGAAAGTTAGATAAATGGTCTTTAAAACAAAAACACTTGAATTGAAATTATTGCGAAAAATCGTAAATTTTGCATTTATTTGTTAAAATTTGTTATCTAAGTACATTTGTAAAAGAATTTCATATTTAAAGTAAAAATATTAGTTAAAACAATTAAATATGTTAATTGATAATATATGCTAAATCCTTTTTTGCTAAACTGTATTTACTATAGTGAGTTTTTTAAGTAGCAATTAGAAATAGTCAGCTGTATACTTATAGGTCTTAACTTGTTTAGATCTTTTTTTCATCGGGTAATACTACTTTTCACCCAAATGATGTAAGTCGGTTGATCGGTGTGGGTAAGTATATTTGTGTATTGCAGTATTTTAATTTTCGGATGCCAGTTGACACGCTGCAAGTATAATGGAAATTACTATACCTACTATATAAAAGGTAAACATTTTAAATTCCGCTAGAGTTTACAAAAGCTGTGTTATTATACAATTAATGACTTTGATATAGGTCGCTATCAGGATTTATCAGCAAGAGAAAATGTAATATTCCCAACCCCAATTTTACGTTCATGACTTACGCCAAAATTAGAGAAGAAAGTTTCTCTAATTTTGACCTAATATTTCAACCGCTTGACCGGTGTGGAAAAAATATTTCTCGTCACTAGTGAATTTGTTGTTCTCAGCATTTGATAAGTTAAAAATAATAACGTCACAATAAGAACTCATGACGTCATAAACAAAACACTTTCAATTTACCGCGTATTCACGTCATGAACGTAAAATTGGGGTTGGGAGAAATTGTACTTCGTTTCGCAAATTTACTACTTTTTAAAATTAGAGAAACAGAATCTTACATTAGTACTCTTGGGTTATCGGATTTCTCCAATCTCGATAGTTAAATTATGGAAATTTAAGTCCTCGCCTAGGCTCGGACTTAAAATTCCATAATTTAACTATCTCGATTGGAGAAATCCGATAATCCACTCGTACCAATGTAAGATCCTATATTTCTCATTTAGAGGTACCTTTATTTCAAGTGCCCTCAAGAAATATGAATGGGTAGATCTATGTATTATGATATATTTGGTGTATTTTTTAAGGGGTGGGGGGTTGTTTTCTCTAATATTTCTGTGTTATTGTTTTACAATAAAGTTAAATGTCAATATTTTAATCATATCTATATAAGGGTGTTTTGTACGCACTTGCGGATCCAGAGGGGGCGGAGGGGACGTTCACCCCCTAAAAAGGAGAAAAGAGAGTGAGCGAAAAAAGACGAACGAAAGAGATAGAGAGTGATCGAAAAAAAAGAGGAAAGAAAGAGAGAGAAAAGAAAGAGAGAGCGAGAGTGTGTTAATAAGAGGCAGATAATAAATTTAAAATATAACTATTATAATTATTGTGTCCAAACAATAGTTTTTAGTTTCATCTTTTTTGTTTTTAAATGATCAATTAATTACAATGAGTGGTCCACAGACCTTTGGCTGAATTTCGTCCCCCTAGCCCAATTTTCTGGATCCGCCCCTGGTACTTTTGGCAGTTTTGGTCCCCTATAAGGATTTCTAAGAAATCTTTGAAGGTGCAAAATTAAATGACTAATTTTAGCTCACCTGACCCAAAGGGTAAGTGTGAGCTATTCTCATCACTCTGCGTCCGTCGTCGTCGACGGCCGTAAACTTTTCACATTTCAATCTTCTTCTCCAAAACCCCTTGGCCATTCGGAACCAAACTTAGCAGGAATGTATATTGTGTGGTTCTTTACAAAGTTTGAGTTTTTGGTGCTGATCAAATATAAAACATGGCTGCCAGAGCCATTAATGCATTCTGATTAGCTGAATTTCAAAAATCTTCTTCTCATAAACCGCTTGTCAGATTGATTTGAAATTTTGCAGAAATGTACCTTAAATGGTCCTCTACAAAGTTTGAGTTTTTTGTGCCGATCCAAAATCCAAGATGGCCGCTATCGCAGGTCATAGTTTAACATAGGACCCTATGGGAAAAACATACAAACAACTTCTCCTCAGAAACTGTTCCACACAATGGAGCCAAATTATGAAGAAATGGAGGTTGGATAGTTATCTGAATATTTTGAGTTTTTAGAGCCAATTGCAAATTCAACATGGCTTCCAGAGCCATAAATGCATTCCGATTTGATGAATTTTAAAATTCTTCTTCTCATAAACCGCATGGCAGATTGATTTGAAATATTGCATAAATGTACCTTAGATGGTCCTCTACAAAGTTTGAGTTTTTTGTGCTGATCCAAAATCCAAGATGGCTGCCATCCCAGGACTTAGTTTAACATAGGACCCAATGGGAAAAACATACAAACAACTTCTTCTCGGAAACAGTTTCACACAATGAAGCCAAATTATGAAGAAATTGTCATGGTGTAAAATTGTACAAAATATGAGGAAATATCATTTTAGGGAATATCAAACAATTTCTATTTATGACTTTTACGTTTTAATTAACATTTCAATTAACGGATTATAAGATTAGGCTCAACTTAATTTTCTTTTAGTTTAATGTACTCTGTTGTTATAACTAATTAACAGGTCTCGACATGACAGGTGTGAGTGACAACTTGTTTTGAACTTGTGATATAAAAGTCGACAGAAATATTTGTTAGACAGTTCGGATATCCGAAAGTTTACTTTGCGGCAGCCGTAAGGAATCTTAACAGTTTATAATTATACCGGGATTTTCGTATAGTGCAATAGTACTGGACATTCCGTTTGTATTTGAACTCTTTTATTTACTGTGCATTTTATTTGCTTATTGCATTTGTTTAATATAAAAGTTGAATTTTCACATCTCAGTTATCTCTCGCATCTACGTGCTAGTTTCCTCAACACGTCAAAATGATGGATGGATATTTATCTTATTATTTTGAGTTTTCGAGCCAATTGAAAATTGAACATGGCTTTCAGGGCCACTAATGGGTTCTGATTGGCTGAAATTTCAAAAATCTTCTTTTTACAAACAGCATGGCAGATTGATTTGAAATTGATTTGAATTGCAACAATGTACCTTAGATGGTCCTCTACAAAAATTGAGTTCTTTTGTCGTGATCCAAAATCCAAGATGGCCACCACAGTGGAACACAGCTTAACATAAGACCCTATGGGAAAACTATACAAACAGCTTCTTCTCTGAAACTGTTCCTCACAATTAAACCAAATAATGTAGAATTGTAGATGGTAATCTTATTATTTAAAGTTTTTCGAGCCGATAGGAAATTCAATATGGCTGCCAGAACTGCAAATGCTTTCTGATTGGCTGAAATTTTAAAATGTGTTTTCTCACAAACCGCTTTGCAGAAGGATATGTGATATTGTATTGTCCTCTACTAATTTTGAGTTTTTTGTTTTGATCTAAAATACAAGATTGCTGCCATTATGGAACATGACTTAACATACTAACCTATGAAAAAACATATAAACTGCTTCTTCTCAGAAACTGTCCTACAAATTGCTGCTGATTGGAAATTCAAAATTTTTTTTTGTAAGTCAAGTGAGCGATACAGGCTCTTAAGAGCCTCTAGTTATCATTCATATTGCTTTTGGTCAAAACAGAAATCATAACTTTCCATGATAGCTTGATTGTATTTCCTTGGACTACTTAACAACCTCATTTTTGTAATGTGTTTCTCTTTAACTACAAATCTAAGATACGTTTTTTTCTTATTAGAACCATATATTCATATATATTCATATTTTGTTACGGCATTATAAAGACGTTTGGATACACGTGTCTCGTGCATACAAATTTATGACGATGTTTCAGTAAGGTTAACTAAGATGTTTACTTGTTCTCATAATAAATGGAAAAATACAGATTGAATGTACTTAAAATACTAGATTACATTTCGAAATACATTTCGATAGTTAAATTGTTCAACGTGTACAAATATAATATTCTGAGCATATTCTTAGACTGAACCTTAAATGTTCATCTGAACGTTAGACCTACAAGGCATCTTTCACTGATTTGGTAAACAAACTGTAATGTAACCATCGATATATTTTAACTGCTTCATTCAACATGAAAAAATATAAGGGGTCCTTGTGGACTAGTGGTTAAGGTAGTTCGTCTACTATTGATCACGTGGTCTGTCAACACTGGGATTGTGGGTTCGAGTCTCACTGCAGGCAGGATGCGTTCCACTCATACCTTAATCGACAAAGATTGCTAGTTTTACCTACCGCAGGTCGGGGGTTTTTGCCGGGTACTCCGGCCTGCTCCCATAACAAAAACTGGACGCCATAATATAGCTGAAAAATTGCTGAAATGGCGTTAAACAATATTTCATTGTTTGTCAAACATTGGGTTATGGTCAAGAAAAAGAAAGAAAACTTCTGGATTAAAACAATGAAAAGATCATTTCCGAAGGGAATCAACGAGAAAATTGTTTTTATATATATTAATCGTAACCTTATTAATAGTGCTACTTACTTATACACATGTACATGTGTATAATAGCACCAACAACATTTTGTTCATTAATAAGAAGAAGTTTTATTAACGATTTTCCCCTACCTTAGTAAAGACCCTACTGTATTTCTTCTGATTATTATTCTTTTTCTTTTCCGCGGTCAATGTCAAAAAAGTGTCACGACATATCTTTTCGATACTTGGTACGATTGTTCGGTCATACTCTGACTCGCTTTGACTGACCCTGCGAAACAGATCTATTTTTACTTACGGAGTTATCTGTCCAAAAGCAGAAAACCCTTGTGTTCAGATAAACTCAGAAACCATGACAGATAGCAAAAATCTAAAGCGGGAAAAATGTTGTCTGACTCATGGCCATGAATTGTCATGCAAAAAAAATTTTCGATCCACTTCCTGGTTACGCGTTTTTGACTCGAAAAGTGTTGCGACTCGTCAAAACGGTTAGTCCTAGAGACTTGGGATTTTCACCAATCATCCTAGGTGACATATGTTGCATCCAAAAATGTCATGGTCAAAGGTCAAATCTCAAGGTCAGAGGTCATGTTACACCTTGTTTGCAGTATATCTCATAAACCATAAGATAGAAGCAGACATTAAATGGGGAAAATACCCCTCTCATTAAGACCTTTATTGGATATACGGGTTGAAAACTTTTCGACAAACGGTTTTCGAGTTATAGCCCTTGACGCGTTTCGGCTTATGGGTTTTTTGTGACCTCATAACAAGCCCTTTAATTTAAGACTAAAGTTGATTGGTTACGGGCAGCCATTTTCCAAATGGCCGACACAGTTAACCGTTTTATAGAATAACACGTAAACCGTACAAAATTGAAGCAGACAATACACGGGAAAATTGTTCGTCACGTCGAAATCTACAACAATACTGCAGGACTGAAAGCGGAAAACTTGTTGTTTTTGAGTTATTGCCCTTGATTCGTATGTTGAAACAGGTTTTTTTTGTTTATTACTTTTTAACCGTAAGATCATGAATGAAACATAGGATTCCGGATTTTAAAGATAATTAAAAAACCTACAATTTGAGTCCAAGAAGTGCATGATTCGGTTGAGAGGTTTCAAAATGGAGGCCAAAACATGTTTCACGAAACAAGTTTTTTGCTAATAACTTTAAAACCATAACAGATAGTATAGTAAACATGTATACTTAAATGAATCAGTAAGCAAACAGCTACAATTTGAGCCCAGGTCAAAGGTCAAGGTTATTCCTTAGCAACAGGGTAACCCTAATGAAAAGTCCATAACAACCATATATATTATTAGCCAAGACTACCTACTGAGTTTAAAGGTAAGTTTTAATAACCGGAAGTGGCATTTTGTCTATAGCAAATGACATTAAAGTCCTTAGCAACCATACATTTTCTGACTCTAGGCCCCTTGCTCTCTATTCTGGAACCTAACAGTAACATTATCGTAAACAAAAGCATCAAGTGTCTTTAGCAACATTTTAAGACAAGGCAGTGTGTCAAGGGAAACACGTCACATTTGTTCTCTGAACAAATGACTTTTTAATTTGTTATTGTTATTTGTTGTAAAAACACTGATGAATCCTGTTGGTCAGGCTAAATATTTGTGCATTATTTAAAGTGTAAAACTTTGTTTTCGCTTTAATTATGTATCTAGATGTTGTTTTATAACTTATTGCACAAATATAGTATTTTAGTATGTACAGTATCTTTATTTTCGTTACGATCCGACTATTTATTTAGACGAAATATATAATAATGAAATTACCGAAGATCAATAAAATTTTAGTGTACTTTTTAATATTTTGTTAATGCTTTCCTATTACAAAACCTCACTATTTTGCCAGTTATTGAAGTACATATTTTAGGGTGTTGTTTACGTACTTCCGCAAAAACACGAACAGCTAAAAATCATTAAAGGGAAACTTCGCGAAAAAATGAAAATTTGATATGTTATTCTTCAAATTAAAAGAAATATATTTGCCTTTTGATGTTTTATTGTATTCTTTACCGTTACGCGTCTAGAGTGGTTTAAAGGTGGTAAAATTTTGTGTATGGGGGCCGCCATATTGACAGTATTTTATCATGTGACTGCGTTTGTGACGTGATAAATGTAATTATCCAGTAAATATGATAAATAATCCAGTTTAAAAATATGTTTTTCTGCCTTAGCTCTGTGAAGAATATATAAACTGTGGGGATGACTAATGACCGGCTGACAACATAAAATTACCAAATACGTCTTAATGTTTTAATGCTCTTTGTTTTAATACAAGTATTTTTGGACACAAATTTTAACCTGTCTTTATTTAACTCAGATATAATTTACCTAAATAATAATTGTAATAAAAAATATATTTATATGATTATTTTTGATTATTTTATATATAAAAAAAATTCCGTGGATAATATTGCACGTCTTGAAACGGCAGTTGTACCTGGACGTGAAAATGTTACAGGTAAATCATTACTCGTTTATGAAGGGTAATTAACAGAATTAGCAGGTAAACAAACAGGATGTTTATTGCAATTATTAGATCATTTAATGCCGACTTAGAAGTATGAATATTCGGAATTTTTCAAACGCTAACCAGATTAAAGGTTAATCATGTAATTAGAAATTAGAAAGGCACATCCCTCCTGCCAAGACAGGTATGATTTGAATTCACCGAAGTGTCAGAATACAGGATGTATTTCGAATACCTTATAAAGATGCCAAGGCTTAGGAAACGTAAAACTTACACGTTAACTCAAATATACAAAACATGTAAAAGTTGGGAAACTGTGTTACGCACACGCACAATAAATGTTACCAGTAATAATAATTATAATAATAGCAATAATAATAATTATAAATGTACTAAACGTGAAGTGAAATTTTGATGCGCGAAAAACCGGAGTATTTAAAAATATTTCATTTAACGATCGTTATTTCTTAAATAGTCAACTTCGCAAATATTTTGTATAAAAAAGTTTCGTTCAATAAGTTGCTTAATCTGATTAAGTTGAAAATATAATACGAATAATTTTAAATTTAATTAATATTTATGGACTTGTTTTCCTATAAAAACTGTGACTTTCTTTTCGTTTACCGTTATTGCTGCTGTGGAAATAGTCTTAGGTCGAAGTCTTTAAATTAGTTAACTACATGTTACATGCAAGTCGGTTTTCTTGCTTATATATAGATCAGGAATACGAAACGTAATCTTTCCACAACCTTGTCTTATAGTACAACCTTCTGTTATTGACCGTTTCGCGTTATTATCATACGACGACTTTTAAGATACTTGGATGTCTAGTATCGCCATCTAGTGACGAGATGGTGACAAGATGGCGGACCTCCATAAGTGCATTTTTTACACGGTAAATTCCATGCAGAAACTTAACCACTGAAAATATAATAAAACATCAAGAGGCAAATGTGTTTCTTTTTAGTTGAAGAATAACATATCAAATTTTCATTTTTTCGCGAAGTTTCCCTTTAAAGTCCTGAAAACAGATATAAAATAGATATAGCTTTTTAATTTCTTGATTGATTTACACGAAATTTTGGTCAGTTTGAGATATGACATGCAAACAAAACAAAAGTCTTTTTGTTGGAGAAAAGTTGACCTGAAAGACCACCTGTCTTGTCCTGAAAACTTGACAGGAAATAATATTAATATCAATAACTTTTTAAATTCTGAATAGATTTCATTCAAATTTTGGTCAGCGCGAGACATTAATATATTTTATATTAAAGTTGAACAGAAAATTAGAAACAATTCAAACTGCGGAGAAAAGTTGAACTGAAGGATGATCTCATACAATAAAGAGACGTGACCTGAAAGAAGTAAAATACTAGTAGCTGTAACTTCTATATTTTACAATGGATTTACATCAAATTAGGCGATGTATGAGGTAGAAACATATTTCACATTTTAAGTCAATTAAAATAGCAAAATATTAGTTTAATATGGTTAAAAAGTTGACATTAACGATTCACTTCGTGTATAAGACGCACGATGTCCTGAAACTACACATGTAAGATAAATGTCTTATAGTTATAATGAATATTATATCCACACAACAAAATGGTCAATTCCATGGAAGACAGTTATAGATGAATATAGTTTTGAGGACTGACCAATTATGAATTTACAGAATTGAACTATAGAATTAATTAAAAAATTGAGTAATGTTTAATAATCATTAATCAATAATAGGTGTATACATGTTACTGAAAGAAAGATGGAGAATACCATACGTGCATTTTTTTAACAAGTACAAAAAAACTTACACTGCGGCTTAGCTAACCGCTACAGTCAGTGTACTGAAAGAGTGTAAAGACTTGCTTCTTTGGTGCCTCGATTCTAAATTAAAATCATATCACCGATTTGCAAAATTATCTTATTTATAGCTAAGCTTTCAATGATGAGTCATAATCAGTGTGGGTACATTAAGGCCAAGTTTGCCTTACGGAATTTACAGTGATGAAGAACCAACAATCCAATCGGCAAAATTCACTTGGTAGTATTATTTATACTACATTTGGGTATTTTTTAAGCGGACGCAGTAGGACTTAAACATACTAAACATGCGCATGTGTGATCAACAAGTTTTAGGTTTCTGCTAAATTTATTGGCTTAGATTGTGAAAGAATAAAAAAAATTGGAGAGTGCTACCTTTAATATTTGGTAGTTTAAACTAAAAACTATATTTATAGACGTTAGTTTTTAAGAGCCAATGTTGAATAAGTACTATATAGAGTTTGAAAATGACTTCAAAATTTCATGTTTGGTCACGGGATTTAATATACCAGAGATATGAATGGAGGACACTCTTTGCATTTTTTCCTGCAAGTTTCTATGTAAGGTTTCTTTGCTATGACACCCGTTTCTGACAGATTAGAATCAGAATAAAGGTAGGAAGAAGAACATAGGCTTTATGAAAAAAATTTTTAAATCGATGCGGGATGACTAATACGTCGAAAAACTACAACAAATACAGACAAAAAAACAACGACCCACTAGAATCAGGTGCCCCGGACGGTTAGCATGCATTGCTACTTTAACTATGACCCGGCTTTGTACTCTAGATAGTCAAAGTTTATTACAGCTAGCTAATAATAAATTACTAAAACATATCACGGTGTATACGTAGCGTGTTGTTAAACGATTATCTCCCCTTTGAAAAATTAAACCTGAGTTGTCTTTCTTTTCACGTGTTTTTTATATATGTTTTAAGGGCATTTTAATAATCACAGGTCTTTCGATAATGCTGTTATACGAAAAGGAAAAAAAACAAAAATAATGAAATTCCTACCCACTAAGAAAATAACTCATAAGTGTTACTCAATCAGATCATACTGAGTCGTCTCCAGAGCGCTTTACCGACATGCCGACTTTTACAGTAAAGACTTCAAAAATATCTGTTAAAGCATTGGAATTTGTCCCCATATCATTTGGAATGAAATTTTGCCAGAAAAAAAATAGGTAACTAACTATAAATGTAGATAATCGTTTTGTTGTTTTTTTTCGATATTATCTAAGTTTTGTATTGTCTGCATTTTTCAGAATAAACACATCTTCAGCCTATTTTCAAAGTTTGCTTAACTTTGGCCAAAAATAAGGGTGCAGCGTGCAAAACAAGTTCACTGATTATTGGTATTTCTATCATATGGACTAACTGGTGGGCGGAGTTTATAGGGAAAGCTCTAGATTGTGTCTTTAGCGTAATGTTACCGAATATGGAACGGAGCAAATACATCCTGAGCAACGGAGAGCAACGGAGATTGCTCAACTCGTAATTCGCCTGATATAGCTGAAATATTGCTGCTCGGGCGTTAAACACCATTAATCAATCAATCAATCAATCAACTCGTAATTGGCAGTTTACAAAAGAAATTTGGAATGGAATGGATCACTATTGACCTGAAAACGCAATCAAATAACACACATAAAATTGTTGAGTTTATTTTAATGTTTGAATTTATTTAGAAGGACAAACTTCAAAAAATATTTTCACCATCGATGGATAACAAAATTTCCGTTGTTCACATTTAACATAATCGAATAATGTGCAAAACTAAACAAAATTGTTATCCCTCGATGGCGAAAATATCTTTTGTAGTTAATCTTAAAATAATAAATATAGAATGTAAAGCTCACAATAAAAAATAAATGAATAATTATAAAACGTTATGTGCCTTTTGTAAATGTAATTTAAAAACCAAAACGCGCACGGAAAACTTCCGATGTTAAAGTATAAGAATATGTATTAAAATATCAAACAAACTGACTGATTTGGTTTATTGAATGCTCAATAATGATAGTTTTACGCCAAAGAAACAATATTTTAGCTATATTCAAGACCATCGAATAACCTGGGCTGAAATCTCCTGACTTTTTTGTACTTTCAATGTTGTAAATATGCTTACTTATTAGTGAGGAAGCATTTCACGAAAAAATAACGGAATAAGGTCTGGGGTGCCGCTCAAGGCTCTAGAAATCTCTGTCGGTAAATGATACAAAATCCTGCATTCTCGTCATTTCCAGCACGAGTCCGTTGAAAAAAACTGTTGGAGTTATGCTTTTGGACATTACAAATTGAACAGTCGAAATTTCAAATAAGTATATGACTATAAATGACACAAATTTTCAAGACAACAACATAGGACTTCATACTTCTTTTTCAATTGTTTAAAAAGCACAGTTAAAACAAAAATTGGGAAGTTTTCAGTGATCGAGGCTTCAATGGTAGTTACGGTACTTTTGTTAAATACATTTTTATTTTTCATTATCTCTTATACACAAAATTATTTATCCTGTTTTTATTTTAAAAATCATAGTTCATATCAACAACACAAAAAATATAAATAATTTGCACATTTATAACAGTTGACACACATACAAATCTACCATGGCTTTTAATCAGTATGTTCTGTTACACAAGGTGATGGAAAGGATGGTAAATTATACAAATACTTGGAAATTGTACTTATTTGACTTTATATAATGTATTATCAGAGTAAAAGGAAAATACGGTAGAGACCTACGTAATACAACCTAATAGAAAATTCTCAATGCTGTTTCATTATTTTGTGTTGAATCTATATTCTAAAATCAATATATGTTATAAGTTCTATATACTTAGTTGTTTTTCTAAATACCTACTTATAGTTTTTTCTGCTTAATTAGAAAGGTAAGAAAACCGATTGGTTGAAAGACATATGACAGTGCCAAAATACGGATTGAGACAAAGACATAGGACAGTGACAAAATACGGATAGAGACAAAGACATACAACAGTGACAAAATACGGATAGAGACAAAGGCATATGACAGTGACAAAATACGGATAGAGACAAAGACATAGGACAGTGACACAATACGGATAGAGACAAAGGCATAGGACAGTGACACAATACAGATAGAGACAAAGGCATAGGACAGTGAAAAAATATGGATAGAGACAAAGCCATACAACAGTGACAAAATACGGATAAAGACAAGGACATAGGACAGTGACAAAATACAGAATGCAACAAAGACATAGGACAGTGACAAAATACGGATAGAAACAAAGACATAGGACAGTGACAAAATACGGATATAGACACAGACATACAACAGTGACGGAATTCGGATATAGACAAAGGCATATGACAGTGACAAAATACAGATAGAGACAAAGACATAGGACAGTGACACAATACAGATAGAGACAAAGACATAGGACAGTGACACAATACAGATAGAGACAAAGGCATAGGACAGTGACAAAATACGAATATAGACAAAGGCATAGGACAGTGACACAATACAGATAGAGACAGACATAGGACAGTGACACAATACAGATAGAGAAAAAGACATAGGACAGTGACAAAATACGGATATAGACAAAGGCATATCACAGTGACAAAATACGGATAGAAACAAAGACATAGGACAGTGACACAACACGGATAGAGACAAAGGCTTAGGACAGTGACAAAATACGGATATAGACAAGGACATAGGACAGTGACACAATACAGAATGCAAAAAAGACATAGGACAGTGACAAAATACGGATAGAGACAAAGACATAGGACAGTGACAAAATACGGATAGAAACAAAGACATAGGACAGTGACACAACACGGATAGAGACAAAGGCTTAGGACAGTGACAAAATACGGATATAGACAAGGACATAGGACAGTGACACAATACAGAATGCAAAAAAGACATAGGACAGTGACAAAATACGGATAGAGACAAAGACATAGGACAGTGACGAAATACGGATAGAAACAAAGACATAGGACAGTGACACAACACGGATAGAGACAAAGGCTTAGGACAGTGACAAAATACGGATATAGACACAGACATACAACAGTGACAAAAAACGGATAGAGACAAAGGCATATCACAGTGACAAAATACGGATAGAGACAAAGACATAGGACAGTGACACAATACGGATAGAGACAAAGACATAGGACAGTGACAAAATACGGATATAGACAAAGACATAGGACAGTGACAAAATACGGATATAGACAAAGGCATAGGACAGTAACACAATACAGATAGATACAGACATAGGACAGTGACACAATACAGATAGAGACAAAGGCATAGGACAGTGACACAATACAGATAGATACAGACATAGGACAGTGACACAATACAGATATAGACAAAGGCATAGGACAGTGACAAAATACGGATATAGACAAAGGCATAGGACAGTGACACAATACAGATAGAGACAGACATAGGACAGTGACACAATACAGATAGAGACAAAAACATAGGACAGTGACAAAATATGGATAGAGACACAGACATAGGACAGTGACAAAATACGGATAGAGACAAAGACATAGGACAGGTACAAAATACGGATAGAGACAAAGACATATAATGACAAAATACGGATAAAGACAAAGACATAGGATAGTGACACAATATGGATAGAGACAAAGACATAGGATAGTGACACAACACGGATAGAGACAAAGGCTAAGGACAGTGACACAATACAGATAGATACAGACATAGGACAGTGACACAATACAGATATAGACAAAGGCATAGGACAGTGACACAATACAGATAGAGACAGACATAGGACAGTGACACAATACAGATAGAGAAAAAGACATAGGACAGTGACAAAATACGGATATAGACAAGGACATAGGACAGTGACACAATACAGAATGCAAAAAGACATAGGACAGTGACAAAATACGGATAGAGACAAAGACATAGGACAGTGACGAAATACGGATAGAAACAAAGACATAGGACAGTGACACAATACAGATATAGACAAAGGCATAGGACAGTGACAAAATACGGATATAGACAAAGGCATAGGACAGTAACACAATACAGATAGATACAGACATAGGACAGTGACACAATACAGATAGAGACAAAGGCATAGGACAGTGACACAATACAGATAGATACAGACATAGGACAGTGACACAATACAGATATAGACAAAGGCATAGGACAGTGACACAATACAGATAGAGACAGACATAGGACAGTGACACAATACAGATATAGACAAAGGCATAGGACAGTGACACAATACAGATAGAGACAGACATAGGACAGTGACACAATACAGATAGAGAAAAAGACATAGGACAGTGACAAAATACGGATAGAGACAAAGACATAGGACAGTGACGAAATACGGATAGAAACAAAGACATAGGACAGTGACACAACATGGATAGAGACAAAGGCTTAGGACAGTGACAAAATACGGATATAGACACAGACATACAACAGTGACACAATACAGATAGACAAAGGCATAGAACAGTGACACAATACAGATAGAGACAGACATAGGACAGTGACACAATACAGATAGAGACAGACATAGGACAGTGACACAATACAGATAGAGACAAAGGCATAGGACAGTGACAAAATACGGATATAGACAAAGGCATAGGACAGTGACACAATACAGATAGAGACAGACATAGGACAGTGACACAATACAGATAGAGAAAAAGACAAAGGACAGTGACAAAATATGGATAGAGACAAAGACATACAATGACAAAATACGGATAGAGACAAGGACATAGGACAGTGACACAATACAGATAGAGACAAAGACATAGGACAGTGACACAACACGGATAGAGACAAAGACATAGGACAGTGACAAAATACGGATATAGACACAGACATACAACATTGACAAAATACGGATAGAGACAAGGACAAAGGACAGTGACACAATACAGAATGCAAAAAAGACATAGGACAGTGACAAAATACGGATAGAGACAAAGACATAGGACAGTGACACAACACGGATAGAGACAAAGGCTTAGGACAGTGACAAAATACGGATATAGACAAGGACATAGGACAGTGACACAATACAGAATGCAAAAAAGACATAGGACAGTGACAAAATACGGATAGAGACAAAGACATAGGACAGTGACGAAATACGGATAGAAACAAAGACATAGGACAGTGACGAAATACGGATAGAAACAAAGACATAGGACAGTGACAAAATACGGATAGAAACAAAGACATAGGACAGTGACACAACACGGATAGAGACAAAGGCATATGACAGTGACAAAATACGGATATAGACACAGACATACAACAGTGACAAAATACGGATAGAGACAAAGGCATAGAACAGTGACACAATACAGATAGAGACAAAGACATAGGACAGTGACACAATACAGATAGAGACAAAGACATAGGACAGTGACACAACACGGATAGAGGCAAAGGCATAGAACAGTGACACAATACAGATAGAGACAAAGACATAGGACAGTGACACAATACAGATAGAGACAAAGGCATAGGACAGTGACAAAATATGGATGGAGACAAAGACATAGGACAGGTACAAAATACGGATAGAGACAAAGACATAGGACAGTAACAAAATACGGATAGAGACAAAACATAGTACAGTGACACAATACGGATAGAGACAAAGGCATAGGACAGTGACAAAATACAGATATAGACACAGACATACAACAGTGACAAAATACGGATAGAGACAAAGGCATATGACAGTGACAAAATACAGATAGAGACAAAGGCATAGGACAGTGACAAAATACGGATATAGACAAAGGCATAGGACAGTGACACAATACAGATAGAGACAAAGGCATAGGACAGTGACAAAATACGGATATAGACAAAGGCATAGGACAGTGACACAATACAGATAGAGACAAAGGCTAAGGACAGTGACAAAATATGGATAGAGACAAACACATAGGACAGTGACACAACACGGATAGAGACAAAGGCATAGGACAGTGAAACAATACAGATAGAGACAGACATAGGACAGTGCCACAATACAGAATGCAACAAAGACATAGGACAGTTACAAAATACGGATATAGACAAAGTCATAGGACAGTGACACAATACAGATAGAGACAAAAACATAGGACAGTGACCAAATACGGATAGAGACAAAGGCATAGGACAGTGACAAACTACGGATATAGACAAAGGCATAGGACAGTGACAAACTACGGATATAGACAAAGGCATAGGACAGTGACACAATACAGATAGAGACAACGACATAGGACAGGGACACAACACGGATAGAGACAAAGGCATAGGACAGTGACAAAATCCGGATATAGACAAAGACATAGGACAGGTACAAAATACGGATAGAGACACAAACACAAGACAATGACAAAATACGGATATAGACAAAGACATACAACAGTGACAAAATACGTATAGAGACAAAGACATATACTGTCTCTATTTAGACACTATTCGAGTCCGAACCCAATATAAAGCATGCTCAGGTGCTCTGGACTGTCCCTATTTAAACACATTTCGAGTCCGAACCCAATATAAAACATTGTCAGGTGATCTGAACTGTCTATATTTAGACAATCTTCGGGTTCAAACAGAATATAAAACATGCTATGGTGCTCTGGACTGTCTCTTTTTAGACACTTTTCCGAGTCCAAACCTAATATAAAACATTGTCAGGTGATCTGAACTGTCTCTAATTAGACACTCTTGAGTTCGAACCGAATATAAAACATGCTATGGTGCTCTGGACTGTCTCTTTTTAGACACTTTTCCGAGTCCAAACCTAATATAAAACATAGTCAGGTGCTCTGAACTGTCTCTTTTTAGACTCTTCGAGTTCGAACCCAATATAAAACATGCTATGGTGCTCTGGACTGTCTCTTTTTAGACACTTTTCCGAGTCCAAACCAAATATAAAACATTGTCAAGTGCTCTGGATTGTCTCATGGCTAAAAAGTGGTTGCATTTGGAAAATGAATTTTCTATGAACATAAACTAAGCCGTGATGACGACCATAGATCTCCTCAAGGAATAACATCAGCCTAGGTACAACAAATCCTTGTTGGAGTAGCTTATCGGTTAACAGCAGCGTCGGAATACCGATCACATGATCTAACATAACTTATGAGTTGTGAAATATAAACATTAAAAGCTGATGGAATATTGCCATCAATAAGTTGGACCTTGCCTATTGGAAAGTTAGTCGTTAAGCTTGTCGTAGAGATCCGTTTGCAGCATTCCTCTGTGGTTTCTTTTTAGACGAAGAACGAAGCGCTGATTGGATAGTATCTGTAGTCTCCTTAATCTAAAGCACACTTTGAAAGATCAATTACTAATAGTTCACTAAATTGCAGTTGTTTAGCGACTTTATCATTGTTGTAAATAAATGTCTGAGCAAAACCTTCTTCTGTGTTTTTAATGTACTTTCCAAAACAGAGCCTCTTACGAGTCAAATCATTGAGGTTAGTATTACAATTTGTACCGTTGTAATGCTGATAGTCTGTTTAAAATATAAACATATAAACATTTCATATCTGATGTCAATTATTAGTTCTAGTTACTTTATTCGATATTCTAAATGCTCAGTCCTAAATAAGATGTTTAAGTTATATCTATTTAAGACTAACAAGTCTCGAATACAAATACTGAACAAGTATAAACTCACAAGGCATCAACAACAAATCTGGCATCCACGTACAAGGTGTGGTGAATCATCAAGTTAGAGTTTGAGTTCAATTTCGAATAAAGAATAATTCAGAAATCTTTTTGTTTCGTGTGTTTGGATCTATTTTTTTTGGGGGGGGGGGTTTACAAAAAAAATGCGCTACTTTCTGTGGTTTATAATTAACATATTCAAAAATAATTAGGTATTTTGTGGATGTATTTTTAGCCAGAACTACTTTAGGGTACATTACAAAATGGTGTTATGGGGATATTTTTCTCATTGGAACAAGCATACGTGAGGAAGAAATGTATGAAAACCGTCACACCTGTTTGCTATTTATGTTACTATTTTATATATGTATTAACCGATGCGGACCTTATTTTCGCACTTCAATGACTGCTTGGGGCCTCGGTGGCCGAGTGGTCAAGGTAGTTCGTCTACTATTGATCACGTGGTCTGTCAACACTGAGATTGCCGGTTCGATTCTCACTGCGGGCAGGGTGTACTCGACTCCAATCTTAATTGACAAGGATTGCCAGTTTTCCGACCGCAGGTTGGGGTTTTCTCCGGGTACTCCGGCTTCCTCCCCCAATAAAAACTGGACGCCATGAAATAGCTGAAAAATTGCTGAAAGTGGCGTTAAACAGCATCAAACAAACAACAATCAATGACTGCTTTATATAAAGTCGCATACACTAGTCAAACATTCTTCATTAGGACAGAGAATTCATTTAACTTTAACTTTATTAAAGTAATTAAAAGAAAATAGTTATAAATTTAAACAATGTTTCTCGTATTTGTTTATGTATTTGACAATGCAAAAAGATGTGTTGCCCATCTTCGAAGATATGATACATATTTATACATGTACATTATTCATGTGCATTAAGTTGTAAAATACCTCAACATAAGCAGTGTCTTTCAACAAGTATAATTTACAAACGATATATAACTATAAATTATAAACTATAAATATAACTATAAATCTTAAGATGACTACAAGTTTAAGTTTTACGCGAACTCTATGGTCTAGCTCGAATTCCAACTCGAACTCGAAATGTTACTCGAAAACCAACTCTAAGAGTAACTTAAGGTCAACTCGAAGTTCAACTATTACTATAGGGTATTAATATTCATGAAAACTTTTTACTGAATTACAAATAAGCCTATATAAAACAGCTACGCACGATAACAGTCCATCTCAGAAGAACATTTTTACCTTGGACATTGAACATATAAAAATCGTTTTAAATTGGTCCGATTAAAAAACTACAAATGTGATTGTGCTAAAAATTTAATTTGATCTTCATTTTAAAGCTGTGCAAAGTTTTAACAAAATAAGTTGACGCGTTTTCAAGTTATCTGGAAACCACAGAGGCACGATCAGACAGACGGACGAACACTCATGTCCAACCAGAGGGCTTTACATAATACCCCGCCACTTTGCGTAGCGGGGTATAAAACTGACGACTTTACATTAGACAATTTATAAGAGTATAATAATTTCTGTGAATTACATTTACATGTGCAGCGGTTTTTTTTTTTTTTTTTTTTTGTGTGTTTTTTTTTTTTTTTTTTTGTTTTATACAAAAATAAGGAAGTACCTGTCATTTTTTACCATTTTGCTTTGAAGATGCAAAACAGTTAGGAAATCTTCTTTAAATCTTGTGTATATAGAAAATTTAAGTCAACAACTGCATTAACACCAGATTCTGGAATATCTTTCCATTGTTAAACTACAAAAAAACCTCTAAAGCAACCTGCATTACCTGTATTCAATTAGCATCTAATATATACGACTTTTTGTATTGTCAAAGACTTTTCTTAATAAAAAAAGCACCAGGAAGTGATTTGAAAATAAAGGTATCATGAAACAACTTGGTTTGATAAAGCTGTAAAATTTAATGGAAGATTATAAAATAATTCTACACAGAATGAAAGGATTCCATCAACACAAGGTGGCATTATCTGAAAGTAAAATAGCAGAACAATTCTCTATTTCATTTTCTTCTTCGGTTCATTCATTTGGAATCTATTAGAACCAGCATCATTGACAATATACTATAGGCCCGATGATGAAACCTTTTCAGAGATTAAGAAAATTATGTTCTGTCTATTGTCTAGATTTCACAGATCAAGAAAGTCAGTTGTTAAAGAAAGGAAATGGGATCCTGCGAGGATTGTTAAACTATTCATTTGAAGAAATATTCAAAGTAAAGTACCATTATATCTAAGTTTCGGAAAATTAAAGTTTTTCTCAAATTTGCAAATTACTAATGGATGTAAAAATGAGATTTTCCAGTTAGTATTGTGAAGCTATTGTGCTATTACTGAAAGCCGTCTACAAAGGCATTAGTAAGGGAAAACAAGTCTCGGATTGTGGTATTAAAGAGATAATAGATTTTGACTTTCTAATGATATTGTACAGTATAGAGAGGTTTACAATACAATTCTTATTAAGAAATTATTATATTGGGACCTGTGAAATAAATTGTTAATCTTAAAACTGTAAAATAATTTAATGTCATTTCTATTCGTAGTGCATTTTTAATTTTCATCATATTTATAAGAAATTGGATGAAAAAAAGAAAGTTGAATATTAAACAAATCAGTCAGCTCATGATTAAAGTACTATGATAAAATACAGCGCAACAGAAGAAGACAATTATTTCTTGGACAATTTATAATTTCAATTTTGTGTGTATTGTCAAATTACAACAGAAACTACAACAAGATGGCTGCTGTGTTCTACAACATGGCAGTGTTTCACATTTAATCATCATGCGTATATTCAACCTCGGTACCATAACTGACAATATTTCACGTCTATACCCCTCCGTATAAGAACAAAGGTCATTCTTACCAGATATTGAAACATTTATCAGTCACTTAAACTACCTTAAAGGCGCTTTATTCCGTGCATTGATTTCTTTTATCGGTTTTCTGATGAGATTATTGTTTGGTTTCTCTAAGAAAATGATGATTATACTCCAAATTTGCATTTTGTAATATTCTGATGTGTCCCTCATTCCGATCTACAATACACTTCTCAGAGAACCTTTTTGCAATTATGACAGATTTTTGACAATATTGTGTTTTCTTCTGATTCTTTTGTCAATAAACTGTCGCGAAATAACTCGGCGGGAAAAATAAACACTAATTTGCTATTAAGATGAAGTGATATCGGGTCAAAGTTTATTAACACTTATTCTTAATCAAAGTTTCGCTCTGTAATACGACTTGCAATCGTTTAAAACATAAGCAATACTTAGATTTTATTTACACGTGTATTGTTTTAGTTTAAATCACTATATTGTTTTTTAGGTTACATATATAGAACTTTTTTTGTTTCACACGTCTAGCCAAAATCTAAATTCATAACACTACAAACTGTAAATTGGTAAATAACCCTTGGTTTGTTTTCATGTAAACATTATACTTAGATGCGAGCTTTACTGTAGCATATATAAAAAATTAAGTGATCATTTCAACACCCTCCGCCACTGAGGATACAGCTGGTTTCCAGATTTAACTTCTGCCACACGACATCCTATCTATTTTTATCTAGTCTTTCTATACACTTTTGATATGCTTTCACATAAAAGTAGTGAGTTTGAACTAAAGGTTTATTAACCAATGGTGTGGCAGAGGTGATTAAAGTTGACTTATAGGATACACAGAATCCTTTGCGTGGAGATTTCAAAAGCTGAGCTATCCACAGAAAATATCAAAGAAGAGCACAGAAATTAATTTTAAAAGACTTAAATAAATTAATTGACACAGCTCAAAATTAAATGTTTTGTTTAAAAATAACTAAATTTAAAGACAAAAGTTTGCATTCGAAATGCCGTTCACATTTATGTGGCATTACCAACACTTTAGAGAAATACGTCACGTCACCACTGGAATGCAGAGGACTGTTCGGGTACGCTCGGAAGTAATGTCATGATGTTCGCAATGTTCATACTTACAAACTAAAAAACGTGAACAATGGATTATGCTTATTGATGCCCCGTTCCCCACTTTCCATACATCATCCAATAACTTGTTATTCTGCAATTGTTTCATTTGCTGTACAATAAAAGTAGACGAATAAAGTCCCTGTGTTCACTACTTATTATATTTATTATATTGTTCTTTGTCAAATAAGATACTTGTTTTGATCTGAGGCTATCACATGAATACGCGCCGAAAATTGGTTTGGAAGTGCACATTTTCAAGTTTTTCATCAATTTAAAATTGGAGGATAAAAACAATATTCGTACATCGTCAGAAAATATAAAGTTTGCTTGTTCCCGCCGCTAAGCAGAAAAGAAATGCTCGACAGATCCTAGCATTCTTATCTGTTTCTAAGGCTCGAGTACAAGTAATTTATTTCTCTGACAATGTACAATTAATGTATATTTCCACACCAAATACTACATTGTACAGTTCACTACAAGTTATAAGTCTCATTGATTGATTGATTGATTGATTGATTGATTGATTGATTGATGATTGATTGATTGATTGATTGATTGATTGATTGATTGATTGATTGATTGATTGATTGATTGATTGAATTGATTGATTGATTGATTGATTGATTGATTGATTGATTGATTGATTGATTGATTGATTGATTGATTGATTGATTGATTGATTGATTGATTTTATTGCTCATTGTCATAAGTGTTGCTAATATTTAAAACATAAAAAAATTCTTCCGAGGGTTTTTTAAGTATATTCATGCTACATACGATAGAAATTAAGTGTGATATACCTGGGTGAATATTAGCCAAAAATACGAGTCGATGGTATATTTTCTGAGCCTTATAGGCAAGTTAAATTTTATCTTGAGACTGGTATTTTCGGAAAAATTCCCTCCATGCATAATATATCTGTTCACTTGTAGCGAATATATTTTTTATTTTACCTATTATATAAGGCATAATATTATTAATTGATATTTTTCTGATAAATTTGATTAGTGTAAAGCCTGTCACATGACATGCTGTATTTGGTAAGGTTCTTTGAAAACGGCTGATAGAAAAGTGATGTTGCACGGTTATATTTAGAAAACATGATATTGCACGGCTATTTTTAATAATTGGAATTCCCATTTAAACAGCCAATCAGAATAACTTCTGTCTGTTTCCGGTTTGAAAGTTAGGAAAGTATGTACATTGTGAAAAATTGCAAATATTTCAATATGTTGCATGTATTTTTGTATTTATAAATCTTTTAAATTGAAAGTTTTCATAATTTCAGATGATATTGAAATGAAATGTGATATTTTCGTACATATGACAAAACCCATCAAAACAGTAAACTAATCAAAAGAACATTGAACTAAATTCCTTTAAAATACTAGTATACACCGAGCCGCTAGGCGAGGTGAATATACATTTTGAGGGCTGATAAATCCTGATAGGGACCGTATATCAAAGTCATTAATTGTTTTATTACATGGATAAAACCACCATCTCCATTGATCAGAAAAACTGAGGATGTATATTCTACTGGAGCGCCTGCTTACATTTTGTAATTGTTGTAATGTTAGTTACCCTTAATATGTTTTATTTAATACTGCATTTTGATATCAATTTGCTGATAATCCTGAAATTCCAGTTTCAAATATTGAGAAGAGTATAATTGAATGAATATATCGCAGAACCGACGTGTTGTTTACACGCACGATGTATGTATAGCTGACGTCATTGAATTGTGTACAATTAATACAATCGATTTGATTGGACGACTGAATTTATTAAGACGGCTATTCTGATTGGCTAAAACATAAAAACCAGGTCGATATCGGATTCCGCTTGACTACTAGGCAGCGGAATCGTGCAGCGTACAAACATTTTATGTAATTTTAGTACTGTTGCGATTTATCGTGACCCGAAAGTTGTTTTTTGACAAATCAAAACCACGCAAAATTCTATTCATGTAATAAATGTTTTTATCGACAGGATGAAAGTATATCAACATCAGTATCGTCATAGGAAAAGAATATTAGTAGTAATTAATCAATAATTGTCAAAGATTTAAATAAGCACCATAAAGATTGTACGGTGATGGTGAAAGAAACTTCTGTATTAAGTTATCACAGATAAACAAATTATCGGAAAAAATATAAGGCAAACCATTATTTATGCTGAAATCAAAATCGCATTTATATAAAGAGGAGATAAAACCAAATACAACAAATCACGACAGCATTACGTTCTCTGCTACAACCTGGAGTGATGATCAAAATTGGATACGGACAATGATGATTCTTACAGTTTGAATAGTGCGGAACCTTCTTTAGGACCTACAATTTTTTTACAATTCGTGATCACAAATATTCGTTAATGAGCACAATATCCATAATTGTGATCACGAATTTCAACTCGTTATAAAAAATTCCGGAATCCGTGATAATGAATCAGAATTCGTGATAACGGATTTTATATGCGTTATAACAAATTTCGGATGACTAACCTGATTTTGATGACAAAAGGAACAGTCAAAGCATGCTTACGTTCGACAGAACTGTCTGGATCTACTAAAATTCTAGCTGTGCTAAACCCGTGAAAAATGTAATGATCATGGAAAATATTTGAGTGAAAACAAATTGAAATCCGTTATCATGAATTCTGGAACCGTTACTACGAATTAAAATATCCTTGATCACGAATTCTGAAATTCGTTGTAACGAATTAAGATCCTTAATCTCGAATGCAACAAGTTCTTTTTTCGAATTATAATCCGTGATCGCGAATTAAAAAATTATTTTGGGAGGTGCTAAAATAGCTTCCGCATAATAGTAAAAAAATGAAATGAAAAAGTCCATGTGTAGTTTTTAAGTTCGATTCCATTTATTAATTTGTAACAAAACGCTACTGAATTGATATATTAATTTAAAAAAAAACATCCGTTTTCACGTCTTTTATATACACATATGGTTTTACGCCTCGTACAACAATTTGATAAATCGTCGCATCCAGTTTTTAGTTTTTAGATGGGAAGGAAACAGGATACTGTGGAGTCATCCTGACTACAATTTTCGTCAAATGTAGGTTTGAGTCGAACACATCATGCCCGAAGTCAGGCTTGAACTTACAACCCTAATGTTGATACGCGGTGATCCCTAGTAGAGGGCTTACTACCTAGAACACTCAGCCACCTCCCAAAATCAATTTTAAAATGATAACAAATGGTAATTATTTTGCCATGTAAATCATACGTCCAGTAGTTAAAATCCAGTAAGGCTATTGAGTTCATTTTTAATTTTTGTTTGACGCTTATGCTTTTCGTGATTATCATTCATTCTAATATGATGTGTTTTGAACGCTTTGAGACCGTAGTATGATCAATACGCGCCGATAAGGGCGTGTCTTGAGGACGTGAATTTTAAAACTGTACTTCAGCTGGAAAGTGGATGCGTATGGCTAATTAATCTAATAAATAGTGACATGTAAATAAACAATTTACGGAAAATGTACGTAAAAGATTAGAAAACATCGAAAAACAAACAAAATTATTAAAAGAGAACGTTTAAAATATACCAAAACGTTTTTACATTGGAGTAAATATAAAATAGTATTCTTTTTCATTAAATTAAACTAGAGTAAAAAAACCTGTGATCAATGCTCACCATTGATACCACCCGCTTCACAATTACTTTGAAAATTCAGGTGTTCTTAATTATGAAAATAGAAACTTTATCTAGTTAAACGTGAAGGCGAAGTTGCAGATAAAACTTGTAACCCTCCCCAATCCCCCCAAAGAATGGCATCCCCTATGTCAATGACAAAGTCCATGTTTTTCTATGGGACACCTCCAATAATATTCTGATCAAAATGTTTAATATCCAGTGCACAATGTCAATATGTGACCAAGATGCTGTGTAAGTTTCAACAAATTCCATTCAGTGGTGTAGGAGGAGTTGCAAATAAAAGATGGGTATCCCCTTATGTCCATGACAAAGTCCATGCTTTTCTATGGGAAACCCCAAATATCATTCCGATCAAAATGTTAAATATCTCCTGCACAATGGCACTATGTGACATGGATTCTGTGTAAGTTTCATCAAATTCCATTCAGTGGTGTAGGAGGAGTTGCACATAAGAGATGGGTATCTCCTTATGTCAATGACAGTCCATGTTTTTCTATGGGAAACCCCAAATATCATTCCGATCAAAATGTTAAATATCTCCTGCACAATGGCACCATGTGACATGGATTCTGTGTAAGTTTCAACAAATTCCATTCAGTGGTGTAGGAATCAGTTGCACATAAGAGATGGGTATCCCTTATGCCCATGACAAAGTCCATGTTTTTCTATGGGAAACCCCAAATATCATTCCAGTCCAAATGTTTACTATCTAGTGCACAATGGCAATATGTGACAACATTCTGTGTAAGTTTAATCAAATTCCATTTAGTGGTGTTGGAGGAGTCGCACATAAGAAATGGATATCCCCTTATGTCCATGACAGTCCATGTTTTTCTATGGGAAACCCCAAATATCATTCCGATCAAAATAATAAATATCTCATGCTCAATGGCTCTATGTGACAAGGATTCTGTGTAAGTTTCAACATATTCCTTTCAGTGGTGTAGGATTGTTTGTTTGTTTGTTTGAATGGTGTTTTAACGCCACTTTCAGCAATTTTTCAGCTATTTCATGGCGTCCAGTTTTTATTGGGGGAGGAAGCCGGAGTACCCGAAGAGAACCCCCGACCTGCGGTAGGAAAACTGGCAATCCTTGTCAATTAAGATTGGAGTCGAGTACACCGTGCCTGCAGTGAGAATCGAACCCGCAATCTCAGTGTTGACAGACCACGTGATCAATAGTAGACGAACTACCTTGACCACTCGGCCACCGAGGCCCCCTCAGTGGTGTAGGAGGAGTTGCACATAAGAGATGAGACCCCCTTCGGTCAATGACAATGTCCATGTTTTTCTATGGGAAACCCCAAATATCATTCCGATCAAAATAATAAATATCTCCTGCACAATGGCACTATGTGACAAGGATTCTGTGTAAGTTTCATAAAATTCCATTCAGTGGTGTAGGAGGAGTTGCACATATGAGAAAGTGTAACGGACGGACAGACGGACGGACACCATGAACACTATATACCCCCCGCTTGAAAGCGGGGGGTATAATGAACAATGCTTGTCGACTGCATCTTAATAATTTAAGCCATGTTTCAACGCTTTATAAATTATTCGTTGTAATATATTGTGTGTTCACGGTTTATGGCAGAAATAGGTTACTGTAATATCTTAAATGTAACGTAGTTATCATATTAATATCGTCCAACCTGTGATACAACAATGATAAACCACGGCGTACGTGAATTTGTTCTTAAATACAACTTAGGTAAAATCGGATTCAAAGAGTTAAACAAATTTAAAACGTTTTTTAAAGCCGCGCTTTCGTATTTATTACAATCATCACAATATACAGTCGTAGCTGTTATAGAATGCGGGTAGGGTGTACTCGACTCTAATCCTAACTAAAAAGATTCATAGTTTTTCTACGAAGGTCTGTGGTATTCTCTGGATGCTCCGGCTCCTCTGTAATAAAACAGGACGCCACGAAACAGCTCCAAACTGTATCAATGGAGCATTAAACATTAGTCAAATAAACAAGCTTCCATACAAGATGAACATTCAAATTGTTAACCGGAGGTGGGTTGTGTTCTTGAGGGTTTTTTTTAAATCTGCATGGATCGATCACGTTTCAGCACCGATTTTCTTTTACACTTTAAATATAACGTACGCCTAAAGAGTGCGGACGCATTTCAATTTTATACGCGTAGTAGGTAAAACTTGTACACTGTATGTTCAATTAGTGTTCATCTTAGTGTCCGAGTTTTTAACGTCTGTGGTTAAAACATGTACCATCACCATTGAAGAGGTTCACATTCAAGTGTTTAATACATTTTAACACTTAAATGTTCAAAAGGGGAAATTAATTTGATCTTTGTTTTTTATATCATTTTGATACACATTGAATAAATTTTAAAAAAATAATATAATGATATTATCAACGTGCATTTGAAATACCTATTGAAAGTTACATTGGTGTTCTTTGTCTTGTTTCCTACAAACAAATGTTTCAGTGAATAAAATAATGTGCAGTGTTCATGTCGTTCCTTTTATTAATATATAGTACACATTTTCAAAATACGTATCTTTCAACTATTTGTACTTATGTATTAAACTTTATAATGTCCTTATCTGTTATCTAATTGTTATTGAATACTCTGTAATTCTCTCATTTTTTGTACAGTATATATTTGTCTTCAGAAATACTGTGAACATTTGATTTGTTTAGCTTCAAAATTTTCATGTTTTTACTACCTGAGACTATCTTATTTATTTATTTATTTATTTTTGCGGTAAAAATATGCAAAAAATTGTCTCTAGTATGGGTAAAATATTTTTGTAACTGACGATACATTAAATAGTATAGATTATTGATTGCAGTACATCTTCATTTCCAAATCGATTGGGTGTTACTTTACAACTTACTTGGCTGGAATGTGTTACCACTGAACATGTTCGCAATATGAACATGACAGTGTTCTACTTTTTAACATTTTCCATTTGAACACTTTTTAAAAAGGTGTTCAGAATCTTTAATTCTTTCTTTACGCATGTTCTGTGTGTTCAAAAAGTGTTACCGGGACTTTGAACACGTCTTGGCATTAAATTCTTGAATATATGGATGTGCTCTTATTATTGCACACTAGGTATTTAAAACCTTAACAATAGTGTTTAAACTAAACAGCAGAACACCAGTGATCAAAAACTGAACACTTGGCATGACTATATTATTAATTTGGGAATAACCTCTACGCGTTAATAAGTGTTACAAATAAGTGGTCATTCGGTTTTCTCAGTTGAAACACGAATTTACAGTGAATCGTCCACCTGTTTCCACCCAAACCTGAAGTTTTTGTCTGCTTTATACATTTTTTTTAATATGAAAGGTATACTCTTGAAAAGACTACCATTTGAACCCCCCACTTATTTTGAACGTAAATAAAAGAATTTGGCACTGGGTAGCAGCCACTGGTGAACCCCACAGTAGACACAGGCATGCATTGCCAATATGGCAAGTGCGAGCCGTGTGAATTCCATGTATATTGTGATATTCTAATGCATTGCATATTTTTTATTGGGGGGGGGGGTCAATTGGAAGTCTTACCAACTGTTTTCTGTTTTGTCAGTTATATATCTTTAATTCTTTAATAGTACGTAGGAACTTTGGAATATAATTATGTATGAAACAATAAAGTTCTAGGAACCAATTTCTCATTAATGAAGAACTTTTTATAGTACAATGTAATTGTCCCCCTGCATAAATAGAAACAAAAGTGCAAACTTATTAATTACTGATATTTTTCCAATATTTACCTCTGATAAAAAGAGACAACAATATGTTTTGCATGGTACCATCAAAACGATTTCACTGAATCGTTTTAATAGAGTTCCTTTGAGACGTAATTTTGCGAGAAGTGATTTTCAATCAAATATTATCTATAATTGAACAGAGTTTTACAAAGAGATTGAAAACAATTATAACAATATGATAACATAGAACAAAAGATGATTCAAATATCGTTCCGTCACGGTGTGCATTTCTTCAAAGACATGTGTTAACTGTGAAACAATAATGATGTCGATTTCAAATATATTGCGAGTAATTGATTTCATTAGGTCTGATACATCAGAAGAAATTGCTTTCTTTTTGTTTACCTTTACGCTTTGCTATAATACACATTCACACATTTGATTATATTTTATCATCACCTAAGCGAATTCTATACAATAAATGAAAATAAAAAGAATAATTAAATGAAAGAATAGAGTGATAACCCCTCTCACGCCGATTGATTTTGCCATATTTATGTTTTTTTGTTTTAATGAATCGCAGTCGTATAATGTTATAAATCATTAACTAAAGTTGTTCAATGGCTGATTGAAGGTTATGTCAATTCTCTGATTGATAACTCAATAATGAATGTTCTATAAAGGGTAAACTCAGAACTAAACGATAAGGTAGGGAGTCAACCATAGCCTCTAGTATCAGTAATAGAAGGGAGTATCTCTTTTTATGGTAATGATACATGTACAGTAGGTTGTCGACCATAGCCTCTAGTATCAGGAACAAAAGGGGGTCTGTGTTTTCTAGTACCTCTTATTGTGATGATACATGTACGGGTGGGAAGTTAACCATAGCCTCAAGTATCAGCAACAGAAGGTGGTCCGTGTTTTCTTGTACCTGCTCGAATGGTGATGGTGCATGTACGGGTATAAGGAAGTAACTATTTTCTCTAGTATCAGGAACAGAAGGGGTCCGTGTTTTCTAGTACCTCTTCTTATCGTGATGGTACATGTTTGGGTAGGAATTCAACCATAGCCTTTAGTATCAGCAACAGATGGGGGCTGTGTTTTCTAGTACCTCCTTAAATGGTGATGGTAGAAGTACGGGTAGGAATTCAACCATAGCCTTTAGTATCAGCAACATAAGGGTCTGTGTTTTCTTGTACCTCCTTAAATGGTGATGGTACATGTACGGGTAGGAAGTCAACCATAACCTTTAGTATCAGCAACAGAACGGGATCTGTGTTTTCTAGTACCTCCTCAAATGGTGATGGTGCATGTATGGGTAGTAGTCAACAAAAGCCTCTAGTATCAGCAACAGAAGATGTCCGTGTTTTCTGGTACCTCTACTTATTTTGATGGTACAGGTTATCCATCATAATTGATCACAATATTTCTTATAACCATAGTCACCACTTTCAGTAAATACATGTTACATAGTGGTCGTCAATTAAACAAATATATACATTATTGCTATTTATTTTATAGGATTTAAAATGGCGGTCTTGTGTTGAGTGATATGTAGACCATGAAACACAAATTATTCTACACAGAATATAGCTGGTAAGCAAATGTCATTTTAGAATTGTGATTATTAATTTCTTATATAACCGGTTTTTTGCGTTCCTAAGAACTATAAATAGATGTGCGTCGTAGGCACAAACAAATCAACAAAAAAGAAAATATTAAACAAATACAAGTAGGACTTTGATATATGGTACTTTTCGTATACATGAACTCATATTTGATATCATATTTCAGTTCAATGCCCAGACACCGGTCTTCTCTAATTTTGGAGTCTTTAAGGTAAAAAAATACCGCGTTATTATATTTCAATATCTTGATTATATTTAGCTCATTTCCTTACTTTCATTTATGAGAAAAAGAAATTAATTAAACTATTTACTATATAACAGGAATTGATAGATACGTTTGTACGGACGAAAAAAAAGAGTAGGTTTTGTAATTACCGCTACTTTGATTATTCTAATCTACAGGAGTGGCTACAGGCGAAGTAGGGTGGATAGAATTTATGGGAATATAGGAAAATGGACAGTTTTCAGCGATAATAAGGAAGTCTTCAGTGATAATAGAGACAGTCTTCAGTGATGATAGGGATAGTCTTCAGTGATAATAGGGATAGTCTTCAGTGATATTAGGGGCAGTCTTCAGTGATATTAGGGATAGTCTTCAGTGATAATAGAGACAGTCTTCAGTGATAATAGAGACAGTCTTCAGTGATGATAGGGATAGTCTTCAGTGATAATAGGGACAGTCTTCTGTGATAATAGGGACAGTCTTCAGTGATAATAGAGACAGTCTTCAGTGATGATAGGGATAGTCTTCAGTGATAATAGGGACAGTCTTCTGTGATAATAGGGACAGTCTTCAGTGATAATAGGGACAGTCTTCAGTGATAATAGGGATAGTCTTTAGTGATAATAGGGACAGTCTTCAGTGATAATAGGGACAGTCTTCTGTGATAATAGGGACAGTCTTCAGTGATAATAGGGACAGTCTTCAGTGATAATAGGGATAGTCTTTAGTGATAATAGGGACAGTCTTCAGTGATAATAGGGACAGTCTTCAGTGATAATAGGGACAGTCTTCAATGATAATAGGGATAGTCTTCAGTGATAATAGGAACAGTCTTCAGTGATAATAGAGACAGTCTTCAGTGATAATAGAGACAGTTTTCAGTGATAATAGGGATAGTCGTCAGTGATAATAGGGACAGTTTTCAGTAATAATAGGGATAGTCGTCAGTGATAATAGAGACAGTTTTCAGTAATAATAGGGATAGTCGTCAGTGATAATAGGGACAGTTTTCAGTGATAATAGGGATAGTCTTTAGTGATAATAGGGACAGTCTTCAGTGATAATAGGGACCGTCTTCAGTGATAATAGGGACAGTCTTCAGTGATAATAGGAACAGTCTTCAGTGATAATAGGGACAGTCTTCAGTGATATTAGGGATAGACTTCAGTGATAATACGGACAGTCTTCAGTGATAATAGGGACAGTCTTCAGTGATAATAGGGATAGTCTTCAGTGATAATAGGAATAGTATTCAGTGATATTAAGGATAGACTTCAGTGATAATAGAGACAGTCTTCAGTGATAATAGAGACAGTCTTCAGTGATAATAGGGATAGTCTTCAGTGATATTAGGGATAGTCGTCAGTGATAATAGGGTCAGTCTTCAGTGATAATAGGGACAGTCTTCAGTGATAATAGGGACAGTCTTCAGTGACAATAGGGACAGTCTTCAGTGATAATAGGGATAGTCTTCAGTGATATTAGGGGCAGTCTTCAGTGATATTAGGGATAGTCTTCAGTGATAATAGAGACAGTCTTCAGTGATAATAGAGACAGTCTTCAGTGATGATAGGGATAGTCTTCAGTGATAATAGGGACAGTCTTCTGTGATAATAGGGACAGTCTTCAGTGATAATAGAGACAGTCTTCAGTGATGATAGGGATAGTCTTCAGTGATAATAGGGACAGTCTTCAGTGATAATAGGGATAGTCTTCAGTGATATTAGGGGCAGTCTTCAGTGATATTAGGGATAGTCTTCAGTGATAATAGAGACAGTCATCAGTGATAATAGAGACAGTCTTCAGTGATGATAGGGATAGTCTTCAGTGATAATAGGGACAGTCTTCTGTGATAATAGGGACAGTCTTCAGTGATAATAGAGACAGTCTTCAGTGATGATAGGGATAGTCTTCAGTGATAATAGGGACAGTCTTCAGTGATAATAGGGACAGTCTTCAGTGATAATAGGGATAGTCTTTAGTGATAATAGGGACAGTCTTCAGTGATAATAGGGACAGTCTTCAGTGATAAAAGGGACAGTCTTCAGTGATAATAGGGACAGTCTTCAGTGATAATAGGGACAGTCTTCAGTGATAATAGGGACAGTCTTTAGTGATAATAGGGATAGTCTTCAGTGATAATAGGGACAGTCTTCAGTGATAATAGGGATAGTCTTCAGTGATAATAGGGATAGTTGTCAGTGGTAATAGGGACAGTCTTCAGTGATATTAGGGTCAGTCTTCAGTGATAATAGGGACCGTCTTCAGTGATAATAGGGACAGTCTTCAGTGATAATAGGAACAGTCTTCAGTGATATTAGGGGCAGTCTTCAGTGATATTAGGGATAGTCTTCAGTGATAATAGAGACAGTCATCAGTGATAATAGAGACAGTCTTCAGTGATGATAGGGATAGTCTTCAGTGATAATAGGGACAGTCTTCTGTGATAATAGGGACAGTCTTCAGTGATAATAGAGACAGTCTTCAGTGATGATAGGGATAGTCTTCAGTGATAATAGGGACAGTCTTCAGTGATAATAGGGACAGTCTTCAGTGATATTAGGGATAGACTTCAGTGATAATAGGGACAGTCTTCAGTGATAATAGGGACAGTCTTCAATGATAATAGGGATAGTCTTCAGTGATAATAGGAACAGTCTTCAGTGATAATAGAGACAGTCTTCAGTGATAATAGAGACAGTTTTCAGTGATAATAGGGATAGTCGTCAGTGATAATAGGGACAGTTTTCAGTAATAATAGGGATAGTCGTCAGTGATAATAGAGACAGTTTTCAGTAATAATAGGGATAGTCGTCAGTGATAATAGGGACAGTTTTCAGTGATAATAGGGATAGTCTTTAGTGATAATAGGGACAGTCTTCAGTGATAATAGGGACAGTCTTCAGTGATAATAGGGACAGTCTTCAGTGATATTAGGGACAGTCTTCAGTGATAATAGGGACAGTTTTCAGTGATAATAGGGATAGTCTTCAGTGATATTAGGGTTGGTCTTCAGTGATATTAGAGACAGTCTTCAGTGATAATAGTGACAGTCTTCAGTGATAATAGGAACAGTCTTCAGTGATAATAGGGACAGTCTTTAGTGATAATAGGGATAGTCTTCAGTGATAATAGGGACAGTCTTCAGTGATAATAGGGATAGCCTTCAGTGATATTAGGGGCAGTCTTCAGTGATAAAAGGGACAGTCTTCAGTGATAATAGGGACAGTCTTCAGTGATAATAGGGACAGTCTTCAGTGATAATAGGGACAGTCTTTAGTGATAATAGGGATAGTCTTCAGTGATAATAGGGACAGTCTTCAGTGATAATAGGGATAGTCTTCAGTGATATTAGGGGCAGTCTTCAGTGATAATAGAGACAGTCTTCAGTGATAATAGGGATAGTCTTCAGTGATAATAGGGATAGTTGTCAGTGGTAATAGGGACAGTCTTCAGTGATATTAGGGTCAGTCTTCAGTGATAATAGGGACCGTCTTCAGTGATAATAGGGACAGTCTTCAGTGATAATAGGAACAGTCTTCAGTGATAATAGGGACAGTCTTCAGTGACAATAGGGACAGTCTTCAGTGATATTAGGGATAGACTTCAGTGATAATAGGGACAGTCTTCAGTGATAATAGGGACAGTCTTCAATGATAATAGGGATAGTCTTCAGTGATAATAGGAACAGTCTTCAGTGATAATAGAGACAGTCTTCAGTGATAATAGAGACAGTTTTCAGTGATAATAGGGATAGTCGTCAGTGATAATAGGGACAGTTTTCAGTAATAATAGGGATAGTCGTCAGTGATAATAGAGACAGTTTTCAGTAATAATAGGGATAGTCGTCAGTGATAATAGGGACAGTTTTCAGTGATAATAGGGATAGTCTTTAGTGATAATAGGGACAGTCTTCAGTGATAATAGGGACAGTCTTCAGTGATAATAGGGACAGTCTTCAGTGATATTAGGGACAGTCTTCAGTGATAATAGGGACAGTCTTCAGTGATAATAGGGATAGTCTTCAGTGATATTAGGGTTGGTCTTCAGTGATATTAGAGACAGTCTTCAGTGATAATAGTGACAGTCTTCAGTGATAATAGGAACAGTCTTCAGTGATAATAGGGACAGCCTTCAGTGATATTAGGGATAGTCTTCAGTGATAATAGGGACAGTCTTCAGTGATAATAGGGACAGTCTTCAGTGATATTAGGGATAGTCTTCAGTGATATTAGGGGTGGTCTTCAGTGATAATAGGGACAGTCTTCAGTGATAATAGGGACAGTCTTCAGTGATAATAGAGACAGTCTTCAGTGATATTAGGATAGTCGTCAGTGATAATAGGGATAGTCTTCAGTGATATTAGGATAGTCGTCAGTGATAATAGGGACAGTCTTCAGTGATAATATGGATAGTCTTCAGTGATAATAGAGACAGTCTTCAGTAATAGTATAGGGACAGTCTTCAGTGATAATTGAGACAGTCTTTAGTAATAGTATAGGGACAGTCTTCAGTGATAATAGAGACAGTCTTCAGTAATAGTATAGGGACAGTCTTCGGTGATAATCGAGACAGTCTTCAGTGATAATAGGGACAGTCTTCAGTGATAATAGGGACAGTCTTCAGTGACAATAGGGACAGTCTTCAGTGATATTAGGGATAGACTTCAGTGATAATACGGACAGTCTTCAGTGATAATAGGGACAGTCTTCAGTGATAATAGGGATAGTCTTCAGTGATAATAGGAATAGTATTCAGTGATATTAAGGATAGACTTCAGTGATAATAGAGACAGTCTTCAGTGATAATAGAGACAGTCTTCAGTGATAATAGGGATAGTCTTCAGTGATATTAGGGATAGTCGTCAGTGATAATAGGGTCAGTCTTCAGTGATAATAGGGACAGTCTTCAGTGATAATAGGGACAGTCTTCAGTGACAATAGGGACAGTCTTCAGTGATAATAGGGATAGTCTTCAGTGATATTAGGGGCAGTCTTCAGTGATATTAGGGATAGTCTTCAGTGATAATAGAGACAGTCTTCAGTGATAATAGAGACAGTCTTCAGTGATGATAGGGATAGTCTTCAGTGATAATAGGGACAGTCTTCAGTGATAATAGGGACAGTCTTCAGTGATAATAGAGACAGTCTTCAGTGATGATAGGGATAGTCTTCAGTGATAATAGGGACAGTCTTCAGTGATAATAGGGATAGTCTTCAGTGATATTAGGGGCAGTCTTCAGTGATATTAGGGATAGTCTTCAGTGATAATAGAGACAGTCATCAGTGATAATAGAGACAGTCTTCAGTGATGATAGGGATAGTCTTCAGTGATAATAGGGACAGTCTTCTGTGATAATAGGGACAGTCTTCAGTGATAATAGAGACAGTCTTCAGTGATGATAGGGATAGTCTTCAGTGATAATAGGGACAGTCTTCAGTGATAATAGGGACAGTCTTCAGTGATAATAGGGATAGTCTTTAGTGATAATATGGACAGTCTTCAGTGATAATAGGGACAGTCTTCAGTGATAAAAGGGACAGTCTTCAGTGATAATAGGGACAGTCTTCAGTGATAATAGGGACAGTCTTCAGTGATAATAGGGACAGTCTTTAGTGATAATAGGGATAGTCTTCAGTGATAATAGGGACAGTCTTCAGTGATAATAGGGATAGTCTTCAGTGATAATAGGGATAGTTGTCAGTGGTAATAGGGACAGTCTTCAGTGATATTAGGGTCAGTCTTCAGTGATAATAGGGACCGTCTTCAGTGATAATAGGGACAGTCTTCAGTGATAATAGGAACAGTCTTCAGTGATAATAGGGACAGTCTTCAGTGACAATAGGGACAGTCTTCAGTGATATTAGGGATAGACTTCAGTGATAATAGGGACAGTCTTCAGTGATAATAGGGACAGTCTTCAGTGATAATAGGGATAGTCTTCAGTGATAATAGGAACAGTCTTCAGTGATAATAGAGACAGTCTTCAGTGATAATAGAGACAGTTTTCAGTGATAATAGGGATAGTCGTCAGTGATAATAGGGACAGTTTTCAGTAATAATAGGGATAGTCGTCAGTGATAATAGAGACAGTTTTCAGTAATAATAGGGATAGTCGTCAGTGATAATAGGGACAGTTTTCAGTGATAATAGGGATAGTCTTTAGTGATAATAGGGACAGTCTTCAGTGATAATAGGGACAGTCTTCAGTGATAATAGGGACAGTCTTCAGTGATATTAGGGACAGTCTTCAGTGATAATAGGGACAGTCTTCAGTGATAATAGGGATAGTCTTCAGTGATATTAGGGTTGGTCTTCAGTGATATTAGAGACAGTCTTCAGTGATAATAGTGACAGTCTTCAGTGATAATAGGAACAGTCTTCAGTGATAATAGGGACAGCCTTCAGTGATATTAGGGATAGTCTTCAGTGATAATAGGGACAGTCTTCAGTGATAATAGGGACAGTCTTCAGTGATATTAGGGATAGTCTTCAGTGATATTAGGGGTGGTCTTCAGTGCTAATAGGGACAGTCTTCAGTGATAATAGGGACAGTCTTCAGTGATAATAGAGACAGTCTTCAGTGATATTAGGATAGTCGTCAGTGATAATAGGGATAGTCTTCAGTGATATTAGGATAGTCGTCAGTGATAATAGGGACAGTCTTCAGTGATAATATGGATAGTCTTCAGTGATAATAGAGACAGTCTTCAGTAATAGTATAGGGACAGTCTTCAGTGATAATTGAGACAGTCTTTAGTAATAGTATAGGGACAGTCTTCAGTGATAATAGAGACAGTCTTCAGTAATAGTATAGGGACAGTCTTCGGTGATAATCGAGACAGTCTTCAGTGATAATAGGGACAGTCTTCAGTGATAATTGAGACAGTCTTCAGTAATAGTATAGGGACAGTCTTCAGTGATAATAGGGGCAGTCTTCAGTAATAGTAGGGATAGTCTTCGGTGATAATCGAGACAGTCTTCAGTAATAGTATAGGGACAGTCTTCAGTGATAATAGGGGCAGTCTTCAGTAATAGTAGGGATAGTCTTCTGTGATAATAGAGACAGTCTTCAGTGATAATAGGGACAGTCTTCAGTGATAATTGGGACAGTCTTCAGCGATATTAGGGACAGTCTTCAGTGATAATAGAGACAGTCTTCAGTAATAGTAGGGATAGTCTTCAGCTGCCTATACGCGAATACGCGAGTAATCCACATGATTTTGACAAAACAAAATGCAATCTATCCCTGCAATCAATAAACTGTCCATTGAAAGTACTAAATAAAGCACCTTAGAAATGGCCAATATGCACCAAATTGCACTATTGCTTTCAACATTTTCCGGGGGCATGCCACCGCACCAACGTAGTTATTTTGTGAATCAATATTTTATCTAATCTAGCTACGCCCCTGGTCTTGAGTAAAATAGAGACAGTCTTCAGGAATAGATAAACTATGACTGGCTTAAGTGATAATAATGTTCAGCATTTGTTTATTTATCTACATGCACAAACGTTGGGATAAACAGAGAAACAACATCATTTCTGTTCATTTTGTTTTTAAATTTTTATAATAAATCGGAAGTATTACTTTACAAAACTCATTCAATATTAGGGAATACCTATAATGTCGGACTGAGTTTATTTATGTTTAAGAAAATAAATTTAAAAAATTAGCAAGATATTTCTAATCCAATGTCCTTGATATCAAATTTTCAAAAATCGAGAACATAAAGCACACGACATCGTACACAAAAAATATATCAATGGGATACTAGTATTAACATACAAATTTAATGGTTATAATGGAACTGATACCATTGACCGTTTGTAGCTTAAACATGTTAAATCAAAATTTATCACATCAAAAACCTTTGTATTCTTTACTATTTGTGACGAATTGTTAATATCTTTTACCACTAACAAGACTTTAACGAGCATATTATATGCACATAAATGTTCAATTAAAATGAAACCATAATCGATGCAAATTTTAAAGTTGATTTATTAAATTTGTAAATATTTCTATTGGATTAATATAAACCTATAAATATATTAAAAGCTTTAAATTTAACCAGAAGAACACAAATTGTAAATCAGATTGATTGATAATTTACAAATACACAAGACACGGATTGCAAGTTTTCCTATCGAAGGTCGGGGAGTTTTCTCCAGGTACTCCAGCTTCCTCCAGGACGCCATGAAATAGCCAAACATTGGCTTTAAATGGCGTAAAACACCAATCCAACAAAAAAAAAATACACATTGCCTTTTACACCATTGAAAGTCTAGTCATATTGTCTTTATACTACCCTAAGTTCTACAATATACTCTCAGTCCTTATAATACATATTAACATTGTCCTTAACTACCGTATGCTCTACTATTCTCACATTGTTCTTATACTACCATATGCTTTACTATGCTTTACACAGTATTTATACTACCGTAAGTCTGCTCAAATTGACCTTATTCCTGTAACCATATGATCTACTATTTACTCACAGTCCTTAAACTATCGAAAGTCTGCTCAAATAGTCCTTATATATATATATATATATATATAAAAGTCTAGAAGATTATGCAACGATACAAATGACGGTGTTTCTTGTCAAAACTTTAGACACAGACTGACCAACGAATGGCCTTAGTCATTGAGTGTCAATATAAATAAATAACGTAAACAATCATAACATATTGATCTTAAACTTTCTCTTTTCAACTTAACCCAAATCTTTTTTTATAGTTGCTTCTCAGTCCGCTAACCGCGGACGTGCCGTGCTGGTACTAGGCTTTGCTCAAATATTCCAACAAGATGTAATCAAAATTATCAAGGTGACAAATTCATTACGCCAGACGCGCGTTTCGTCTACTTAAGACTCATCAGTGGCGTTTAACTCTTAATGTTTAATGTTAATGCTTAATGTAATATATATATACTCACAGTCCTTATACTACCGCAAGTCTGCTCAAATTGACCTTATTCTACCATATGATCTACTATATACTATGAGTCCTTATACTACCGTAAGTCTGCTCAAACTGACCTTATACTACCGTATGCTTTACTATATACTCACAATTGTCTTTATATTATCGTATGATCTACTATATACTAACATTATCCCTATACTACCGTATGTTCTACAAATATACTCGCAGTCCTCATACTAGCGAAATGTATAGAAGACCTCAACAAAAATCTTATGGCCTTAAAATATTTATAATTTCTGAGCATCAGCGCGGATTCTTGTTTAGACGAAACGCTTGCTAGTATGTTTCTTTGAAAACATTTTACCTAAATACATTGTCTGTACTGGATGTTAATGTAAATCTATTTCTCTCTCTCTATAATTTGTTTTTTTTTAGAATTGACAGATTAATTTTGTCATCGTCCGATATGTTTTGAAAAATACATTGTAAAGATGTCAATATAACCATTCATAATTTTATGTGTTGCACGACTCTGCTACAAACAAACAAAAACTGCGTCACCCTTCTCAAAACATTTAGCGATGTGTAAAAGGAATATTCGAAATAAATATTTCTGTACAGACCTTCTTCGTTAACCCCACGAGTATTTGTTTATGTTTCACTCTGGCAAAATAGTTATCAGAATTCAAAACTGTGGAACCTGTTACTGGATAGTGGAGGGGTGGAAAAAAATGTTTTAAAGCTTATCGATTTGTTAAAATTTCTGATTATTATATGAAATATTTCTTTGTTTTTTTAATTAGGACTATTATTATTTATTTATTATTATTATTTACAGTATTTATAGAGCGCATTAACTAATTATAATTACTCTAAGCGCTTTACAATCAATCATAAGATAAAATACACACAATAAAATGTACATTATCAATCAAACAAGGAACATTTACTTTAAAACAATATTTTACAAGTCTAAAATAAAGAAAGAATCAGTAAAGTGTAAAATTAAGTTGATCGTAAAAATGGAAAAGCTATAAAACATTAATCTTAAGTGCAGAGTTAAGAATATGTAAGTAACAAAAATTAAAAATTATTTAAGTGTCTAAAAGTTTAAATGAGAGAATAAAATCAGGTAGAGGACTATGAAACTAAAACAAAAAATGGATACAAGAACATTTTCTGAGTTCTATAGTAAGAAAAAGTTTCTAATGTCTAGTACAAATCTATAAAAAGTCAGAGTAAGCCAAACGAAATAAATGAGTCTTAAGTTGTGATTTAAAAGCATCGAGGCTGTCTAACACTTTCAATTCACTGGGGAGATTGTTCCATAGGGTAGCACCTGCCATGTCAAATCTGCGCGAGCCATATGTTTTTGTTTTCACTCGTGGCGTCTGAATTCGGATAATACTTTCGGAACGTAAGGATCGAGTCGGCTTGTATACAGTCAGAAGTTCTTGAAGATATTTTGGAGCTGTTCCTTGGAGCGACTTAAACACGTACACAAGAAGTTTGAATTCACAGCGAAATTTTACTGGTAGCCAGTGAAGATCTATAAGAACTGGCGTTATATGGTCATATTTCCTACGTCGAGCGATCATACGTGCCGCTGCATTCTGAACTCTCTGTAATTTATTTAGTAATGTTGAACTGATTCCATACATAAGTGCGTTACCATAGTCCAGCCTTGATGTAATTAGCGAACATACGAGAGTTTTACAAGCACTGTCTGTTATGTAAGATCGAATTTTCCCAATATTTCTTAGTTGATTAAAACATGATCTCGAAACGGTTGATATATGTTGATCCATACTAAGAGTCTTATCTAAATGAACTCCAAGATTTTTTACGCATGTGGTGTCGGTCACTATTGTGCCTTCAAGAGTGAGTTGACAGTTTTGTAGATCTTTCACCCGATTTTTCGGACTAAATATGATCAGTTCGGTTTTATCTTCATTTAGCTTCAGGAAGTTGATTTTCATCCAAGAACTTATGTCACGTATGCAAGCTTCTAGACGATTAGAGATGTCATTCCAGTTGTCTAATGGCTCGATGACTAAGTAGACCTGAGAATCGTCCGCATAACAGTGATAGAGCATATTGTGATTTTTACAAATTTCTCCGATGGGCTTAGAAAACATGCAATAAAGCCTCGGCCCCAAGACGGAACCTTGGGGGACACCGAAAGTCAACGCAATTGGATCAGAATGTGTGGAGTCTATTGCAACAGTTTGAGTTCGTCCTTCCAAATATGATCTGAACCACGAAAGGGCCGAGTCATGAATTCCAAATGTGTGTTCAAGTCGTTTAATAAGAATGGAGTGATCTATCGTGTCGAAGGCGGCGGATAGATCCAACATTAACAATATAGCACAACAGTTCTTATCAAGTGCAAGTGTCAAGTCATGGTGTACGCGTAATAACGCAGTCTCAGTTGAATGGCCAGTTCGGTAGGCTGATTGTACGTCATCATATAACGAGTTTGCTTGCAAGTGAGCTTCGAGACGAATTGCAACAGTTTTTTCTAATATTTTTGAGACAAACGACAAGTTCGATACTGGGCGATAGTTCTTAAGTATTTCCCGGTCCAATCCAGGCTTTTTAAGAAGTGGTCTAACGATAGCCTGTCTAAAAGGTTGGGGTACACTTGACTCTTTGAACGAGGAGTTGATGATTTCTGTAATAACGGGTAGAATGTCGTCGATAGACTGCTTCAGAAGAAAAGTTGGAATTGGGTCCAACTCGCAAGATGTAGACGAAGAGTTTATGATAAGTTTTCGAACTTCGGCCATAGACGCTGATTGTAGCGTGGAAAGTGAAACACCTCTAAATACTGCATCTTCACGAAGGAAATCTGTTTCAACATTATTCGACAGAGACAATAAACTGAGTTCATTTCGAATTTTTTCAATCTTGGTGACGAAAAAGTTGTTGAATTCGTTTGCGATGTCGAGACTATTTTCGTAGGTTGGTAGAATGACTTCACTCGATTTGCCCATGAGATTGTTTGTAAGTTTTTGAAGCCTTTTTTGATAATTTTGTGACTCTCTAATTTTTCCAGAGTAGTATTCCTTTTTTGGTTCAAACAAACATTTGGTGACAATTGAACATTTCTCTTTGTAAATTAATCTATCAACTTCAAGTTTAGTTTTTAACATCCGACGCTCGGCTTTCCGACGTTCGCGTTTGGCTTCAAGTAAACTGTCATTATGCCACTCGGTGTTTGGTCTGATAACAATTTGCTTAGTTTGCACCGGTGCGTGATTGTCTATAACGGATTTCAATTTCGAATTGTACACATCGACAATTTCTTCTGCAGATTGTGAACTTGAATTTATTTCTAGGTTTCGAACATCGGATTTAAACTTGTCTAGATCTATATCTTTCGTCTTTCGGAAATAAAAGGTCTCTCGCTTTTTTGGTGGTTTTTCAATGCTAATTAATGTTGTTATGGCAAAGTGGTCGCTGGTGGAGTTACCTTTGTTGTTGAATAAACATGGATTAAGTATTACTGGTAATCCGGATATCAATGCGCTACCCTCTCGTGTAATGATGAGATCAAGCGTGTGACCACGAACATGAGTCGACCCGGTGACATGTTGTGAAAGACCATGTTCTGACAGACTATGTAAGAACTTTTGAGCGTCAGAGTCATTCGAGTCATTCACATGAAAATTGAAGTCTCCGCATATCAGAACATCTTCGGAGGTAACGACAATACGATCTAAATAGTCTAACCATTCATCGAAGAAGATTGAGTTTTTAAACTTGTTTGATTTAGATGGAGGTGGACGGTAAACAATGCTGAGACGGAAACGACGGTCTTTAGTGCTGATTAAACATTCGAGTAATTCAAAGTGTGTGAACTTCGGTGTTTTAACTAAAGTCACATTAATGTTATTTTTGTACACTACGGCGGTTCCACCACCTCTTTGGTTTTGTCTCGATATGCTATGAATTTTGTGCGTGTTTGGTATAAGTTCTGATAAAATACTATTGTCAATATCGGTACCCATCCACGTCTCGGTCAACGCTAGAACATCTACCCCGTTATCAAGTATGAAATCGTTGATTGATAATGTTTTATTTTTCACAGATCTTGGATTAAGCAATGTTAGTGATAAAGTGTTATTTCTGTGAGTGTTGGTCCTTTTAACCTGTAATAGATTGCCCAGGTTTAGTCTTGACTTGCGATCATTGCTATCGGTTCTAATCGTAATACGTGTAGGAATGAGACTTTCAGTTGGATATTCCTCAGAAACTTGGATCAAATTATAACGATTAACACCAGTTTCTTTATACTTGAAATTGTATCTAACAGTACTAGTAGTAAGAATCGTGCGTATAGGACGCTGAACTCTCTGTCCACCCTTAGTACCGCGACGAGTACGAAAGTTGACTTTCTCGACGCTTGGCCTGTATTTGTGATTACTACTAATACATAGACTTTTGAATATTGATTGTGTAGCGTTTATAAATAGTCCATATACTGTCGATTGATTCATGGTTGATTGACCACTATGTGTCCCAATAAATATGTAAACAAAAAGTTCAAGTAGTGATATTCATAATAATTTCAGAATAATTTCTTCCAAAAATTGCATTCCATATCGAACAATGTCTAAAGGAACTTCCACAGCAAGTATTGTTATAAAATGTTCAGTGTAGCACAGTAAATGTGGAAAAAAAACCAGTTTTCTATTTAGTTCAAAGTTTAAATGCTATCCTATATACCAAATATTGTCATCCTACAATTCATGGTTACCGAGGAACTGACTTAATTTAATACACTTTAACGTATTCACTGGACCGTGGAACTGAGGACAAGCTCATGGGACAGGTGACCGACTGACAAGTTCTCTTTACCCCTGGACAGAATTCGGATGACATGTGCCTTAAGCTTACACAGATATAAAGAAAAGTATCAAAATTGTTAACGCCGCCGCCGGATACCCATATTCAGCGAGACTAAAATTGCCAAAGAGTCAGAATATTACGACCAGTCGTAATATGTTTTGTGACTCAACTGGCAAACTTGTTTGATTGTAGTTACATGGTATTACTCTGTTCATAGTAACAATAGAACATACACAAATACTGTACTGTAATTGTCAGATCAAATCAGTTCAACAAGCCAAAAAATGAACATTTTAGGGTTAGAATATTTATTTTCAATTGTAATCATGAAGGATAGAACATTTATTTCCATATATTGTGCAGGGCCAGAATATTTATTTTCTCTTATGATAAGCTAGATAATTTAATTCAACCTGATAAATAAGAATAATTATTTTCAAAATTTTCTACACCCACCCCCTCCTTTTAGGAATCAAATATCACTATATGTGCCGATTTATTTTATCTTAATTGAACAACTTACCTGGTTAGTCATGACAGAACTTACTTCGACATCAAGGATTCTAAATGTAATACTAAATATACTGAAGAACAAATCTGTCATATGTTATATTTTCTGATTTAAAACATATTCGTCATGTTTGGAGGACATGTTTTTCAACAGGCTGTTGGTATTCTAATGGGTACTAATTGAGCTCGTCTCCTCGCCCACCTGTTTTTGTACTCTTGTGAGGCTGAGTACTTAGAAGGCCCGCTGAAGAAGAAACAAAAGACACTGGTCCAGACCTTTAATTTCACATTCCGCAATACTGATGATGTTTTGTCCCTCAACAATGCTAAATTTGGTGACTATTTACATTCAATTTACCATAGCGAGCTTGAAATTAGAGACACCACTTATACACTAACGTCAGCCTCTTACTTAGACCTACTTCTAAATATAGGCTCAGACAAAAACTACAAACTAGATGACATCAACTTTCCAATTGTCAACTTCCCGTTCATCGACAGCAACATTCCAGCAGCTATAGCGTATGATGTGTACATTTCACAACTTATACGTTATTCTAGATCCTGCGATCGGTATTCCGATTTTCTAGACCAATCACTGATGTTGACTTCTAAACTATTGAAACAAGGGTTTGTTATACCTAGGTTGATGTTATCTCTTTAGAAGTTCTATGGTCGTCACCATGACTTGATTGATCGTTATGGGAAATCAGTGTCTCAAATACGAGCTGATATTTTGCTGAGTCAGGGGTATAGTGTTTCCTATTCCTGGATTTGACTTTTCCCTAGACATGAGTAACTCGACGGGTGTCTAATAAGAGGCAGGCACTGCTGACTTGTCCGGAGCACAAGAGTGCACCCATGGTTTCTATTGGAATCGGGTTACTCTCTTTCTGTTTTTTTGTTGTATTTTTTTGGTGTTTTTTTGCATTTTGTGATGCGTTTGTCTATATCCGGATTTGTAACTGCCTCTTGGCTCTTGTTGTTAGGTCGGTTTTCTTTGCTATTTTTCTTACAAACATAACGTCGTTAAAACAAACATATATACACTATTTTATCAGGTATGTTTTTACTTTCAACATTAAAAAAATGCATTTATGGTTTGGGATTTTTTGTACTCACAGGTAATATATTAATACGAATATACAACTTTATTTTGAATAGTGGACAACTATCACGGCAGTGTGAAGATTTTGGCGTAGCTACGTATTAATTTATAAACATGAATTTTTAATAAGTATCATAATTTAAAATGACAATTAAACCATTTAAATGTACAGTTAATTTTACAATTTTGAAAGCGCTTCTAACGAAAAGTTCGCGGTTCTATACTCAGCCGTCTATCGTTAGCGTACAAAAAGAACAGGTTTTATGGTCCAACTCGTCAAAACGTAAAAGTTATAACATGCAGCAGTTGGATAAGGCTACAAGAAACATCATCATGGGCCAACTCCAGGCAGTAGTCTCCCAAAGTGAGGTTGCACGCACCAAGAACGTGAACCAGAGTTAAATTCAAATCCGAACTAAAAAACACGAACCCATGTATAAAAGTTCCGAAACATTATGAATATGGACAACGTAAATTTAATATTGTCCTAATCCAGCTAAGATGCTCATTTAGCAAAAGGGGTAATGACACCATTATTTGTTTTCATTTTGTGATTGTTTTTAACAGTTTTTCTAATAAATGTATGTTACTTAAAACATTTAAAATCTCCATTTTATTTTGTTTATATTCATGTTATATACCATACTTTAGATAAAATGATGAACTTTAATAAAAAGGTTTGATATTTAGACAGTATTTTTAAAGTTTGAAAGGTGCGTAAGTACAGGAATCTGAAATTACAACTTTCGGCCCAGATCTCAAACATATACGCAAGATTCGAACATATCTTGACTACTGGTTGACATGCGCTGCAAGGCGTTGTCAAAGTTATAAAATAACAAATATAAGACAGGGTTGTCTTATTGTGGAACGAAAATAAGCACTCAAACAGAACTATATACATGTAGAATAAAATATTTACATTAAAATGTGGCATTTATAATTATATACAGTAAAAAAGCAATTTGAATACAAGATTATTCAAATTCTTTATACAATTTTTATGAAATCTGTGTAAATTCAAAAATGAAAGTTTAAAAATATATCAAATTGTAACTGAACTGCCCAGTCTAAACTATAATTTTGAGAAACAATATAAATCTTAATGAAGTATTTGGAGTTTAGCTCAAATATCTTGGCCTCTTGTTTAATATGGTCGTTTGATCTACATCCTAATTTTCTTCACGCCTCTGTTAATTAGTTTAAATTACATTGTTGTTGAAACACGCTTGATTCTTTATTAACACATCACAATGAAATTAATACCTCTTTCCTATTGAAACAGAATTAATTACAATGATTTAAATATAAAATTTTCGTTCATTAGTCAATTTTAAATCATATTTTAATATATTTATTTATTTACTGACTGCGAGAAGAAACGGATTGGTATTAACAAGAGCTGAAGAAGAATACGAAACCCCATAAAACGTGACTTTTGCATTATTTTGTAAATCGTATCTATAATTGATTTTTTTATATATTTTATACAAAAAAGTAAAACTATATTACAGAACATGTGCCTCTTTCACCCTTAATTACATATCGTACTTACATCAACCGGATTTTACACCTTAGTGTATTAAGTCGCCATACTGAATTTACATCGAATAAATTTGGATTCATTACTCTTACATGAAATAAAACCGGTTATGATAAATTCTGAGTTTTTTAATAAACACACACTTTTCGTTAATAACGAAAACATTAAGTAATAAAAATAAATATTTTCTTTATGTGTTCTCTCATTCCGTCTCGCACGAGACGGGATAAATAAAGCTAACTGTCTCGTCTTGGGGAGTTTTTTACGTCCTACACCGACAACTTAATGCCCTTGGTCGGACAGGAAAGCTAACTGCGGAAATCAGTCGTACTTCAAGGATAACAGATAAACAACGCTGTGTCTTGATTGGCTGCTAAATCGGGAAATAGCTGCCGATTGGCCAACAAATAGGCAGAGCGAAGTTAGGGATGGAATCCCGCACGATTACGGGGCGGTAGCAATCATAATAGGCCAACCGCCGTTCGTAGCCATTCGAGAAAATCCGAGCGATCTCGAATCGGTTACGATTTAAAAAAAAAAGAAAAAATATGCAAGATAATGGAAATCAGACTGTTTTAAAAGGAAAGTGGCATTGATTTGTATATTCTTTTCATGCTTATTGACAAGGTTCACATTAACCATCTTAACATCTTGAGATGCTAAGCACAATCCATGCTGCTGGGACCATACTGGGACCAAAACTCCATACTTTTCCAGTGGCAGTCAAAATTGTATTCCCTGTGACCCATCCCACCCCCATTTTCCGTTGATTTATTGTTTGTTAATTTGTTCCCGTCCTGAATATAGCTGAAATACTGCTCGCTGGACGTAAAGCAGACATCAAATCAATCAATCAATCACAATCCATGCTTCAATTGCTGCCTCTGACCTATATTTTGCGACTGCCTGATTTGGCTATCTTAACATTGTGTACTTATAATGAAGTGATGTAAATAATAACAATACATATTGCCATTTAACATTAAAACAGTACGTATTTTTTATCACAAAGAAAAATAAAGCTTAAAGACGGTTAGCTTTTTAGGAAAGCTAATACCCGGTTACTTTTACTTCTCTCCACTCTCAGCCATTACAGTCCATGTAAACATCGTCAAACTGCTCGAAATCGTCACTAAAAGTCGAATTATTTAGAAAATAGGGTCAAATTGTGGTCCAATAAAACAAATTCAAATCTGGGAACCTCTATTTATTCAAACAGATATTTTTTCCCCATAGTTCTCTCTTGTTCTATCAGTTCTCCTTGTTAGAACCGGTTTGTATATCTTACAAATGTGATTGACATAGCCGATAAACTCAACAAACATGATCTTAATGGCTTTTTTTTTCTTTTGCATCCCTCGTCTATATCATATTCTTAAGTCTCCTCATTGAAGCGAGAAACTCATCTTCCTCGTCCAAGATTTTGACTCAAACGTCCCAGAAGCAAAATATTTCTATATAGACGGTCGGGTGTAGAAAAATGTTATTTTTCCGGATTTGTACTTATTTGTTTAACATGCGTTTTTACTTTGTAACTGGTCTTTAATTTTGTAGATCGTTATATATAAATTGTTTAATTTAGTAACAGGTGCGCGAACAAGTTAATTTTACGTAAATCGTCCTCGGTGCGCGATCATGATAGCAAAAATCATTCTCTTCAAAGTTCCGACCATTTAGTTTTAATGATCATAACGTTTGATATAGACAAACAATTTTTATCATCTTTGCAGTTTTGTTAAACATAAAGTCCGTAGAGTTAGAGAGAATCTGCTTAATGTCAATGTACGAAAATCATCTCGACGCACTTCATAAAAGATTTTTACAACCTTGGTGAACTCTTGATATTGTTTTTGTTATCAGTAGATCAAAAAAGTGTAAAGAAAATATTTACAAAATTACATAAAATATCTTCTTTCCTTTCATAAAAATAAAAATCTGTTTTATATGAATAAGAAAACTAGTCGGCCATCAGGGTGCACAATTTGTACTCATTGGTTGGACTCCCGACTTGGCCAGACAATTTGGTAAGCCAATGTCAGTTGAATGTATGGATAATGTAGATTTGTTAAGATTTATGTTTATGAAAATGGATTACATCTTGTGAATACAACATCTATATATTTCGATCATTAATATTTTTCGGTCATAAAACATTTCATTGGTATTCCTTGTGGTGTCGGCTACTGAGTTACAATAATGTAGTTTCGTTTCTATCTTGACGGTGCTAAACGGAGGTCACATGACTTGTAATAGAGCAGCCCGGTAGTGATTCACACCCTTGGGTTTTATGCATGTTATCCGCTATTAAACTGTTTCCATGTTTTGCTACAGACTGTTTTTTATGTGCCTGCCATTCAATTCACATTTCTACAACGCCTTATTCATTAGTTGTAAAACCTTTTTTAATTTTTTGAATACCTCTTTTTTTGAAATTATACACTCTGCAATTAAAATTTTGTTAACAAAGCCATGAAAATGAAAGTATTGAAATTAATTAATTAGGCATTTTAGAAATGTCTGCTGAACAGCCAAGAAAGGAAAAAAATATTAAACCCAAAACAGCAGATTAATTGAGGAAATATTTATAAATAACATTAAAAGTAGTGGGACCTCTTTGTAACTCCGTCCCGATTAGAAAAAAAAGAGCTACATTGTTGTAGCTACCGGCTACTGCGATATTATACGTGTAATGTTTTGGTAGATTCTTCATTGAAATTTCGAAATCATAATATAAATGAACTCTAGAATACTTGTGTGCAAATGTTTTCAAACGCTGTGACTATTTAGTTTTCCGTTCGATTTTATTGTTTTATTCTATAGTTTAATTATACGAGTTTTTCGTTCTCAGTCATACTATATAAACATCAAAAATATCCTTATTTGGGGTATTTTAGTTATCATTATATTTTTATTGACTGATATATAACTATAAATTGAATTGTGCTGAGAATTGAACTTGATCTTCGTTTTAATAGTACCAAACCACTTGTGTATAAACGATGATCATTTGATAGGTTTTCAAGTTATCATCTGGAAACCACCACTGTTTACCAAAACAATTAGAATTGGCTTCAGTCGAAAACAACAAATTGGTTTGTGCTGAAAATTGAACTGTATCTGCATTTTATAGCACTTAACAGCTGTGCAAAGTTTAAAAAAAATCAGTTGACGGGTTTTCAAGTTATCATCTGAAACTACCGGGACACGGATGGACGGACGCTCATATCTAAACAGTGTGTATAAAACTATTTATGCTCTATACCAGATCATAATTTTCTCGAGGTCTCACATTTTGTATTCTCTTCTATGCAAGCTGTTGTCCAATCAATCAATATGATGGTTTGCAGTTTTTTGTGTTATGCAAGTCTTAACAAAGGGACACTACTCTTATACAAATCATGACGTTTTGCGATTTATACCATTACGTATTGCATGTGTTTTTGTTTTATTATATTAGCTCTTAATCACTGCTATTGAACATAAGACTATTTAAAAACTCTCGTTTTTGGTAAACACTACAACAAAACTTTATCTTTCAGACTTAATATGTCACAATTCACAGTTTCAGGCAATAGAACCTTGAACGTTATACATCTCTATTTAAAATACGAAAAGCGTATGTAAGAACGAAATGAATTGCTTATTATATTTGGATGACACTTCTGATAGTTCTTAAAATTATTGTATTTGTCTAGTGTAAACTGAATATGATGAATTTTGCTTGAATATCTATTAACGATTTAAGTGTTTGAATTGCAAAGAAATTTTTACAAAAGATCCAGATTATGCAGATATCGTTCACTCTTCGTTATAACTATATGATGCGTAAAATGCGCACACAAGACTGCAAAAAAGTAAAAAGAATAGACTAACAATTATATGTGATGTACACTTCACAAATATCTCAAATAAATGGGCAGGTTTACGTTCTTTCTGACTAAGTTTTATTTTTTGGGTAAAATATACGGTTACAAGATTAAGCCAATTATGTTCTCTGATAAGGTTCTTTACATGTGTATCATGTCCTCATAAATTCTGCGTTTATAACAAAACAATATAATTGTCTATTTCAATTATTTAACGATAATAATTGAAGTTATGACAAACATTCATTAATTCTGCAGCTATGTAGTCATTGTCTAAATTAACTTCCTTGAAACTTCGAAATGATTTTATTCTATGGTTTTTTCGCAAGGTAAAGATTCTTGTGTCTTGATGCAAGAAAAGCGCATCTGGCGAAGTATATTGTATAACCTTACTGATCTTGATGACTGTAAAAGGCCAGTCACAAAAATTATAAAAAGTCATGCTTCTTAAAGATTCTACGTTGGATTACTACTGCACAAGTTTATTAGTCACTACGACGCTAAGAGAACTCGAGTCTAGCTTTCGTTGCAAGTTCGACCTGAACGTGTACTGGTGTGCATCTGTGTCAGGTAAATTTACTGTTGTGCACCTTTGACAGATGTTATGTACTGTTGTGCACATATGTCAGGTAAATGTATTGTTGTGCACATATGTCAGGTAAATGTATTGTTGTGCACATATGTCAGGTAAATGTATTGTTGTGCACATATGTCAGGTAAATGTACTGATTTGCGCGTGTGTCGGGTAGATGTACTTTTGTACACCTTTGTCAAAAACAAGATCAATTAATGACTTAAATCCGAAATGCTCGTTTACCTATAAACATGGCTGAATGTGAATAGAAAAGCTGAAAAGTGACAAAAACAGCCATTAAATCATAACAACGTTTCTGGAATAAAAGACTCAACATAGACGATCTGATTTGCAGACACTGAGACAATGAAGGCTGAACAATTGAAACTAAGGTTCTGTTTTAACTAAGTTTAAATCAAACTATTTTAGAAGTTACGGTTTTAAGGTAAAATTGATCTTTATCTAAACTGTCTATATGCAGAATGACTACAAAAGACAAAGTACATAGATATCAGTTCTGTTTACATGGGATGTTATGTTCGATTGTTACAGGTTGTCGGTTGCACTGTATTTCATTATTTTCTATTATACCATTGAATTCTGCATTATATGACACAATTGAAATATGTATGAAAATAAAATAATAATAAATAAAAATTATTATTTGTTTTATTTTTCTCTGCGATCAGTCTTGATTTCTTGTTTTACATAAAGAATTTCTCTAACTGGCTGCAATGATACGGAGAACATTGTTATTTCCAAATAAATTATTAAAGATTTTAAAGTTATATTTGTTAACTTGACGAAACAGAATCAATTTTATAATTACTAAATTATTGGATTGACTTTTAGTTCAATCTTCAGTAGGACCATTGTTTTGAACGCGTTTCATGAAAATAAAATTTATGGTAATCCTACATTTCTAAATTGCCACACGTTTTAAATATTAATGTGTATCTTACATATAATAACAAATAACAAGAATCAATACTTGTTTTAAAACAAAACAAATTATTTATTTTAGCCTCGGTATGTGTGACAATAAAATTATTACACAGTGTTTTAAAAACATCATTGCATACATTTTGCGCCACTCCAAAAATTGTGACATTAAAAAATTATTACACAACGTTTAAAAACATTATATACAATAGAGATCAATACAGCCATTCTAAAAAAGTTATGATTTATATATAACAAAACAAATAATATTTACAATAAATTTTCATAGAAGTTTTTAAGGATAAGCAATAATTGTATTTCTTCATGCATTGAGCACTGAAAATTATTTTTTTATACAATGTTACAAAATAAATATGAATTATTACATTATTGTTTAATTTCATGGGTCATATATTTTTTAGTTTATGTAACGTAATGTTCAAAAATATAGATTTAGAAACGGATTGTTTCCGCTGTATACAACTAAAAGTAATGCCGCGAAAAAATGTTTAAATGTGTATTTAAATTTGCTAGTACAATGAAGTATTTACCTGTTACACTTTATTTAAAAATTTCCTTAACAATGTATAAGAATTTGATGCATCGTAAAAGTAATAAGCAAAAATTGTGTAATGCAGAAATGGAAAATAATACGGTTGTCTTCATCTGACATCTTAATTTTCTGTTTTCCTTACAAAAGAGGCGTGGCTACACCACACGTGGTTACAATAGACGAATGAAAAAATTTACAAAGCACTACAAATCAGCGATTGATAAAATGAAAAGAAGGTGTAAACTTAATGTCCATTGGTTAACAATTTGTTAAAATAACAAACGGATAATAAAAGCTTCTGAAGGGGCTATGAATTAATCGACTTAAAGGTTTTAGTAAAAAGTACGAAGTTTATTCTAAATGATAGCAGATGAGTAAAGCAATAGACGGCTACAGGTGTTAGCTTTGGAAATCGGCAAATCATTTATTTAAAGTTAGTTTGTGGTATATACTTAAACTGTGAAATACTTGAAAACAAGGAATATAAATTCGCTTAAACTGAAATTGATTGTCAGTTTTAATAATGAGTTCTGATGAAATGAGTCCGGAAGATTTGTCTTCCCCAGGAAGCGACAATGTTGATTATAGCGATTCAGCAAAAGGAGGAAACATGGACCATGTTAAACGGCCAATGAATGCCTTCATGGTTTGGTCAAGAGGACAAAGACGTAAAATGGCACAGGACAATCCAAAAATGCATAATTCAGAAATTAGTAAAAGATTAGGAGCAGAATGGAAATTACTTTCGGAAGACGACAAAAGGCCTTTTATTGATGAAGCAAAAAGACTGAGAGCTTTACACATGAAAGAACATCCTGATTACAAATACAGACCTCGTAGGAAACCTAAATCTTTACTTAAAAAGGATAAATACGCTTTTCCTATTCCGATGATTCCAGGAATGAATCCAATGGCATTTGGTGCACTATCTTCATCTTTTCACCCATCAGCGGTAAGTGCCGCAGCGGCAGCCGACAGTTTCCTAAACTTGAACTCTGCATCAATGAGTGAAAAAATGCGTGCATTTTTGCCACCAACTTCAACACATAGTTTATATTCACATTTGGAGAACTTAAAAAACTTAGACTCTTCAGCTATTGCTAGTTTAAGATCTCAGGAACTGTCATCAAGTAATCCTTTATACTCACCCTATCTTCATCCGCCAACGTCTTCAGCGTTGGCCGGTTTACCTCCTGTCGCTCATTCACATCCAGGACAGTACTTATTACCATGCTGCCCTCCAGGATATCTATCTTCACAAGATATACACAGGCCAGTGGCGTATGTAGTGCTAAAACCGGAAGAACATTACCGTCATTCTTCTGTGATGTAAACTATTGTAAAACTGTACTGTACTCGACTGGTCTCAAGTACTGAATGTAACATTGTACTATGCGCACAGCTGGTCTCATGTAAATGGCAACAACAGAAATTGACATTATTGTTGATCTTTATTGTCATAAGGTACTACTTAGTATGAATTTTATGAATTTTTAAAGTGAATAAACACGATGGATACAAATGGTGTATCATATTGGAACTGTTTGGTATGTAAAACAAATGATCAATTGTTATTTTATAATTTAATATTGTTCCAGGAAAACACAAATAATACTAATGATGTTTTATATGCATGTCTCTCAATATTAATTTCAATATTAATATCATTTTCCAGTTTACAATTCAATGTATTAATAGTGCTTGAAAAGAAGTGCTAACTGTTTTGGGGGAGTGTAATATAAATGCAGTTGATTTGTTTGTTATTTTAAATCTATATTAAATTCAATGTTATCTATTTTATGTTATAATTCTTTTTTTTACAAATATTTATGAACTGTATAAATATGAAACGACATGTTTAACAACAAACAGATGTTCAAAAAAATTATTATACTTGTATTGTGTAAAAATTGCCCGTTTAGTATTTATAATGTCCTTGAAAATTACTCTCATCTATGAATCAATAATAACACCAATAAATCTTTGTTAAATAAATTTAAATAATTTCTATAAATTATGGGAATCGGTTTTAAATGTTTTGATAAAAATATGTTATTCAGTATTTCTATTCAAATTTGCCATTAATGATGAAAGAAGACGACCAAGAAAATATGAACAGTCATGATTTATTATAAATATTTTTCTATTGAAAATATATATTAAAGAGTAACAATTACAATACTATACTATTCAAATATCTGAAAAGTCGAAATTGTTTACAGAAATTAAGGAAAATTCTATTCAATTATAAAAATTACTGAAACTGTTTAACTTTAACAAAGCATGGTTTGCTTCAAAGTATTACTATAAATAGACGAGAGATTTAATCAAAATATTACTAAATACTCCTAATACAATACACTTTTAAAGAAGGTCCCTACAGGCAAAGTGATTGTAATCTACTAAGAAAACCCTATGTCAATTACATTGTAATAATTGTTTAAGATTGTCGCAGATAAAACTGGTAAAACCGACAAATCAATTTCAACAATAGGAAATTAATTGCGTATTGTGAACGTTCATTTTGTTACAAATTGTCTGATCGATCTGTATTTATGAAACAAGGAAACATGATAATGACATGGTTTGTCGTGTTAGATATGGATCGCTTGTTAGTTCAACATACTCTGATTGGCAGGGTGTTAATTTTCAATGCCAGCACCACTAAATTGTTCAATCGTTTGTGTATTTATAAACTGTTCGTCAGTCATTTAATTGACTGATTAAATTTGTATGATTGTCTTTTGAAATAATAAATCGAAACCTTAATATTATTCATATTTTCAAAATGTCATGTTTAGTTTTCAAAGTAAATAATCAGTAAGAATATAAATATTATTAATTCAAATAAATCGATTTTCAACATGCTATATCAATTTTTTTATACAGCATATAATGAAACTTTTAGTATTTTACCCGATATATTTTACATGCAAGTACAAAAATAAATATGTTTTATAATGTGCAATAATTATGCAAAACATCTAAATATTTATAGTAATTCTAACACATTTTCTGTACTGTAATTTCATATATGCTGGTAAAATACAATAAAAAAGTTACTTGATGTCTTCATTGTACAACAGGGTTTTTCATTATAACTATTATATATTATTTTGTCTACATATTTTGTTATTTGAAATAAAAAAAGTGTTCATATGTTGTTTTTAATTTTATGTAATTTACTTATGGTTCCATAGACAAGGTCCATCTTATAAGGGATCAGAAAAATTATTCTTGGTTCCTCGAAGATTCCTCATTCTTTGAAATTTCTTACAAGATTCAAGATTCAAGATTTAAGATTCAATATTTTATTAAAGTCTCACCGCTTGCATATAAAGCCCTAATTCTATGATGGTCTAATCTGAAAACTAATGGTTGCAACTGTCCAGTGGTCATTGTTAAAATGTTGTTAATCAAATGTGTATACGTCTAATTAATTGGGCTATCCTTCTATCATTTATAGTAAAGTATATTATCTGCAGCTGTTGTGAAGTTTTAAATGAAACCATGAATTCTTATACAAAGAAATACTTTTAAAATTATGCGGTCTAAGCATTATTGATAAGTAACTTCCGGGGTAGTGTTTGGTGTTGTTCTTTCCTCTTGGGTTGATCCATATATTTTAAAAGGAGTTTATTTCGAATGTGATCAGTTGTAAGACTTCTTGCCGAGTATAGGCAATAGCATTATGGACTAAAGGGAACCCGTAAAACCATAGTGTAAATATAACAATATTTACAGAACAGGGTAAAGATCATTCCTAATAAATCACGAAAAATACAGTGTGTTTCCTAAAATGTACACATATCCCAAATTCAATGAGACACTCATCCGCCCAAGTCGAAGTATCTGGGTCCACGTTCAAATTATGAATAAGTGATGTTGTGGTAACGAACGTGGGCTCAAATCCCCTGATTTTTGAAGACACTCTTTACAAGACAACACTTCAATTACACGTATCAACGCTGCACACTATATCAAACCACTGTGTATGAAACAAACAAACACATTTAACGTGCAAGTTTAAGTGTTTTATTTTAAAAAAAAGACAAAGTAGATTACATAACGCAAATAAATTTACTGAATTGTGCAATAAAATGTTCAACGTGATCAGTAGTGTAGTAAAACTAAACAGAACAAAACCTTTACATAATTTATAACATTTGTGTACAATATCAATAGTCTTTAGGTATGTACGTTATATAAAAGTCCATTTGTTTCTGCTGCCTAACCTGCTGCTCCGTATCACTAACCCTTCATTGTTATCCGTTTCTTTCCATCATATCCAATTCCATTTTTGATAGAGACTATGTTTTCATAAATTGGGATATACTCTCTAAAGTAATGATTTTATATTAGGGTAAGTAAGTGTATGTTTTAAAGCCACATTTAAATATGAATTGAAGATGAGTACGAGAACAAGATTCTGGCGTGTTGTAGGTTTTCCTATATCTGTTTTATACAAGAAATATAGTTAGCTTTTTTACTGTTACTATGCTAAAATAACGACACGTTAGTAACTCCGACCAAATGCGGACCAAGGCGACCAGTCTTACTAACAACGGTTCTATCAAAGGCATGAACTTGCAACATGCCAATGAAGAAAGATTCTGTACCAATTTAACTTGTTCCCGTCCTGAATATAGCTGAAATACTGCTCGCTGGACGTAAAGCTGACCTCCAATCAATCAAACCAATTTAACTCCAGTCTAAATCTCCCGTGCTTCTATGAATTAGCCATATAAATGTTATTATAGACAACCAGTAACAAATTTTATTTCCGTAAGTTCTAAGATTTCATCGATAATTTTACTTCTCCAGATATTCATCCTTTTTAAAAAAATAAATTATTTCAGGGAAATTTATGCCTAGTTTTTCTTAAATACGAATATTACATGCTTTGTATCGGAAAAAAATTAGAACATTTTTACCAACACATCGTGGTTTTTATTTCGCTTTTACACAATTTCAATATAGTAAAGATTGCCAATACTGTATTTAAAGGTATTTTCTTCAATCGCCAATAAGTTATAATGCAGTTAAAATTAATAACAGCATGGTATCCTATAACTGAACAAAACGCTTAAAAATTGTCGAGGACTAATCTATTGTTTACATAAATAAGATGCCATCTGTGGCTTCTGTATTTTGATACAATTTACAAGTTTGTTTTATTAGAACGCTCAACTTTAAAAAAAAAATATTCATTTCTTAATTCTTTTGATAACATATTAAATACTTTTAAATGTGTGAGTTTTAATGATCATCTATGAGGAAAAATGTAGGTAATAAAATTACGTAAAAATTCTTCGACAAGCAATTTATAATGCATTCCCCAGATTTTTTTTATATTTATAAGAATACAGTTCGTTAAAGATCAGTTTCTTTTTGTATACCTATAATTTTTAAGCTAACAGAAATTATGTCATAGATCTCAAGACTTGAACAATCTTGATCCATATTTTGGTATAATAATTACCTTAATCAAGCTGTTGACCTTCAGTGCAAATGACCTTTTAGGAGACAACTGACTGTGGATTTTATGGGTTACCTAATGTTTTCTCCTCCAACATTGAAGAGTTGTCACAAGTAACGAGAATGTGTGTGAAATACAACAGGCTCGCTATTGACTTTGTACAGCATTAAAGGATTTTGCAAATATCTCATTGTCAGCAAAATATATCTTACTTGTAATTATGTTTGTTATGTACTTCATAGACAATACAAAAGTTAGTAAATTGTCATCGTGAATTATTCTACTCACTATAAAACTTGAAGTTTAAAAGGCAATGATCTAAAACTGTAATAAGCTGTACAACTCTTCAGATGCATTAAGTAAACTTGCGCAATGTATGATAAGTTTTGTCGTAAATTTTGAAACTCTTAAAGTTTTACAAGAAGTTTGAAATGAATACAATGACTTTATATTTTATCGATATTGTCAATCTACTAACCTAAATAAATGGAATGGCTTTGTTTTCACATGAGGTTATCTTTAACTTGTGGTAAATCACAAAGTCGCGGAAAAATATTTTATACTGGTCTGGTATGCCTTAGTCCTATACCTCTTTTCTGCAAGTTGCAAAAACAAACGGGTATCAGCTTTTTGGTTTAGTTTACACCCGAATAGCAACGACTTATGCGAAAGCATAAATTATTGTTGGGGTTTCCCCTCCTGTTGCCAATATTTTCTCTAACAAATGAACATGTAGTTTGTTTTTGCTGGTTTTGTATCGGATTTTAATACAAGACGTTATGTTAGATAAAAATATTTATAAATATATGTTGTGTAAAAATGTATTTAAATATTTAGTGGAATTAAAGTTTTGCGTCAGATTGTATATTAACATATATAATCAGCGTAAATGTTAGGATTTGGTCTAGATATAACACGAACAAGAAAATTTGTTGAGCAGTGTAAGACTACCAATTAAAATCTGATTTTCATCTGTTGATGAAATAGTTGTAGCTTGATAATGAAATTCAATAAAAGTATAATGTCTAGACATATCAAACATTTTAAGTTTAAATTTGATTAAATTAAATAAAAAATCTTGTTTAACTTCAAATGTAGTTACATCCGCTATAATGTGGAACTCCTAGGTTATTTTTATAGTAAATTACGTTTAGCACATTTATATAATGTCCATCACGCTAACACACAAAATATCAAGTAGACGCATGAAATAACTACAGTTTCCGTTTTGAAAAAACACTACCGAAGACTGATTGGGCAATCCGTAATTTTTAGTTTAATACAATAATTTTGATAATTCAGTTCTTTATTTATCCTGACTTGGGAAGTTTTTAACCTCCTATGATGGCAACCCAATACATGTACCATTGGTCGGACGGACCGACAATCTTCATTTGTAACAAAAATGATGATACTTAACATGCGTGATAACTTATAGTTCCCAAGAATGACACGATTTATTTTTCTGACAAGCGCTTACAAAAGTTGTATTGATCTCATTGTTGCTTTCAACCCAAAAATGGATTAGACAAGCATGCACCCACAAACCTGAACACAGACTAACGGTGAACGGATAAAATTGTAAATGCAGCTACGACAAACTTCCATAAAACCAGTAGTGAAACCAAGTTCTCCGCTTCTTACATCATGAAGTGCAGCTATATAGGAGCAAGCCGATTTCGGCAGATCTAAGGACAAAACATTTGCAGCTGAAGATTGGTGGACCATAACATTTATATGAAGTAGACACAACTTTACACTGAGAATAACAATCCATCAGTAGTTTGTGGGACAGCAAATCTCTCTCGATGTCCGTGTCATTTGAGAAAGCTATAAAGCAATGTACCATAGATGCCATAAGATGACAACGATAATATTGCTATCAAGGAAATCGAAGTTCACGATATGAAAACTCATATCATACCTTTTGTCATAGATTTAGTTTGTTGATTTTGACAATTTCTATATTTAAAGTCAAACGCTGAACTATTATTGTTGTTGGTATATAAATTTCTATTGTGTAGTATTTATTATCGGTACTATACAAGATTTGGTACTCTATAAAAGGTTTTTTGTTTAGTTCTTGTCGAAGTTTAGCACGATATTTTGTAAAAGAATAACTGTTTTAGGTCTATTTCGTTAAAATTACATAAATTCTAAATTTATTTCTGAAACACAAAAATTATTTCTGAAACACAAGGAAATAGTAAAAGTATCACCATACTGTGTTTATGCCACTTTAATTTAAACTTTATTGTTAACTTCAAGTGGTAAACTTTTTCTATTTTATAGTTATATGATTAATAATGTGACAAATATAAATGGCGATGAAACAATTCCTATTACCCTTTTTTATAACAGTCGTTTCCAAAGCGTTATCTAACAACAATAGTAACTAATTTTCATATTGGCACTAAATTATTTATAAATCTGCTGCTTCTATTTGTACTACATGAATGTGATGTGCACACGATATTATACCACAATTTGAAAAGGCCTTTCAAACTTTCATTTTAACAAATTGTATGCTTTTATGACACGTCATATACTTAAATTGAAATGAAAATGAAAAAGGCTTTTATGAAATATAAATGATTAATGATATGAATGGAAATCAAAAAGAAAATGATACATCAATTTTTATAAAACATATTTTTGGCTACGCCTTCATGGTATATGATTGTGCTATTACAAAGGGTAGCTCTTAAATGGGTATAATTTTGATAACACAAACAAATAATTTGATGATCGTAAATGTGATACGCTTTAAAAAGCTTTTTACTTAACGTCGATAATAGCGCCAAAGAGGACAAATATACAAACTAATAAATTATAGTGATTCAGCAGCGTTTCTCATTTTTTTCTAAGTAGGTGTTAAAACTTTATTTCTTTATTTTTCATAAAAATACATAAACGTACATTTGGTTTGGATCATTGTATAAATAACTTAAGTTTTAAACATTTTGTTCGTGAATTTTGATCCGAATTTCACACATTTCGCTAATTAAAATGGGGGGTTTTACAAAAAGTCAATTTGCGACCACCTAGAAGTTGTAATATTGAGTAAAAAATAATTGTGATGTTTCGTTGCAGCATTGCTGGCATTTTGGTATCTCTGGACTTAGAGATCAAAGGGTAAAATGTGAATGGTTTTGACATTTTGGTTATACAAAATTACTTAAGCTTAGATGTTTTTAGTTTCTAGATATCGTCATCTAATATATTACAATTTTTAATATTAGAACTTTTACTTTTACGAAAACTTTTTTATACGTGAGAAAAAGAAAACATTACGACATATATTAATCTGTTCACTTTTAATTTTTCAAAACGAAACTCTTCATTTCCTTTCGCAGTTTACTCTGTAAGATCAACAGTGAACGCTTTTTAAACAGTGAAGCTGACATCAATCATTCTAGACATCTTTCTTTGGTGTAACATCGACTGTATAATTATTGCGAAAGCCCTTCGTATGTTAACGGTATATCATGTTTTGTAGTTACTTAGAATCTCAAAAAATTAGTCTTTGACTAAATAAAGAAAATAGTCTGCTTAAAAATCTATGTATAAATTATTATTGTCATGGGTTCTAACAGGATTAATGAATTCCACATGTTATAAAATAACGTATCATCTTTATGGTATACCAGATCGCGCACGATGTTTGATTGGGGGAGTTTTTTACATCCTACACCGACAATTTGATGCCCTTAGTCGGACGTCACTTGGATGTCAGATTACTGTTTATTAGTACTGGTCAGTGTGAACCAATAAGTACGTAGTTTTATGATCTACTAAAAGTAGAAGCAATGTAGGATGTAAGGTTTACGTGACTTATATTGGGACACTCGCTTTAAGATGCATTTAAAATTGTAACAGTGGATATATACCACATATATTGGTATTATTATGGTATTCGCTAATTGCACCAGTTTTAATCCGCTGCTACTCATTTCTATCAAGACTTTTATCCTGAAGAATATCCAAAAAACAAAACATGTGATGGCTTTTTGTGATATTAATTATTTTTTAAAATCTACACTGTGGTTGAATTGATTCTACATTTGCATTGTTGCAGCGTCTATTTTTAACAAAATGAAAAGACATCCATAGAACGTGTGTTCCTGGAATTCCAATTAAACATTCTTACAAGTCTGCGATAATAAGGTATTGTTATATACAGAAAAGTGATACAGCGTTCACCGTGTTATTTTAACATTGGGTATTAAAACCTATTTATTTCAAAAGACATTTACCTTCAGCAGTTAAATCTCGATTATCAATGCCTTGCCTCTTCACCCTTTTCTCGTATCTGTCTAAAGAGTTTTACATTAATTAAAAGACAATCATTTTAAAATGGAACAGCAGTTCCAACAAAAACAATTTGAAATCTACATTATATCTGAGGCGTGTTTTGATGTTTTATGAATAATCTGCAATGTGAAATATATCACTGGCCAATAGTTTCCGGCTTATTAAAACCAATTATAAATTGATCTAAACATCCGTTTAGAGAATTAAGAGGCTTGAAGTCTTTTCTGTTTGAAGTACGTTAATGAATTGGTTAAAATTTGCAAAATCTATACATATGTCAACTTCTCTCTGGGAATTCATCTTTCCGTTTTTTAACCATGCTATGTGTATTCCAACTCATACTGAGGCGATTCAATTGAAGACGTCCTTCCTCTTGTTGAAAACCTAAGCCACACACCAAGTCACGCGTGGAATTATCATCTGCTCGAGATTTGATGAGAATATCTGATATTCAACAATAAGTACATTTATTCCTTAAACTACTTAGTATTGACGATTCCCCACTGGATACTGTGTTAATTAAATAAATATTAAACTGAGATAAGTCGACCTTCCTACTGCATTGTTACATATGGCGCATCAAAATAAAAGACAAATATTTCTACGATTTGCAAGTTTGCAAAATTGATTAGTTTTAATGTACGTGTATATTATTCAAAACAACCGCATGTTTACTGAATCATTTGGTTATATTGTATAAAAAGTATTAATAACAATAGTCCATTTTAAACATTTCTATAGTGTTATGCTTGTCAGTTTAAAGCCCTGGATACAGCGTTTACATAACCAAACTGACTGGAACTTGATGCAATCACTCAAATTGCTGCATAATAAAAGTATACCAATAAAAATTGGTTTATTCGGCTAGTTTAAAAATTACGTTATTGAATAAAATATTTTTGTAACGTCATGTTATCACTCGAATGCGCGTACTTTTCTTCAACCGAGAGATATCTTTGGGTTTTTACAAGTGCATTTATGATAGGGAACTTTTTTATCCAAATCAATTTTAAATAAACACCTGGTTTAGTTGTCTCCTTAATAGTAATACCACAACTTGTTCCACCAAGATCAATACCGTTAGCGGAATTCCGGCTCAAATACGATCAGGTAACCAGCAATAGATTCTGGGTAGCCTACGTCAATCACATTCAATTATGCCACACCATTAGTTGACGCCATAAACTATGTCTCTCATAAACCTCGGGTACATATATACATACACAGTACTTCATTATGTAAAGCCATAAATTGCATAAATATACTACATAAAAATAAATAGTATCTCGCGTGTTTTATTTTTAAAAACATCGGTCTACAAAAACCACGGGTACACGACAAATGTAGTCCTACAGTAAACGGGGATGACATGTGGAAGCGGTTATATCTGGGAATCTGTGCCGGAGAGAACAGCAATGAATCCGGTTTAATTTTAAACCAGTGCATTTAGCGCGTCTATCAAGATTGTTATTTTTTTTATTAAACGATACTTTTATTGTTTGAAAAATTTCCAGCGTGTATAAAAAATTGTACAAAGCTTACATGTTAATTGATTTATAATTATTCAATCAATTCAACAATTATATATGTAAGGCACGATGGAAAGAATTTGATTTCCTGGTTTTCCCGGTCTAAAACTAGGGCCCTAAAAATAGAATGATTGTTTGTTTCAACCTATTGCTGCGAAATAACAGGATTGTGATTTCAGACACAACTATATATGCGTCTGGGTGATCGAGGCTACCGTTTTGCAAGATTAACAATACCTCAAAATTGCACTTAAGTATTAAACGCAACACGTATTCCGCTACAAAGCATTAGTTTTAAAAACCAAAACAAACTGAGAAGAAGACTGGTGGCGACTTAATATTTGAAAGTGAAGCTAGCGTTAATGAAAAAAAAATATTGCACCATGGACCAGGTTACACGATCTTGACATTTCTTTGTTACATTAAACGAACTGCATATGAACAAGTCATTCTGATTGGCTGTTGCTTGTTCCAAAAAAAGTTTTGTCAAAGCTATCGTCAAGTTTATTATTAAAGAGACATACAACTGTTTAATCAATGAATGACATCTTTTAAATAATACAATATTATAATAATATACAATTTGATTATTGCTACACGTAATGTTAACACCATTTGTTTACCAGGGATTTTTTCACCCCGAGAGAGCGATGTTCACCTTACGTTGTTCACTTAAGTTGAATTCATATTGTTTTATTTTACCAAGCACATGCAAACTAAATGACTTAATAGAAAAACAAGAGAACTTGTTATTCTCCATTTTAAACTGCCGTCTACAGACCAACTGGGCCAGGCGCCATAAACAAATTCTTTGCTGAGCATTTTATCCAATCAAAACTTTTGATTTCCTCTGTTGTCATAGTAATTGAGTAAATTATCATGCTGAGCAAAATATTTTTACTCAAAGCGGTTTTATGGCGCTGGGACCTGGAGCGAGATTCACAAAATGTCGTAAGTGTAAAATACATCGTAAGAGCTGACGTCACAATACATTTCCCGCTGATCTTCCAACACTTGATATTCACCTACGGCGTTATGTGAAATCATTGCAGACGATTGTCTGGGTTTAAATTGTAATTTAGGGATTCAAAACGGGTACATTTACGGATAGGGATGGAAAATTACATTTGTTGTCCTGGGAACAATTGTGTTGTTTCCCTCGCGTACCGTTTTGAAGGTTTTGACATATAACATTTTCTTAATTTTCATATATATAGTAAGGTATAATAAATCTGGATGTTTTCCTTCAGCATTGATCATGCATGCAGTTGTTTTATACTTTTCTGTCTTCAGTATTGCAAGCATACAAACCTTTTCGAAGACGATTCACAGTTTATTGACAAATCTGGTACGTCAGCCATCTTAAAATGCTGCAGACGACTTTCTCTTATTTGGCTGAACACTGTAGAGTTGTTTTCCGGGAAATCTACTGTTATTTGCATTTATGGCGTTCTTCATTTTAACTTGTATGATGCATACTGGTCATTATACGGGTACTCTATGTTGGTCTACGCAACACTCTGAAAAACATTTAACTGAAGCTAAGCAAAGTCCAAACTCATTTCTGGAAAAAAAACTTTATATTTTTAAATTTTTATAATAGACTCGCCATCTTTGTGAAACACTTGGGGCAGAAATTCAGTCAAATGTTTCGTTACACGACACCGGGAAATTTAGTCACAATATACTTTTATGTATTACTGTTTTCTCAGATTTCACACCCTTTATCATTGTACAGTCTTTGTTAGATGTGTAATGTTTTCACAACACAATACTCCATGCAATGATGACAGCGTCTTTTCGAAAACTAAATATTTAAGGCCCTTGTTTTTCAGCAGTAACAATGCAGAAGATCGCTGGTTGGATATTTTTGTACGATTTTGATTGTTTGCACCTGTGGCATTTGAATTCAGAGATGTAAATTTAAACTTTATTAAATTTTTCAAGTTTCAAATTCCAACAGTGAAATGCGATATAGTAGTTTTATTGAAATCTTTATAAAGAGATTAAATCTTCCTTTGTCGCCATTTTGTTTACAGTCTTTTCGGAATCACTCGCTTAATCGCTTCGTCATTGTTCGGGGGTCATCACCTATTCATGGTTTTTGTTGAAGTTTATTGTTGCTTTATTATACTCTATTTTGCGTATTGCATTCTGCTTTCAAGTAATTAATAGTCAGGATATGGTCGTACAATGAAATATTAGTAGAAATATGTGGGTATATCGTCAGAGGTTGAACTTAGTTGATATAATTATACAAACTTGGGGTATTAAATGTGCGATGAAAGTTCGTTGGATCTTGAGTTAAAATAATGTTCTTTTCAGAAACAAGATTTATAGGTGTCAAAGCAACTTTTAAACTTCTCTTCGTTCATTTGAAAAATTCTTTTGTAATAACAGAGAGAATTCTGAAACATAACATCTTTTGTTTTCTTTATTGACAAGCGATTGTATCAGTATTAAAAGAGTAATTTGAAAGAATTTGATATCAATAGACATTTTAAATTCACTATTCAGGTAAAAAATAACAATAAACCCTACAAAGAGGTTTTAAAAATGATAATACTAACACGTTACCTTTATTGTTACCTGCTGAAAAGAAACACAAAACGAAATTGTATTAGTTTGAATGCCATAATAACTTATAAATGTGTCTATAATGGGAGCTCGTCTAATTTGCCAATTAATCACAAAATCATATGATTTGTAATAATATAAACTAACCAGCCAGTTCTCCATCACGCAACACAACGGAAGCATAATGTTAATGTGTAATTCATATGTTATGATAGTATGATATTTTATTCGATATCATTACACGATGTGTTCAGTTGCGACAGGTCAAACCTTTTTGTTTGTTTGTTTGATTTGTGTTTAACGCAACTTTCAGCTATAGCATGGCGTCCAGTTGTTATTGGGGAGGACGCCGGAGAGAACTTCGGTTTGAAAACTGGCAATCCTTGTCCAATAAGATTAGAGTCGAGTGCACCTTACCCGCAGTGAGACTCGAACCCGCAACCTCAGTGCTCACAGACCACGTCATTAATAGTAGACCACTCGGCCACTGGCGCCCCTCATACCTTTTAATAAAGAGTGTCAGTAGAAAGGTTATACTTGAGTTCTGACTTCTGCAGCTCAAATAAAAAATTGTTGTAGGAGCTGCTGTTTTTGTCAGAAAGGTTCTGATTTAGAGATGTTCACATTTCACATTTCTGGAGTAGAGCTGCTTTAAACTGTACTAAGATAGAACTGATCTTAAAAAAATGCTCGAATTTGTACTTGGTGGAGCTACCCAACAGTAGCGCTGTTCTACGTGGGGTTAAACCGGACATTCAAATAAAAATCGCTAATATTCATGATTCTTCATTCACATCTTGCACGTTGTCTAGCACTATTGATAAAAAATGAAAGTTGCAAAATGTTATAATACGAGAACCTGACCGAGGTAATGGTAGTAGATGACGTATTGGGAAACTTTCCTTGAAGACCCCTTCTATATTTGTCGCTAAAAACGGAGAAATATCTCTGTCCTTACCCAAATCTTTATTTCAGTTTTTTAATTGGGGTACCTTGATAAATGTATAATTTATATCGTCTTATTACCTCTTCATGTTTTTGTTCTAGATTCTATATTTAGGTGTTTTATTGCTTATACACTCTAAACTCTTGAATATTTATACAATATAAGAGTCATTAGGCAACATTTAGTTCTATTTTCGTGTTGGTTTTCTGTTGTTTAAAGATTCTCTCCTTTGATTACTTACAGCCTTTAAGTAGTTTTGACATTTTGTATGTGTTTCTTTTTCTAGATTACGGACTGAAGACCAATATCATGTTTGATAACACTTACAGAAAATAAAATACTTTTGGCAGGAAATGTCCAGTACCTTCTTTGTAAGTATCTTCTATAAGTATACTTTTCTGTAGTTGCACAACTTGTACATTTATATAGAAAAGACTGAGAAGGACAATGTATTGTAATAATGGTTTTCACAACTTCACTTATATATGTCTGTTTTAAAAACTTGAATCGTTGTTTCGGAAGAGCTATTTCCATTTTTCATCTGTAGAAACTATAAAGATGTCATTATAATTTCATCTTTGGAGTCATGGATAAAGAGTTTTTGTAAGTCTGGGATTATTTTTTCTATCGAAGCGAGAAAATAAAAGAATAATCCTCTTTGACAGACGTATCACGGTGTGTTTGTTTCATTTCATGCAATTTATAATTAATGAAGACTCTTTAAAATGAATTCAAATTAGCTTTGTATCTTCTAAAATTAACATGTAATGAATCATTGAACAACAGAAAGTCATTGTGATGGCACCGATAAGTGTTATTGTTATTAGACAAAAACATAATTAGTTAATGATTGGATCGAAGGTTAGTCAAAGTTGAAGTCAGCTGTAATGGTGTCTTATCTATGGGAGACTAACTTGTTGCTTATACTTGTAACATACCGACTAACTTGTAGTTTATATTTGTAACACACCGACTAACTTGTGGTTTATATTTGTAACACACCGACTAACTTGTAGTTTATATTTTGTAACACACCGACTAACTTGTAGTTTATATTTGTAACACACCGACTAACTTGTGGTTTATATTTGTAACACACCGACTAATTTGTGGTTTAAATTTCTAACATACCGACTAACTTGGGGTTTATATTTGTAACACACCGACTAACTTGTGATTTATATTTCTAACATACCGACTAACTTGTGGTTTATACTTCTAACATACCGACTAACTTGGGGTTTATACTTGTAACATACCGACTAACTTGGGGTTTATATTTGTAACATACCGACTAACTTGTGGTTTATACTTGTAATATACCGAATAACTTGTGGTTTATATTTGCAACATACCTACTAACTTGGGGTTTATACTTGTAACATACCGACAAACTTGTGGTTTATATTTGTAACATACCGACCAACTTGTGGTTTATATTTGTAACATACCGACTAACTTGGGGTTTATATTTGTAACATACCGACTAACTTGGGGTTTATATTTGTAACATACCGTATAGCGGGTTTTTTTCGCGGGCCCCAAATTTCGCGATTTCAGTCAAAAAGGGGGGTATTTAATTTTAGCGGTCATTAATTTTCGCGATGTCTAGAAGTTGCCAAAAAATATAATTGTGAAGGAAAACCTCCATTGAAATCCATGATCGAAAAAGTTTCAGTTGTTTTAATCGGAAATGAAATGTCAGAGATAGTATAATGTGAGTTCCGGTTATGAAAACGATATAAATCCGGATTATCAAATTGACTTCGTGAACTAAATCGAATGAATATATGAGTGTTGTTAAATAATACAAAAATCTACAATAACATTTTAATTCAGGAAAACATAATTAAAATTACAAGTTTATTGAAACACAGTTAAAATAAAAATAACGTTAGGATTTTATGTCACATGGATTGACAATTATTCTCGATCTCGGTTCTCAATACTTCACACGGTAATTCCTGCTGATTTAAACCCATTTCGGATGATATCAGAGTTCGATCCAAGATAGTCATACAAACTAACAATCCACTTGGCTCCTAGTGGCTTCATACGCGTAAGAGACAAGTCCACCTTTATGTTTTCAACATTGTCCATATCCTTCCCAATTGTGTTTATATGACCAAATTTTAGCGAGTTTTAATTTTCGCGTTCTCATAATGGTCGCGAAAATAGCGAAAATTAGAACCTCGCGAAAAAAACCCGCTATACGGTACCGACTAACTTGTGGTTTATATTTGTAACATACCGACTAACTTGGGGTTTATATTTGTAACATACCGACTAACTTGTGGTTTATATTTGTAACATACCGACTAACTTGTGGTTTATATTTGTAACATACCGACTAACTTGTGGTTTATATTTGTAACATACCGACTAACTTGTGGTTTATATTTGTAACATACCGACTAACTTGGGGTTTATATTTGTAACATACCGACGAACTTGTGGTTTATACTTGTAACATACCGACCAACTTGTGGTTTATATTTGTAACATACCGACTAACTTGTGGTTTACACTTCTAACATACCGACTAACTTGTGGTTTATATTTGTAACATACCGACTAACTTGTGGTTTATATTTGTAACATACCGACTAACTTGTGGTTTATACTTGTAACATACCGACCAACCTGTGGTTTATATTTGTAACATACCGACTAACTTGTGGTTTACACTTCTAACATCCCGACGACTTGTGGTTTATATTTGTAACATACCGACTAACTTGTGGTTTATATTTGTAACATACCGACTAACTTGTGGTTTATATTTGTAACATACCGACTAACTTGTGGTTTATATTTGTAACATACCGACTAACTTGGGGTTTATATTTGTAACATACCGACGAACGTGTGGTTTATATTTGTAACATACCGACTAACTTGTGGTTTACACTTCTAACATACCGACTATCTTGTGTATATACTTGTAACATACCTACTAACTTGGGGTTATTATTTGTAACACACCGACTAACTTGGGGTTTATATATGTAACATACCGACTAACTTGTGGTTTATACTTCTAACATACCGACTAACTTGTGGTTTATATATGTAACATACCGACTAACTTGTGGTTTATATTTGTAACACACAGACTAACTTGTAGTTTATATTTGTAACACACCGACTAACTTGTGGTTTATATTTGTAACACACCGACTAATTTGTGGTTTAAATTTCTAACATACCGACTAACTTGGGGTTTATATTTGTAACACACCGACTAACTTGTGATTTATATTTCTAACATACCGACTAACTTGTGGTTTATACTTCTAACATACCGACTAACTTGGGGTTTATACTTGTAACATACCGACTAACTTGGGGTTTATATTTGTAACATACCGACTAACTTGTGGTTTATACTTGTAATATACCGAATAACTTGTGGTTTATATTTGCAACATACCTACTAACTTGCGGTTCATATTTGTAACATACCGACTAACTTGGGGTTTTATATTTGTAACATACCGACCAACTTGTGTTTGTTTGTTTGTTTGAATGGTGTTTTAACGCCACTTTCAGCAATTTTTCAGCTATATCGTGGCGTCCAGTTTTTATTGGGGGAGGAAGCCGGAGTACCCTGAGAGAACCCCGGACCTGCGGTAGGAAAACTGGCAATCCTTATCAATTAAGATTGGAGTCGAATACATCCTGCCTGCAGTGAGAATCGAACACACAATCTCAGTTTTGACAGACCAAGTGATCAATAGCAGACGAACTACCGTAACCACTCGGCCACCGAGGCCCCCGGACCAACTTGTGGTTTATATTTGTAAGATAACGACTAACATGGTGTTTATATTTGTAGCATATCGATTAACTTGGGGTTTATATTTGTAACATACCGACTAACTTGTGGTTTATATTTGTAACATACCGACTAACTTGTGGTTTATATTTGTAACATACAGACTAACTTGTGGTTTATATTTGTAACATACCGACTAACTTGTGGTTTATGCTTGTAACATACAGACTAACTTGGGGTTTATATTTGTAACATACCAACTTGTAGTTTATACCTGTAACATACAGACTAACTTGTGGTTTATATTTGTAACATACCGACTAACTTGTGGTTTAAATTTATAACATACAGACTAACTTGTGGTTTATATTTGTAACATACCGACTAACTTGTGGTTTAAATTTATAACATACAGACTAACTTGGGGTTTATATTTGTAACATACCAACTTGTGGTTTATACCTGTAACATACCGACTAACTTGTGGTTTATAGTTGTAACATACAGACTAACTTGTGGTTTATACTTGTAACATACCGACTAACTTGTGGTTTATATTTGTAACATACCGACTAACTTGTGGTTTATACTTGTAACATACCGACTAACTTGGGGTTTATATTTGTAACATACCGACTAACTTGTGGTTTATATTTGTAACATACCGACTAACTTGTGGTTTATATTTGTAACATACCGACTAACTTGTGGTTTATATTTATAACATACCGACTAACTTGTGGTTTATATTTGTAACATACCGACTAACTTGTGGTTTATATTTGTAACATACCGACTAACTTGTGGTTTATATTTATAACATACCGACTAACTTGTGGTTTATATTTATAACATACCGATTAACTTGTGGTTTATATTTATAACATACCGATTAACTTGTGGTGCGATTAACTTGTGGTTTATATTTATAACATACCGATTAACTTGTGGTTTATATTTGTAACATACCGACTAACTTGTGGTTTATATTTGTAACATACCGACTAACTTGTGGTTTATATTTATAACATACCGATTAACTTGTGGTTTATATTTATAACATACCGATTAACTTGTGGTTTATATTGGTCAATAACTGACACACTAACATTTTACCTTCTGTTTTAAACTTGCAAATAAAAGTTGTAGTTTAATTATTTTGTACATGCAAAATTTAATTATGTTTTTAATAAATAATAAGATAGTATACATATTTTTAAAGTATAAAATTAACTATTCAAGAGGAATTGACATACTAATTACCGGACGGCAAAAATCCATTGACTTGTTCAGATCTGGGACTATATAGTATATCTGATTATAGGTTCCTGTTCAGATATTGAAATGGTGGTTTGCCAACGTTCTATCAATGTAACATCGGTTATATCAACATCAGTAGAATAATGACGTCATTTCTGTTCCTGTATGATTATACAAACTTGCAGACATATATCTGTTTTATACATGACGTTGCAGAGCGTGCTGTTGATTTGGAAAAATTAAGAGAAATACAAACTAGAAAGATTTCTCGTTCATTAAATTAATCAGCATGATACATGTACAGCTAGTCTGGTCCCTATACTTTTTGATTTGTGAATCTTTAATATCATACCAGGATCCCAAATTAACAGTATAGGTTATCCTAATCTTTACAAAAATTTCAAAAGTTTTTATTTTTTTTTCATATTTGTGACAATTTTAAGATAATTTAAACTTTTTCATATAACCCCCTAATAAATGATGCCACTTAGAACTGGCATTTATCTAAAGGTGCGTACTTATTGGTTCGTCCTGACCAGTACTAATTAAACAAAAAGGTAATCTGACATCCAGGTGAGCGCGCGATCTGCTATTCCACGAATTTTAGATGATTTTATTTGCAATAATATACGGAATTGACTACTCCGTAAGAACCAAGGATAAGGATAATTTAAACATAGATTTTTAAGCAGACTATATAAATTATTCAGTCAAAGACTAATGACTGTACGTTTATACCAGTTGATAAAGATATTCTAAAGGACATTTACCATCAACAGGCATACTGATCTTCTGACTTTGCTCAGCATTGCTGTGGTGTTTATTTAGAAGGCTACAGTATATGTTTTGATGGTCTGGAATTTTTTTTTAGATTTTACAATTACAGAACTATTTTGTTGCGAATTTCACTACGTAACACGCAACAATACAATGCAAGTAGGAAGTTACAACGCTCCATAAACATATAAAAAACATAAGATTTATTTATATTGGCAAAGATTTATGTTTTCGTCTTGTGATGGGGTGACACAATAATATATATGAAAGTAATCTTGACTTTTACCTATATACAAATAAAAAAAAAATGTTTTAGAAAAGTGCTTTCAGTATTACGCTGAAAACTGGATTGTGAAGTATTCTTTTATCTTGCTTGATTCTCTACTCAAATGTCTATCAAATTGGAGGTCTTATTTTAGTAAATATTTAAAGTGGCGATTTTTTTATTTGTTTGAAGAGTGATTAACGATACTTTTAGCAAATTTTTTCATCTATAGCATGGCGTACAGTTTTTATGGGGAGGAAGCCACAGTACAGATGAAAAACCCAAACCTTTTGGCAATCCTAGCGTCCTTGTCACTAAAGACTTGTTGTTGAGAACTTCACATAATTTAACACATTTATCAATTTTAATAACAATTTAGAAAGCGTAACTATCTGATTTCTCATACTTTTGTGAAAATTAGTTTGTTTCTCAGCTTCAAAAATTGAAAGTAAACTAGCCTGTTGAAGATATTAATTCGCTTTAAAAAAAAATCATCAAACCAAACATTTTATTATAAAAGAATATATTTATCCAACCCTTGCTTAAAATTCCCACTGAAAACAATTTAACAAAGTAATGTTCCAGCAGAGCAGCTGACTATTTTTTTTTTATCATTTCGTCCTTTTGATCTAAAACACGAAACTGTATTACATTAAATAATAGGATAAAATAGGCAAGGAAGTAACGATTGACTTTGAACAAAAGCTAAGCTGTATGGTATGAATAAGGTTTGAAAACTTGGCTTTTATGAATGACATAATGAGGAATCGGCTACAAATAAACTCTATTCAGGAAAATTGACATATATTCAACTAGTATTGTCCATTGCAGTAATGAAATCAGCATCGCTCCTATTCAGGCAGATTTTGTTATTGTTCAGGAGAAAATTGAAAATCATTTCATTCTATACAAACACAGCATGCTTTTGAATGGTGATGAAAGGCTTCAAATGCCTCCATAGAATATAGCTTTTCATAGATGAATAGACTTTAAAGAGTTTTTCATGGATCGTGTACAAGATCAGAAGTAACACTGATCGGGCGTTTTTTACAATATCTTTCTAAAATTGATATTGAAATTGTTGTCTATTTCCCCGTGTCAGATTCACGATGCCAATCGGATACCTTTTAAGAACAGAGTAGTTTTCTTAGTTACCTTTTCATTGATGCGAACAAAAGCATTCTTGAATCAAATGCCGACGCAACTCATTAATTTCGGCTCAACCAGGCTTGAAATCCAGCCCTTATTCACCTCCATTTTCAAAATGGCTGCTGATGGTAAAACGGAAACTCATTTGAAAAGTTCCCACCTTTAACATCCACCGATCCGTTTTAGCTTTAATAGAGAAAAGGATGCACTTAACTGAAATAAACAAGGTCCCAGGTACATTGTTAACGATGCAGACTTCCGTTATGTTCCTTCCATGGCGAAAAATAATTCAGAATAATGCAAATCATCATTTTAACAGTATAAATATTACAATACACATTATTTAGAATAATGATATTTTATTATTTGTTCTAAGTGAGTTATTAAGTCCAAGGTGTGTTGTTGATACAGTAGAAATAATCTTATGTTGCTTTGAAATGTATTCTTTTCACTTCGCTTCTATTCTGAGAAATTTCTCAAAAGATCTTAAGGATTCCATTACTTTATTCTGCTGATAATTTGGTGCGAACACTAAATAACTTCAAAACAGGAATTCTCTTATTATGAACATTTACAAAAGGGTTTTGAAATTATATTCATCTAGCAGAAACTTTTAATTTCGAAATCTATACAGGTGTCAATGGCAAAAATGAATAGAACAATGAAATAAATGAAGGAGACATGTTGCTTGATATCAAAAATGGAATTGGCAATAGCGCGCTTAGTCATATGAAACTTATTATTTTTTATATAATAAATAGCTCTTTGTGGTTCTATAAAAATATGAATGCTAAAATGCATGTATATATGTTCGGGGTTAGAAAACGGAAAATATTTGAATGAGGCTAGATGCGAATAAAAGCGAGGCTCTTTCCAACTATAATATTCTCTTATATAGTAAAAAAAATAAACTTGCAATAGTGATGTAAACTAATGTGATATTTGTTTGTAAAGTACATCTGTGCTTCAATTCTCAGTTCCCTATTTTCTACAACATACGGATACAGAAGTAAAAGATTAATAGTTCCGTCCTAGCTTCACAGAATTTGGTTCATAGTGTATTCTCATAGCTGTCTTTAACAAACATTCCTCTTTCAGTATTTCCTCTCTTGGTCAGAGATTTTTGTTTCGTTTTTTTTTTTTTGTTTTTTTTTGTTTGTTTGTTTGTTTGTTTGGGTTTTTTTTGTTTGTTTGTTTTTTGTTGTTGTTGTTTTTTTTTTTGTTTTGTAATTTGTAATTTTCATTTTTGTAAATGTGTGTGTTTGTTTGTTTGTAAGTTTGTTTGTTTATTTTGTTGTTGGTTGGGTTTTGTTTTTTAGGTTTTGAAGTACTGCTACTCTTGTAAAGGATGTTTTAAGTATCTACAGCGTTCTTCACGACTTAATGACCAAATTACCGTATCAAACATACCACTGGATGTCTTGTCAATTGTTCTAATTGGTTTGAATAAAAAAAAAGATTTTCTAACATCTACAAATACAACAACATTTTTTACATACTGACTGCTGATTGCATAAAAATAATTAATAAATATTTGTCTGTAATAAAAAATAGTTATCATTTACATGCAGTAGCTTTGACAACCTACCAAAGGGTACTTTCACTTTCAATAAAAAATTTCCACATTATATGAAAAAAACGCACATTGCTAAAAGTGGTGTGAAAAACAAAACAAATAAGTTTTTATAATAAGTACTTAAATTTTTATGCATGAACAAAACGCAAATATATATATTGAACAATTTATTTTACAAAACAGCTAATAACTTCTCTTATTTACAAGATCAGTAATGTTCTTAAAATGTACAATTTTACTACAGGTCTGGGTATTAATTTGAAGCATACACATACAAATATAAAATATAATTACCATTCTATTAATGATAAAATAAATGCATATTTTGTCATAAAACTCCAATATTACGTAAGGCTGTATATAGTTACTTCCTTATGAATAAAAAAAAGAGATCAGGCTGAAAACAAAATGTATTTCGTCTACATAAGATATTTAAAAAGATCTTTCTACTATATCTTAACACTAGTTACTTTGAAATAAATACATATGTTGCTGCATAGGTTAAAATATTAAAATCTGTATTATGCTTTTTAATGCTTTACTGTTGATATTCATAAAACGGGCATGATAATACAACATGATTCACGTCCTCAACCTTACATACAAAATATACTCTTTTGTTTACATCTTTATATATATATATATATTACTGACCTATTTTCATTTTCAAAGAAACTTCTAATATCAAAATTAAAATATAATTCCAAAACTAACTGTAAACAATTTATAAGTGTTTACTGACGTAGTGCGTAATAACATAGTGTGACATAGTTTGACATATTGTGACATAGTGTGACATTGTTCTATGTTGCCAGTTTTCTAATATTTATAGTGTAAAATACAGTCTGACTGCGTTAACTGTTTCTATACAAGCATGAAGGTCAAAATTAGATTCTGTCCTTTCTACTACCAATATTTATCCGAATCGTTAACGATATTTAAATACTCTATAAATCAGTATACGTAAACAGCTTAACACTGTTAGGTCCCCATTCCATATTCCTATTCATTTTGTTATTAGAGGGTATGTTGTCTATACAAATAAATAACCTCTGTGCTATAGACATCATTAATTCATGAAAAATCTTTTAGCTTCATGTGGATGACTTCTTATTGACCAGACAATAGAATTAAATAGTTCAGTAAATGTACTAGATACGACACCTCCGGGTCTATTGTACTTTACAATAAGTAAATTTACTGTTTTGTTTGGCCTTGCTATTTTGAAATTAAGTCAATGATAGACTACGATATAGGTAACTGGATACAATACATCTATTTTATTATTAATTTTTAAATTGAACAATTTTTATCGTCATGGTTAACACTTCAGTAAAATGTGTATGCCATGTATTTAGAAAGTAATTGCACTTTTAAAGATACATAACAGTTTTTTATGCAGGACTAATGCGTTGCAGAATATAATATAACCATATACAATACCACTTGATATGTGCCATTTCATTGGGACAGCGTCTTGCTAGCTAGGCGCATGCGGAAAAATCCGCGGAAATTCCCACGTGAGCCTCACGTGTTTCCAAGTAAGGTATTTACCTTGTTCCTTCCTTTCTTACAAACCGTCAACATACAAGATACAAGGTACAAGATATTTTATTAAACCAATTAATGGTGCCCAAATGCTGAGCGATTTACAATCAAAGAAAATAATAAACATATATGATTTGATTGATTTGAATGAACAAGATGCACAATACAGCTAAATGCAAATTAAACAGGAATAAAACAGCATATAGTATACATACATACATACACACACACACATATATATATATATACATATATACACACATATACATATATATACACACATATACATATATATACACACATATACATACATACATATTGATGACTATTTTCGGACGCATGATTGAGTACAGCACGTAAAAATAAAATAAAATAATTTATAATTTTGTTTCTATTTTTTCTGATAACTATGTTATAAAAGCAGTTTAGATGATGATTTTAGGTGGGCGTATGTGTCAAGGAGCACATCACGGGTGAATGATACCTTAAATGCATCAGTTGTGTGGTTTTGGGTATTTGTTACAGTCATCATTTGTTTGACAACAGGAGTAGATTTTTAATGTTTATGGTACATTTCATCGTGTTTCTTTTTTTTTTGTGGTCGTCATATCTGTGTATATATATGTAATATTTTGCGTTAAATGTTGTCATGTTACATTTGGTAGTGTAAACCCTTTGATTGATTGATTGATTGATTGATTGATTGATTGATTGATTGATTGATTGATTGATTGATTGATTGATTGATCAAAACGATCGGATAACAGGCTATGCATATATCCACTACTAATACAGTCACGAATCAAGACTTGAAAGTAACATATATACAATACAGTGAAATCGATTGATTGGATAACATGCAGGCTATGCGTATATCCTCTACAAATACAAAGTGACGAATCAAGACTTGAGAGTAACATATATACAATACAGTGAAATATAACACGCACAACACTAAGCGAAAAGATTTTCCAGCAAATACTGAAGACAATTAACAAATGTTCATACTTGATGTTTGAAAGAAACAAAGGGAAAATATATATTTTTTTAACCTTCGAATAATTAATATTTAACCTAAAACATAATACAGTATGATGAGATACTAAAATAGGAAAGAATTCCTTAGTCTTAAGAACACTTTTGTTTAAAAAAAATGAATTTGTGATAAGAAGACAGATTGATTGATTGATTGATTGATTGATTAATTGATTGATTGATTAAATGTCTGCTTTACGCCCAGCGAGCAGTATTTCAGCTATATTCAGGACGGGAACAAGTTAACAAACAATAAATCAACGAAAATGGGGGTGGGATGGGTCACAGGGAATACAATTTTGACTGCCACTGGAAAAGTATGGAGTGTTGGGGCGGAAAATTTAGACTTTTGTAGTGGCTACAATGAGCCTACTCTTTTTCGAAATCTACAAATGGGTCTTTATCATGCAAGGAGTGTGGCACTCTCCAAATACGTTCCCCACTACGGTCCGCGGTCAGGCTTTCCGTATTATGACCTGACAACCCCCCAACGAGAGGGTCTCCCCTATCCGCCACCCGGGGACGCGCTGGGCTGGTCTGTAGGTCGAGCACTGGGAACCCTCCCAGAATGGTTCCATATAAGAAGACAGAAGAAAAATAGCTAAAAATGAAATTAGAAAAATAAACTAGAAAAATCGCATTATTAAACAAACAAAATAAGAATGGATATTACACCACTATTGCAAGTTAATGGATAGTAGGTTATTTAATTTTCTTAAGGTCATCAAAAAAGCGAAGGCGTTGTCAGACAAAAAGTCGAAGAAAAAAAGTAATGAAATAATGTGTTAGTTCCATGGACTTTCAGACAGGTGTGATTGCTGTAGGTTGATCACATCATTACAAGGTTGATTGATTGATTGATTGATTGATTGATTGATTGATTGATTGATTTACTTCCTCCTCTAATAAAAACTAGACGCCATGATATAGTTGAAAAATTGCTGAAAGTGGCATTAAACACCATTCAAACAAACAAACTTGGCGGCCTGTAGTTTTTGGTTACATTGGTTTATTTAGTTTTTTTACACTGTAATAGTCATGACAAAATACATTACAACATTGCATGACAGACATTGAAAAATACAATCATCCGGGGTCAAGTATAGAAAGATACAACGACCTTTCGCTTATATTTTTTTACATAAATATGATGATGTATTTTTCAAATTTTAATACGTAATTGTTTTCTTCTCTCACGACAAAAGATGTGCAGAGGTGATAAAATGGTTTTCAATGTTCCATTATATTTTAACAAACAAAGTTTTTATCGGTATACAAATTTATATCAAATTTCCCGTAATTTTGTTACATTTGTGAATTAAAGAATAATATATCTGTTAAGATGAATATAGATTTTCAAACTTAAACACGACATCAAAGGTCCACGAGGTATCGGATACGTTATAATTCAAATTTACAAATCTTTTACCATTTATGTCGTTTTTGTTCACTATAAATTAAGCATAACGTGAATTAAAATGTGTTTCCATTTGATACCTTTTGATATACAAAGCATCTTCGCTGCATGAACTCTTTTAAATGGATTTTTGAAATCCTAATCCCTCCTTGTGACTATACAAAATTGGATGACAATTTGTTCGTTATTTAATAGCAGAAAATGGGTTGTATATATGACTAGCCTTTATAAATTCTATTGGAAGATAATGTAGGGAAAGTTCAACATTTAATCGAAGCTTTTCAAAAGAGATCAACGAGGTTTTTACAAGGTGAGATCAGCATTACGGAGTTCGTGTCTTTTGTAAGTCCAGGAATCGGATTTCATTTGAAATCAACATGGTTTCAATATCCTTATTTGTTCGGTTGAAAAGAGTAGTGTTTAATTTGGCGTAAAACTCTTCAAATATCGCCTTACTCCCACCTGTGACTAGAATTGCTTTCTATTGTACAATTGTGTTTGTCAATAGCTCGGGACATTGGCGATGCTTAATATTATTACTGTTAAACGAGCGTAGTGATAAAGAAATAGTCCTTCTGAATACAGAACCACAAAGGTAGATTCATTAAGTAGCACTTCCTTTATAAGTTTACAAAAGGTATAAAAACTTGTCTCAATGGGTAAAGCAACAAAGGTGTTAAAAGGTATGATAATTTCGTTGAAGGTATAATGATTTTCTGTTTACGCGTAATTCGCGATGTTATTAGAACTTAACAAAGCGAGGTACAACATTTGATTGTTCACAGTACGACAGAGATTAATTCTATTGTCCTTCACTTTTAGAAACGATAATAGCTTTTGACAATATTGAAATCGTTTTTAGAGATTGTTTGGTAATTTCCTGTTAGAATACATAATTAAATCAGTTGGGTATTTTTGTACTTTTTGAGTATCTTCAATACCATTTTTAAATGGTCGGGATTAATTAAAACGATGCTGTCAAAAAAGCATTGATAGAACGACAGTACGATAATGAGATATTATGTCAAACAGAAACATCGTCGCCGTTAAAAATATTTGTAACTCACATATAACGGAAATTATTACTCGCATATCTATAGGAACAAACCAGCGCGTATCCGGGTGGCTGACAGTGGAGAACCTCTCGTTTCTTGTTTTGTTTTGTTTTTTCAGTTGGGGGGAGGAGTGGGGTGGGGTGGTCAGGTCATAATACGGAAACATATCTATAAGAACATATTTTTTTTTCTCTATTCTCCCGTGTGATATATGGGTACTCACTGGACTCGAACGCAATCATTTCCAAAGTAAAATTCTCTGCATAATTAAAAAACTAGTCTAATCGAGTGTATTAAAATTATTTTCCGTACATGATCAGTACATATGTAATACCTTAATTTGACATTTTTCATACTGTATTTATATATGAAAAACCATGATGGAGTCCACTGAAATTTTATGCTGTATTTTGTATAATCACCGATTAAAAATGATATGTCCAGCATTTCATCGGCAACTCATGATAATTGAATTATTTATTACAATAATATCTGTTAATAATATCACACTTTATTTCACAATTAAGAGAGTTTATGAAATCGAAAGGTCGACAAACGTTAAATCACAATTTTTTTTCCCTTGGTTTTTTTCCTGTCTGTTTTGTTTTACATATTCTGTCTTTGTGTGAATTACTGTGTTGGTTTATCTCTTCTGTGATAAATGAATGTTTCTTGTTATTTAAAAGAAGTCACATCTATTTCAAATATCCTTTTGTAAAGAACCAAAATTAACACGTGTTTGTATTGTGTGGTTCATTAATACAAACTATTGTCGTAGTACCTTGTCTTTCAACGGGATATTAAACTCATTTAAAATATTTTCGTTTTCTTTTCTTCTTGTTTGTACATTAATCCTGGTCTGTATTTTTCTAGGAACAAAAGAATACAATGTTAAAGAAATTACAAATTTATCTGGAAGCAATCCTTATTCAGAATGTTTTAATCGTGACTTAATACTATTTTTCATCTTATTCTTATATACAATGAAAATCGCATTATTTATCCATTAAGTAAGTATAATTTACGGAGTATAATAAAATCTCTTTAACAAATAACATTTAAACAGCCTGAAGGGAAGTTTTAATGTAATTTGTTATGGAAAAATATTTACCCTTTGATATAAGTGTAAAGGTTTATTTGTTCAATAAGACATCAGCCAATACACATAAAAGTCTTATTATTAGCTCTTTCAAAAAGAAAAATAATTATCCAAATATATATTTTACCCCCATCAAACAAAAGTTAAAAATTTCCCTTTGAAGATAAACTAATATTTTTAAAGGCAATCAATGGTAATCCAAATAACTCAATTTATCTAGAAATTATAATAGAATTTTAAGAAAGACTTTTATAAGGAAACATTACTGTTTTAATAGTGTGCATTTAATTTTGTATTTAAAAGTTTTACTATCCGTGAATTAAACATTCGAAAGTCAATGAACTCGTTTATATTTTAAGGTTATCCAAATTTAATGACCCCTAATAATATCCATTTTTAACCCTAAACGGAAACCGATTTGTAAGTAAACTCGTATATATTATCTTAATAAAAAAATTGTACATTTGACCGTCTGAAGTATACAGTTCATTGTTATGTACAGCAGTTTTATCCGATTAGCAAGACGAAGCGAGCAAACTGCAGATTAGCCCAACTCCCTTTAACAAAGCTATGTTTCAGGCGACAATCCAGTAATTAGTGTTAGGTGCGCCAGGGATCTAGGGTCCGTAGAGTCCTTGTGGGGGTCCCTCCCCCCTCCGATTCCCAGAAGATTTTAGTATATTTTAACCAATTTTGGTAATGACAAGTTTCAAAAACCTTTTTTATGAAAATTCGGAATATTTGTTTTATAGTTTTTGGACGAAGATTAGGGTAGATCTGGCACTATATGATCCTATATAAACATTGGAGAGAAACTCAAAATTTGATGTACCTGATTTCTTTAGAATTTTTATAATGATCAGCAGTTAATTTCACTAAAAGTCGTAGTGTAAAATCTATCGAAATTCACTGTGACGTAATCACGATAAATTTTACATTTACTACTTTTTGTGAAAAACACTGCTGTATTTACAACAATTCATTGTTAGTAACCGCACTTGTTCCGCTGGAAATATTGAAATCAAAACCATTATCTTGCAGCATCGCTATACCTCGACAACTCGTTGTTATGACTTTAGCATTTGTTATAAAATATCATTATAAACTAAATAACACAAGCTACAACAATTTTCTTAGCGGACAAAAAATGCGTATATTATGAAATTATAATTACTGTAGATATAAAACGTCTTGTTGGCATAAATGAAGAACAAATGTTTCCCAAACAGTTGTATTTCCTGGCTTTCATTCTTAATAAGAAGTAAGAACCTTATAATGATATTTACATTTTCACGGATCATTCTAACGAAAAGTCAATGTCAATTGCAATGCTGAGTTCACCCTTCATTATCTAAAACATTAGATGCCGAAGTGTCAATTTCGGCGAGATAATCGACAACTGTTGATCATTGCAAACAAAATATAATTGATAAGCAATGCGTGTTTCTTAAGATACATGCTTTGCAAAGAAACAGCCGTTTATAATTATTCGTTTCAAAACAAATTTGACGATTTCTACCTGCTAATGAGCAAGGGAAATTGACAGGACAATAAAGCTAATCGGTGCAAACCCTCTCCATTATGTGAGAAAACACTAAATACGAATATGTGTACGTTTCAGAGAAAACAAGAATGTCGGGTAAATAAACTGGATCCTGTTGCTTCCTGGTATTTTTATGTTAACATTGAGTAATAAGAAGCCTGTAAGGACATTATTAAAAAGTGTTCAAAGGAAATGCAGGAAAAACAGCTTCACAATTTAATAGGCCGGCGACAATCACTTTGTAGATTCGTGGTATACTTATTCTTTCTTGTACTTTTCTAGCGCATAAATACAATCCCAAATTAATGAAAAACGCGTGGAATGCTTATTTTAGCTTACTTTCCATTTATAATTTACAATATTTATGATATAATGATAAAATTAACATGCGGAAATATCAGGAACATTACAAACTTTAATCTAGACTAACGTATTTCTTTGTTCGCTGCACAATACGTTTTCTTTTTGATCATTTCTTAATCCAAATTAGCAAAAGAGAAACATGTTGTTGACGCAGTTTAACATCTTTTGTTTGTTAAGAATTTGAATAGAAAATAATTCACTTCGTTTCGTATCATTAGCCCGATCCTCTTAGTCTCATACACTGTATTAAATGCATACAAAACAAATTTAATTTGCAAAACATTTGTACATTTTTCTATTAGTTGTTTTTTTGGTTTGACTCCATCTGTTACATGCGTAGCTCAATAGAAAACACATCACGGTAACAAAATCCTTTGAAATTAAATAATAACATTGCAGGTATTTCAAGCTGCATTGTAAAAGTCGTCTTTGCGTTTTATATTCAAATATCAATTTTCAAACTGTTCATTGATAGCTTATTGTGATGAGGACAATACGATCGGTGGGACATCGATGACAAATATTCTACTCAGAAAAGAAACGTTGATGAAGGGTTATTTGGTAAAATGATTGAAAACCACTTCACAAAGGCCACGCATTATGCGTTAGAATTGCACAATACAATGATAACCATAAACACATTGTAAAAAGCACAAAAGAAGAATTGATATTCTTTAGCAAATTATATTATTTGAAAACTCAATATAATGGCCTCAAAAGAATTATAATAACCCGAACAAAAGCCGGATCGACACAACATGTCACTCCGTGAAAGAAAAGTCATGTTATAAGAGAAATTAATTAGGATATAAAGGTCTTTGAATATTAAGGTGTCTTAGGAGGGCGTGCATTATTCATAAAAATCGCTGAGAAATATCCCTATTTGAATAACAGAAATTTGTTAATCTTTAACACTTCTTAAAGGTCCTCGAGTCTGAATAGGCTTATTGCTCTAAAATATGTAAATATTAGCAAATGACTTCCAATCCATTGTTAGTAAGCCATCTCGAAATGATAATATCGTTTTAAAATTTCACCTTGTGAGGATGCAATGCCATTTGATGTCAAAGAATTTGCCAATGATCGCATCTTATTCTTCAAGTATTTTTTGAATGTCTTTATTATAAATGATATAATATCTTTTGTTATTTTTATTGCTCAAACGTATAATCCTTCCTTGAGATGCAGGTGTTGTCTTGTGTATAGGATAAAAGAGAAATTTTAAATGTTTTTCCTGTCTTGTTTTGCTGTCAAAGACAGGACAAATTTCAGTTTACTTATCGTTTTAAAAACTGTCATGAAATGTAAAAAAAATGGTCGTCATTTCAATACGAATTTTTTTTTCTGGTTTTCTTTAAAAAATTCAGACATTATAAAAAATTTAAATATTTATGTACTAGAATTAGTATTAATTGGACCGCATCAACAGCATAGTTACAAACCATGCGTAGTTGTTGATTTAAAAACATTTAAAAAAAAGCTCAAAATCAAGAAATTATTCAATCTATATGAAACAAATTGTTAAGGATTGACGAAAAGTCAATCATTTTTCGTTTTCATCGATAATGTGTATGTATATTTGAGTATTTTTGTTGGACAATTCGCAATATTTTGAAAACATTTGGTTTCCGGACATTATCTTCCAAACCCTGGATCTAATCTTCATGAAGCTGTAATTAATGTACTTGTGATTAATGTACTTATCTCCATAAGTCGCTGTTCAACAAATTTTCATCACATTTAATAAACGCTTTCTCTCTTTCTTTTCCCCGTTAAATTAATACTAAAATAGCTAAACAATTAAACACGTTTTAGATATGTTATCTCTTTCAAGTTATTATTAAGGGATACCTTTGCTTTCAGAGAGATAACTGCACTTTACACCGGAATGTTGACATTATACCATCGGGCCACTGGTGATAATTAAGACTAATGGGCTGGAGATGCCATTTGAGACTATCAGCCCTCTTGTAGTGGCATCGCGACCTATTGTTGATAATTAAGACTACTAGGCTGGATATACCATTTGAGACTAACAGTCCACCAGCAGTGGCATCGCCCTATTGCTAATAACTAAGACTACTGGGCTCGAGATATCATTGTCGTCTTACAGTCCACCAGCAGTGGCATCGACTCATTGCTAATAACTAAGACTACTGGGCTCGAGATACCATTGTCGTCTAACAGTCCACCAGCAGTGGCATCGCCCTATTGCTAATAACTAAGACTACTGGGCTGGAGATACCATTGTCGTCTTACAGTCCACCAGCAGTGGCATCGCCCTATTGCTAATAACTAAGACTACTGGGCTGGAGATACCATTGTCGTCTAACAGTCCACCAGCAGTGGCATCGCCCTATTGCTAATAACTAAGACTACTGGGCTGGAGATACCCTTGTCGTCTAACAGTCCACCAGCAGTGGCATCGCCCTATTGCTAATAACTAAGACTACTGGGCTGGAGATACCCTTGTCGTCTAACAGTCCACTAGCAGTGGCATCACCCTATTGCTAATAACTAAGACTACTGGGCTGGAGATACCATTGTCGTCTTACAGTCCACCAGCAGTGGCATCGCCCTATTGCTAATAACTAAGACTACTGGGCTGGAGATACCATTGTCGTCTAACAGTCCACTAGCAGTGGCATCGCCCTATTGCTAATAACTAAGACTACTGGGCTGGAGATACCATTGTCGTCTTACAGTCCACCAGCAGTGACATCGCCCTATTGCTAATAACTAAGACTACTGGGCTGGAGATACCCTTGTCGTCTAACAGTCCACTAGCAGTGGCATCGCCCTATTGCTAATAACTAAGACTACTGGGCTGGAGATACCATTGTCGTCTTACAGTCCACCAGCAGTGGCATCGCCCTATTGCTAATAACTAAGACTACTGGGCTGGAGATACCCTTGTCGTCTAACAGTCCACTAGCAGTGGCATCGCCCTATTGCTAATAACTAAGACTACTGGGCTGGAGATACCATTGTCGTCTAACAGTCCACCAGCAGTGGCATCGCCCTATTGTTAATAACTAAGACTACTGGGCTGGAGATACCATTGTCGTCTAACAGTCCACCAGCAGTGGCATCGCCCTATTGCTAATAACTAAGACTACTGGGCTGGAGATACCATTGTCGTCTAACAGTCCACCAGCAGTGGCATCGCCTCATTGCTAATAACTAAGACTACTGGGCTGGAGATACCATTGTCGTCTTACAGTCCACCAGCAGCGGCATCGCTCTATTGCTAATAGCTAAGACTACTGGGCTGGAGATACCACTGTCGTCTAACAGTCCACTAGCAGTGATATCGACCGTTTTGTTTATAATGCTGGTGTTCCCCTTTAGAACTAACAGTCCAACAACAGTGGCATCGCCCCATTATTAATAATGATGGTGTTCCTTTTGGGAACTAATAGTGAACTAGCAGTGCCATTGACCCGTTGGTGACAATGTAGGTGTTCCGCTTGGGAACTAACAGTCCAACAGCATTAGCATTGACCTGTTGGTGATAATGCTGGTGTTCCACTTGGGAACGAACAGTCCAACAGCAGTGGCATTAACCCTTTGATTATAATGTAGGTGTTCCGCTTGGGAACTACCAGTCCAACAGCAGTGGCAATGACCCGTTGGTGACAATGTAGGTGTTCCGCTTGGGAACTAACAGTCCAACAGCAGTGGCATTGACCCGTTGGTGAAAATGTTAATTTTTCGCTTGGGAACTAACAGTACGACAGCGATTTTGTTTAAGTGTTTTTGTTAACATAAAATATTAGACTTTAAATATGGTTTTTAATAACAATTATTATCTATCGTAGAATCAAATTAAATCGCCATTGTTTCAATAATAACTATGCTAGTTTCAGTTTATGTTTCTCTGTTGTAACGGAAGGAATAATATAAACAACTCATTAACAGAGGGTATATATGGTTCGTCGATTTTATTTCTTACATTAATAATTTTCAAGTAAACCTTGTTTAAATACATCCGATCGTCATCTGTGACAAATAAATGAATAATTTTTTTAGTATGGTTAATTACAAAAAATTGCAAAAATTCTGTCGATATTAAAAATATCATCCTTATTCTTTAGGTGTCGTCGTTTCTCTTCTTAGTTTAAAAATCGTAGTTGTATGAATTTTCGTTCCGTTATTTAGTTTCTATTTCAAAATTTTGTGAAACTGTCATCTGACCCCTGATTTAAATTTCATCTCTTCTGAGAACCAGTATTCTATAGTTGAAAATAATCTCATGCAGTAATAAAAAGTGATGGTAAAGTTTTTTAAAGAAAGATAAACCTTCCAAGTGTTTTTCTAAAATGTAAATGTAAGGAGATTTTGAGTTCCGACTACAAAAAAAGACCTCAGTGGAACAAAAATATCTCATCTGCAGCCACTGAACTGTAACGTCTTTTGAATGTTTCATTGAGCAACAATCTTCTGTAATATTTTGACTGTGGAATGTTCTGTACACTGGTTGAAACCAATGATGTTTATTCTTTTGACATTCATCGATATGGTAATCTGTCTCCGGCTGAAGCGACGGTTAAGTTTTTCCACTTGCCATTATATTTAATAAGTCCTTTACCTTAAAACAAAAATAATGTACGATGTCTGAAAACGTCAAATTTAATTGTACGAGCTACCTTGCTTAGCTGTTCTCTTCTGCTTTTGTAGAGAGTTAATTAATATCTTGTCGGAAAATGTACATTCTAAAGCTATATTTTTCCACTGAAAGCAATAAAATTATACATACTTCTAAAGCTGACGCAAAATAATGAACTGAGGTATGCATACCTCGATAAGCTTTTATTATGGAATCAGACGAGTTTCTCCCACTTTACAGAATTACGTAACTACGTCGCTAAACGTGTTTTAGTACCACAAGGTGACTCCTTTGCGCACTATTTTTTTGCCAAGAGTGTTATCGGATTGTCTATGTTAAGGTGAATTGGAATGTTATGTTATGTTAAGTTATGTATAAAACTAGGACTAAATGGTCCCGTGCAAATAGGAGATTTCCCGTTTCCTATGAGAACGTATTTTATCTGATGGCCTTTGTTGTCCTGAATTTAAAAATAAAAACAATTGCCAAGGACTTTTTAAATGAAAAAAAGACCAGGGTGCCGTTTCATAAAGCGATCGTTAGCTTAACGTGCACGTTATCCTATTTAAATTGCATGGGATAACGAGCACGTTAATTTCTTCTGTACCAGAAAATACCAGTATATGACTGCTTAATAAACCGGAAGTGACTTTTAAAAAGCCGATGCAATGTTTATGTCACAAAATGGAACAGTGTTACAGATAATGTTGTCTTGAATCCAATATATTATGGTCCTGGGAAACTTTTGTTAAGAAAAATACACTTTCGGCTTGACACGAATTAGACTCAGTTGACTCTGTACTTAATGTCGTTTAATGTTTTGGCCTAAAACGGCTTTAACTTAACTGTGCGTGAGAGTTATGCCCCTAAAGTAGTCGTCAAATCTGTTCGATCAAAACAGTTTTAATAATTAAAAAATAAAACGCGCGTTTGAATCTGCATTGAAGAATACAGGAAGTTACGTATGCAGACGTGAATTTCATTTTCCATTTGTCCCCAATAATCAGAATTATCCCTTAATTGCTTTCGTTTTTCAGCTATTCAATCATATCTTTTGTATAACGTACTAAAACATTAACATCAAATTTGAAACAGCTATCGCACTATATTTATATGTTTATTTATTATAGGTAGGAACACATTTTTAGAACATGCTGTTTAAATTAGATCTTGAAATCCAACAATGCGAGTTTTGTTTGAAACAGCCATCACTATATCAATCAATACATGCTAATAGCAGATACATCAATGGGGAATTTACTATTTTATATAGATGTTTTATTATTTACGTTAAGCAATTTTGAATCCTTCATCGTTTGTTCGAAAGTTTAAAATCTGTCAATAGTAGTAAATAATTCATTCATTGTTTGTTCGTTGGGTGTTCCATGTCATGTAAAAATCGTTTTTTTTTAATTTCGTTGTGATACTACTTTTATTTTATGTTTTCATTCAAAATAATAATTATATCAGTAATGTGATCAACATCCATTACCGTAATGGATTAAGTAACTATATTAGTTATAATAAACAGTAACAGTAGACTTAGAATGAGTAACAGTAACAGTAGACTTAGAATAAGTAACAGTAACAGTAGACTTAGAATAAGTAACAGTAACAGTTGACTTGGAATAAGTAACAGTAACAGTAGACTTAGAATGAGTAATAGTAGCAGTAGACTTAGAATAAGTAACAGTAACAGTAGACTTGGAATAAGTAACAGTAACAGTTGACTTGGAATAAGATAAAGTAACAGTTGACTTGGAATAAGTAACAGTAACAGTTGACTTGGAATAAGTAACAGTAACAGTAGACTTAGAATGAGTAATAGTAGCAGTAGACTTAGAATAAGTAACAGTAACAGTAGACTTGGAATAAGTAACAGTAACAGTAGACTTAGAATGAGTAATAGTAGCAGTAGACTTAGAACAAGTAACAGTAACAGTAGACTTGGAATAAGTAACAGTAACAGTTGACTTGGAATAAGATACAGTAATAGTAGTCTTAGAATGAGTAACAGTAATAGTAGTCTTAGAATGAGTAACAGTAATAGTAGTCTTAGAATGAGTAACAGTAATAGTAGTCTTAGAATAAGTAACAGTAACAGTAGACTTAGAATAAGTAACAGTAACAGTAGACTTAGAATAAGTAACAGTAGACTTAGAATAAGTAACAGTAACAGTTGACTTGGAATAAGATACAGTAATAGTAGACTTAGAATGAGTAACAGTAACAGTAGACTTAGAATGGGTAACAGTAACAGTAGACTTAGAATGAGTAACAGTAACAGTAGACTTAGAATGGGTAACAGTAACAGTAGACTTAGAATGAGTAACAGTAACAGTAGACTTAGAATGGGTAACAGTAACAGTAGACTTAGAATGAGTAACAGTAACAGTAGACTTAGATTAAGTAACAGTAACAGTAGACTTAGATTAAGTAACAGTAGACTTAGAATGAGTAACAGTAACAGTAGACTTAGAATGGGTAACAGTAACAGTAGACTAAGAATGAGTAACAGTAACAGTAGACTTAGATTAAGTAACAGTAACAGTAGACTTAGAATCAGTAACAGTAACAGTAGACTTAGAATGGGTAACAGTAACAGTAGACTTAGAATGAGTAACAGTACCAGTAGACTTAGATTAAGTAACAGTAACAGTAGACTTAGAATGAGTAACAGTAACAGTTGACTTGGAATAAGATAAAGTAATAGTAGACTTAGAATGAGTAACAGTACACTTAGAAACTAAGAATCAGTAACAGTAACAGTAGACTTAGAATGAGTAACAGTAACAGTAGACTTGGTTATGGAATGAGTAACTGGCCTCAGTTATAAAATAAGTAACATCAACTTTAGACTTAAATTGAGTTACAGTAGACATAGTATAGATAAAATGATTAAAAGTTAAATGATTAAACAAATACTAGAAAGACGGGTTTTTTAACCCGTGGTATTGATTCTGGTGGTTACTTTTATGATAGCAATATAAAGAACACAATTGTAGGTTAATATGACAGGGAAGGGATGGGTTGTTTTGCATTAGTTGGGGGGCGTTGTCTCTTAGAAATTTACAAAAACTGTGTTTTGTGATGCGCGCTTAAAAAAGGGGGTATGTAATTTTAGTAGTATAGATAGAATAAGTAACAGTAGCTGTTTTGTTGTGTGAGAACGACATGTAGGTTTTTACTTTTTTAGAAGACTCCAATTTCTAATGAATAAATGTTAACACTGTACAATATTGTATAGACAGTGTGTGTCATCGGCCTAGGTACTGCATAGACAATGTGTGTCATCGTCCTAGGTACTGCATAGACAGTGTGTGTCATCGTCAAGGGTAATGCATAGACAGTGTGTGTCATCGTTCCAGGTAATGCATTGACAGTGTGTGTCATTGTTCCAGGTAATGTATTGATAGTATGTGTAATTGTCCCAGGTAATGCCTAGACAGTATGTGTCAGCGTCCCAGGTAATGCATGGACATTATGTGTCTTCGTCCCAAGTAATGCATGGACAGTGTGTGTCATCGTCCTAGGTAATGCATAGAAAGTGTGTGTCATCGTTCCAAGTAATGTATGGACAGTATGTGTCATCGTTCTATGTAATGTATGGACAGTATGTATTATCGTATCAAGTAATGCATAGACGGTATGTGCCATCGTCCCAAGTAATGCATGGACAGTGTGTGTGTGTCATCGTCCAAAGTATTGAATTGACAATATGTGTCACGGTAGTAGCATGGAAAGCATGATTCATCGTCCCAGGTAATGCATAGACAGTATGTGTCATCGTCTCAGGTAATGCATAGACGGTATGTGCCATCGTTCCAAGTAATGCATGGACAGTGTGTGTCATCGTCCCAAGTATTGAATTGACAATATGTGTCACGGAAGTAGCATGGAAAGCATGATTTATCGTCCCACGTAATGCATAAACAGTATGTGTCATCGTCTCAGGTAATGCATAGACGGTATGTGCCATCGTCCCAAGTAATGCATGGACAGCGTGTGTCATCGTCCCAAGTATTGAATTGACAATATGTATCACGGTAGAAGCATGGAAAGCGTGATTCGTCGTCCCAGGTAATGCATGAATACTATGTGACGCCGTTCAGGCCAATGCATTATTCCATGGACAGTACGCGGCATACTAACCCATACACAGTGTCATCGTTCCAGGTAACCCGTGTACAACAGAATGTGTCAAGTATTAACACGCACATATTTGTAGAAAGCTCGAGACGGAAGTAGAGCAAAATTTTAATAATTTAGCCCGTTATTTCATCATGCTGCGATTAGCAAAAGTACACCTGTTCTTTTAGGCAACATTAAATATTTAGTTTCAGTTTCCCGTGCATGGCCTTTTTTAAATTTTAGGTCGTTCTATTGTGACCACACAAAGCACTCAATGATTTCTATCGCGTTATTTGCTGCATATTACCTTTAATACTTTTCCGGCAGTCAAACAATGGGCGAAACAATATGTTATTAATTGAAACCCTATCAATTGCCATATCTTATTCAGTATTGAAATTAATATGTATTGGACAGAGGCAGCCTTTTGTTCAACAATTCATAATAAAAGATGTTTCGTTATTGTGCCATTGTAATGGAATACAATAGTTCTATGATTATCGGGATGTTTTACAAAAACAGAACAATGGGGACTTTGATTGTACTACTATAAACATAATTCAAATTTGATTGGTCGATATAGATGTTAAAGAAATGTACATGCCTCATTTGATTGTATTGTTCAGTAACTTCAGTTTTATTGTTATTTGTTTTGTGTGGGGATTATTCCTTTGTTTCCAATTGATGTAAAATCAGATATTTTTTTCTACTTTACCAAAGTTCTGTTGGTGCAAAAGAATTGAAATATTGGAGAAAAACTACAATGCTAGTTATGTCAGCTAACAAGATGAGAACATGAAATCTACACGCAATGGTCGTCGATCTCTTAATATTGTATTTGTATGAGTATTTAACATATTTCTTTTGATATTGTTATAGTGTTTACCTCTGATATTATATATGCCGCATTTTGTAACCCAGTTAGTCGTAGGTAAATATTTATCTTGCAATTATTACATTTTCCATATATGTATAATAAATATTTGGCTTTATTCTTTTAGTATCCAGATAACTCTACTGGTACTCTTGTCCAAATAAATCTCCTGGTACCTTTGTCCAAATAAGTCTACTGGTACCTTTGTCCAAATAACTTTCCTGGTATTCGTGTCCAAATAACTCTCCTGGTACCCTTGTCCAAATAACTCTCCTGGTACCCTTGTACAAATAACTCTCCTGGTATCCTTGTCCAAATAACTCTTCTGGTATCCTTGTCCAAATAACTCTCCTGGTATCTTTGTCCTCAATTTACACAATATGTAACATTCGGTTCGGATTTACGACATATGTTTATGACGTTTTACGCGCAAACATTTTTTGTTTCTTACACTTATATGCGTTTGGATTAAATTTGCCAAATGTATAAATGTTGCCTAATGCAAGAAACTAATGAATTGATATTGCCTAATCTAAACTAATGTTGCTATATGGACGTTACATATGGATTAACCTGCCTATGTAAATTATTACTAGGTAATGTTGCCCAATAATACGTTACATATGGGTATCTTTTACTCGGTGTAAATTAAAAGAGTGCTGCCTTATGTATGTTACCAATAAGCCTTTGTTGTTAAGGGCAAATTATCAATGGTCCTTTTTGGGACCTCGGTAGCCGAGTGGTTAAGGTGGTTCGTCTATACTATTGATCAACACTAAGGGTGCTCTCGACTCCAAGCATAAATCACGAAGATTGCCAGGTTTCCCACCGAAGGACGGGTTTTCTCCGGGTACTACGGCTTCCTCCCCCAATAAAAACTGGACGCCATGATAAAGCTGAAAAAATTGCTTAACACTGTTAAACATAAAACAAATAAAAAAACAAATAGATGGACTTAATTTTACAGATGTTAATTGCAAATTGTTAAATGTTGCCCAATGTAAGTTACCAATAAGCTTTTGTTGTCTAATGTATGCTACTAATGTGATGTATGTTACCAGTATGAATTACCAATACTTTAATAATCTCCTATGTTGTGTAATGCAATAGCGGTTGCTTACTTGGTATTATGTTGTAGTGTATGTATTTATTTTAAAAAAATATATTTTAAAACCTCAACAAACTCGTCTGACTTCTGAGTGGATGATTATTACCGAACAAGATTGACACAAAAGATTTAAGGTATCATTACCAGCATTTTGTACGCTCAAAGTCAAAACAAGACTGATAAAAAACTAATATAGACGAACTATAATACGACCTAGCCATTTGGCAACCGTTAAAAGATTAATTAAGTCTTCGTGGTTTCTATCAGTCAGATTTGAACATGTCAGTTCGTTTAGTCACATGCATAACATGATATCACTTCTATGAGTCATATCTCAGTATTTCAGTTCTACAAGTCAGATCTCAGGATGTCAATACTACTAGTCAGATCTCAGGGTGTCAGTCCTACTAGTCAGATCTCAGGGTGTCAGTCCTACTAGTCAGATCTCAGGATGTCAGTTCTACTAGTCAGATCTCAGGATGTCAATACTACTAGTCAGATCTCAGGATGTCAATACTACTAGTCAGATCTCAGGGTGTCAGTTCTACTAGTCAGATCTCAGGGTGTCAGTTCTACTAGTCAGATCTCAGGGTGTCAGTTCTACTAGTCAGATCTCAGGATGTCAATACTACTAGTCAGATCTCAGGGTGTCAGTTCTACTAGTCAGATCTCAGGATGTCAATACTACTAGTCAGATCTCAGGGTGTCAGTTCTACTAGTCAGATCTCAGGGTGTCAGTACTATTAGTCTGATCTCATTATATAAGTTCTGTAAGTCAGATGTTAGAATATCTGTTCTGTAAGTCAGTTCTCATGATGTCAGTTTTACTAGTCAGATTAAGTTTAACTGTATGCTTGCCAATGATTGCATTGTCTTGAACCAGCACATATAGGTCACCTCACATCATTACATTTTCGTTTTGTTCGTACACGTAGCTCCATCTCAGTCTCCCCGAAAAAATACCAGAGGTGTTGACGTTTGTGGCAGTTATATAACTAAATCATTATCTAATACATCTTACAAGTATATACTTTGCTAGTAATGTGTTGTTATATGTATTAGGTTCACGTAAGGCCACGTAAACAACAATCGTTCACACCCCCGCTTGGTACCAAAGCCATAAAAATAAAACTATCATAAACTTGTCAATTTCAGTTATTTTATATTGGTGTGTTTCCCATTGTACTTTCATCAGATACACAAAGAGGAGTTCCATATCACTTTCAAAACATTTTTGTTGTTCCATTCATCGCCTTTATGTCAGATCAAAAATGTTTTTAAAAGCATTTAACTTTTATAATATGAATTATAACATTCTAAATCATAAAAAATAAGACTTTTGATATCATCTTATTTACAATAAACATCAAATGACTTGTACATTACAGTTTGATAACATCTTAATTTGTCGGCATATGAATTAAGTTTCTTTCACTTTATTATTGAAGACTATAATTTTAGTCAAAAGCTAGACTTGTTGCTTTTAAATTCCTTTAGTTTTCATTATGTTTCATACAAACGGTGCCAGCTATGTCATTGTCCGTTCAGATATTATCTTCTAGTTTGAAAAGAAACCTTTTTCGAGTTATTGAAGCCGAAAGAAAGGATAATAAATGTTTTAATTGAGTCTCTGGTTTTTCGTTTTAACTTTAATTGTAACGAAAAACAACACATATATCTAATTTCCATCAAATGTGAACATATTAAAACGAAGAATTTTTTTTAAAATAATAGAAGACAAACGAGTTTTAGAACACTTTAAAATCATTTGTACAGATTTTGTATATGATATATGACTCTTTAACTTAATCATATTTAAATTATGATAAATAGATGTAAATTATCATTGATTTAATCACATTAGTTTACCTACAAAAATACAAGAAGTAACTATTTAATTCTTGGAAAATTCTAGTTTACATGAAAGGTAACAAAAACATTAATAAAAGCTCATTACATAGCGCTGGGACTTGTTAAACTGATTAATAATTTCCTACATAGCGCAAAAAGTTTTAACTAAATAAATAATTCATGGATACCATATTTTATAGTCGTTTTAACATGGGTGGGCATATAAATGTGCGCTAGTGTTTGGCTGTTCCGCGTACCTCCCGCGTGACATAATGTAGAGTGGACGGACATTATTTAATGAAGTATGATGTATCATGCAAATTTCAGAATTCAGACTTAAAATAACAAATTCAAAAGACCTGATAGACATTTTGAGGTCTGGATCTCTTTCCCATTGTAACAGCATTAAAACATTTGATTTTTCGACACTCTATACGGCCATCCCTCATAACCAGCTTAAAACTAGGCTTAAAGACCTTATAAAACGCTGCTTTTTCAAGAAAAACGGAAAGAGACGATACAAGTACCTAGTAATTAGTCATGACAGAACTTACTTCGTCATTAATGACTCTAAATCTACAACTAAATATACTGAAGACCAAATATGTCATATGTTAGATTTTCTGATTGACAATATATTCGTCATGTTTGGAGGACATGGTTTTCAACAGACTGTTGGTATTCCAATGGGTACTAATTGTGCTCCTCTCCTTGCCGACCTGTTTTTGTACTCTTATGAGGCTGAGTTCCTAGAAGGCCTGCTGAAGAAGAAAGAAAAGACACTGGCCCAGACCTTTAATTTAACATTCCGCTATATTGATGATGTTTTGTCCCTCAACAATGCTAAATTTGGTGACTATTTACATTCAATTTACCCTAGCGAGCTTGAAATTAAAGACACCACCAATACACTAAGCTCAGCCTTTTACTTAGACCTACTTCCAGAAATAGGCTCAGGAAAACTACAAACTAGACTCTACGACAAACGTGATGACTTCAACTTTCCAATTGTCAACTTCCCGTTCATCGACAGCAACATTCCAGCAGCTCCAGCGTATGGTGTGTACATGTCACAACTTATACGTTATTCTAGATCCTGTGATCGGTATTCCGATTTTCTAGACCGATCCCTGTTGTTGACTGCTAAACTACTCAAACAAGGGTTTGTTGCACCTAGGTTGATGTTATCTCTCCAGAAATTCTATGGTCATCACCATGACTTAATTGATCTTTATGGGAAATCAGTGTCTCAAATACGATCTGACATGTTTGCGGAGTCATAGGTAGTGATTCCTATTCCTGGATTTGACTTTTCCCTAGACATGACAATGAGTAACTCGACGGGTGTCTAATTAGAGGCAGGCACTGCTTACTCGTCCGGAGCACCTGAGTGCACCCATGGTTTTTATTGGGTTCGGGTTACTCTCTTTCTGTTTTGTGTTTTTGGTTTTTGTGTTGCGTTTTGTCTATATCCGGATTTGTAACTGTCCCTTGGCTTTTGGCTCTTGTTGTTCGGTCGGTTTTCTTTGTTATTTTTTTTTATCAACAGCAGCGATAATTATGGTTTACAAATGTGAGTTTTTAAATAAAATTCAACTGACTGCAACCACAATTAACTTATGAGTGTGCGAACTAAATTTATTGGAATTTTACCACGGCTTTGTTTATATAGCGAAAGCAAGACGTCATATTAGAATTAAGAAATAGATTATTGCGAGCGGGCTTTATGGGAATTAGAACATGGTCAGACCTTATATTTGTCAATATTTTATACCGAGTGATAGCGAGGTATAAAATGAAGACAAATATAAGGTCTGACCATGTTCTAATTCCCATAAAGCCCGCTCGCAATAATCTATTTCGATTCTAATATGTCTAACACATGTTTTAAAATTTCGAAGCGGTTCTAAGAGGACACTTTCAGTGGTAATATTGTTTTTTTTTTAAACTAATACGATATATCCCAAAACAGTATGTTAAAGCAAATAAAATTGACATAAACATATTTTCTCGTCATTTTATTGAATGTACGTACCTTTTAAACAAAAATATTGAGAAATCTTAACGAAATTGCATCGTTCCAGTTTGAAATTTTCAGTTCAGCGTAATATGACGTCGGAATTCTAATTGTGACGTCATATTAATTCGAATGTAGAATTGTTAAAAAAAAATAATGTATCTGGGCCCAGCGCCATAAAACCTACTTGAGAAAAAAAATTTGGCTCAGCATGAAAATTTACTCAACTACCATGACAACAATGGAAAAGGATAGATTTGATTGGACGAAATTGAGAATAAAAAAGTTCTCAGCAAAGAAAATGTTTATGGCGCTGGGCCCGGGAGTAGTTTAAATCATATAAATCTCAGAATTCAGACTTAAAATAACTAAATTATTAACAATAACGATAATTATGGATAACACATATTAAACGGCATTTGTAAGTCAGTTTTTACATTTACACTAAACACGCATGTGCGAACTAAACTTATTGGAATTTTGACACGGCTTTGTTTACATAGCTAAAGCAGGACGTCATATTAGAATTACAATTAAAACTTATCGCATGTTTGCAACCAATAACGTTTATTTAGAAGGGTTTTTTCGTTCAGTATAGTATCAGTATGCGAATTAAAAAAGTCGAAAAGTCAAGTCAGAAAAGTCGCGTCGTTAGCTAACATAGTTTTGGGATTTTTTTTAGAATTAAACAACGTAGTGTTATATATAAGCGTCTACATATTAAGCCCAACAGTTAGGATTCAATTTTAATACTGTCATATGTGTTGCTTGCCCTCAGCGGGATTCTAGCTCACACGGCTGTGACACTGTGTCACCATTCGCCTGCATTATGTCCAGCGCTCTAGACGAATCTATATAAATATTTCTTTACATTTATTTGTAGCTCAAATGATTACAACAGATTATTGCGGAAACCATATGGCACCCTTACTAAAAAACCGAATAAAACACATTCTGAAAAGAGTTAATAATACAAATATAGTATGAATATAAACGAACCCTAAATGCATGCATTGTACATTATATGGTTCATGACGCTACTTCAGAGTACTTAAATTTTATCGATGTCAAAATTACATTTTTAATTAATTTTAGGGCTCTTCTACATAGCACAGCTACCATCTGAAATGGGTTTGTTTATATGGATCACGCTATTTTTTCACACGGAAGCATGTAACCGTATAGCTCGCATCTGCAATGCTCGCTACTATTGCGCAGCCTGTTCGCATTTCGCATCCGAGCACAATAACAGTGCCTCTTCTTCAATATTTTTCTGCGGATACCAGGGGCGGATACAGGATTTTCGAAAGTGGGGGGCGTAAAAAGGGGATATGGGAAAAGGAAGGCCATGAACAAGGTTTTTATAGTGTTCAGTAACCTTTATTTGGTACAGTATATACAACAAAGATATCATAATATCCGAATTAGTACCGTTAATTCATTAATTTATGGCGAGGACCAGCGGGGATTTCCTTTCCTTTTTTAAAGGGGGGCGTACGCCCCTACGCCCCCCCTGAATCCGCCACTGGATACTGGTCACGGAGTAATTTTCGTCGGCAAGTAATTCACACCACCCGATCTTTTGACAGTTTCTGTGAAAGATTGGCATCTTAAAAGTAATTAAACGTTATTTGTTTGGGATAGAAGATAGTAAAATCTATCAAATGAAGCCCTTGCCATCGACCTTAATAAAAAAAAGACACAGTCACAACAATAGCGAGAATTGCTTCTGTCATTTTAATGGCGAGAACTACTCTCTGACCAATAGACCAGCTACCATCTGAAATGGGTTTTTCCATATGGATCACGTGACTTTTTGCACACCTATGATGCTGGCTATAAATGAGATTATAAGAAAAACCGTGGTATGACTGTAGATAAGGTTGGGGTTAGTGATTGTATACTTTTTGTTCAATGGACTGCCATAGGGAACTCTCTGTTCCTTTAGAATCAGTTTTAATAGCAATTTTACTATTATTTAAACAACAACGTCGCTTATGACGTCATCATGTCGTTATTGTATTTAATATTTATTTGCAAAAAAAATAATCACAAGAAATCCCACTAAAATTATATGGAATATTATAGCTCATTTAACTATTTTCTAAATATAATATAAGCTGTATAATTCTGTCTGATTTATTGCGCACTATTATCACAATTTGGAATAATGCTGTCGGTCAGTTGTAGTCAAAATTCATTCTTTTCAGCGCATTAGAAGTATTTCTAAAATATCTTAATTTCCATTTCAAGATCTGAAGTTACACGGCCGTTATTCGACGACGGGAAGAGCTCTTCCAACTTTAAAAGAATACACGCGTATTTTAGCCGTTATCAATAACAAAAATCTGAGTGTATTTTCAATTGTTATTTTGTTTCCAATAAATGCACATTCTATAAAATAATCATTAGATATTTGTAATAATAATTGGATTTAAGAAAGCTACATTAAAGACTTATGTAACTTATATGTTACTATAAGTCAGGTGTAAACAAGGAAGCTACACGCAAATCAAGTGAGAGTGTTACATGTAGACTTGAGGGATTTGTATTCATAATGTTGCATTCTGTTTCCTACACAAGATCCGAATGTGTAAAAATCTCCGATTTTGAACGTTTGCTAAATATTGCGTGTGCGTTTAATCTTTGACAAGATTTTATGAGTTGTAAACGTCTGTTACTGTCAACAACACTATTGGTTTGTACTTCCTTTCGACATGTCTCAGATTTTGGGGATCAGATAAAAGGGACCGGTCAATATTAATTGGGCTGTTGGGACTGGTGCATTTCAAATTATCGTGTTTAAAAAAAGGCTATGTCCTATCTCCTAAAAATACAAAAAGTTGCTGTCCTACATCAAATGTGTTGTAAAATAGGGTGTCCTACCTAGTTCTGAATAATAATATGGTTAGAGTTTAGTATTTATATTTATTTAACCACTTGATCGAATACAGTAAATTGGTTTTGAATTAAACAAATATATTTCTTTTTTTTTATTATTGATATTATTAAAAAAAACTTGTTATCAAATCAGTGCTGAAAATAACAAAACTTGAAATCCCGTGTAAATGAAGGAACAAAACATCCCAACGGTCCCAACACCCCAATAAATATTGACCGGTCTCTAAGCTAACGTCAGTTTTATATACGGGGTATTAAGGGGATCAAGGCGTCGGCCTACGTAAGCTACGTAAGTTTTTATTTTGGGCGATCAAGGTGTCAGCAAACAGATATAAGCTAACGTATGGTTTATTTCGGGGTATCAAGGCGTCGGCCTCCAGATATAAGCTAACGTAAGTTTTTATTCTGAGTACCAAGGCGTCGGTATACTAACGTAAGGCTTTATTTCAAGGGATCAAGGCGTCGGTCTACGGATATGTGCTAACGTTTGTTTGTTCGATGGTGTTTTACGCCACTTTCAGCAATTTTTCAGCTATTTCATGGTGTCCAGTTTTTATTGGGGGAGGAAGCCGGAGTCCCCGGAGAAAACCCCCGACCTGCGGTAGGAAAACTGGCAATCCTTGTCAATTAAGATTCGAGTCGAGTACACCCTACCTGCAGTGAGAATCGCACCCACAATCTCAGACCACGTGATTAATAGTAGACGAACTACCTTGACAACTCGGCCCCTAAAAGCTAACTTAAGTTTTTATTTTGGGAACCAATGCGTCGGCATACTAACGTAAGGCTTTATTTCTAGGGATCAAGGCCTCGGTCTACGGATATGAGCTAACGTAAGATTTTATTTTCAGTTTCTTACAATATTAGATTACAAAATTTAAAAATGAAATATAAATGCAACCTATATGTTATTTATTGATCCGATGCAGCTTTACGTACGCAATACAGTGTAAATTTCACTATTTGAAGACTATACTGTCCTGAAAATACCACATTTTAAAAAGACGTTTTCAACTTAAAACTACAAATTCGTTTAGTCCTTTTGAAACAGGAGCGTATTGTTACATTCAGTTTTGACTAGACCATAAAACTACAAACAGTGTTAGGAAATTGTTTTTCGTGTTTTCCATTGTCATTTCCTTTCCTCTAATTTATTATCTTTGTACCCAGAAGCAATCAAAATATTTTTCTACATCCCTTACAATGGTATCCTTTATTGTGTATCGGCCCATCGTTAATTAAAATTGAAAACTAAGAACCACAGAGCAAACATGAAAAATGAAATGTAAACTTTTACCTGGCAATTAACAATGGAAAGATGAATAGCGTCTCAAGTAGGAGTAAAATGTCTTTGTCCAGTTTGACATTAAAATCTCCGAATACTATAAACTTTTGTCACTCGGTATAATAGAATTTGAATGGGTATTGACGAAGAGCCTTGTTCTTTTATACTAACAATCATTTAATGATACAATTTTGTAAAGTGATAAGATCTCTTTCTTGTGGCTATTCTTTCCTTTTATGGAATAAATACAAAACATTGTTATCAACTAAAAGAACCGGAAAATTAATTTCTAATTTGAATGAAAACACGGATGATATATTCCAAAGAAAGTTGCAGCTGAAGTACCGTTGGGAAATCTGTTCTTTTTTTCACAAACACTGTTATCAATGTCTAATGTAAAATGTTTTGAATTTGAAAATAACTATATATTAAATGATTTAAGTTATTTTAATCTTTTTTAACATTAATTATTTAAAAATTGTAAACTTATGTAAACGAAGTCACTATTCGTAATATAGGCTAGTAAAATTTGCTCACAATGAGTTAATTGTTAAGTGCTTCGATTATACTCGCGACACCTGATGAAAAAATACAAATCCGCGACATAAAACTAGATGAAACAAGAAAGACAACCCTTGTAATATTCCGATATTACGATTTCACATACATGCTATTTCAAATGAATTCACTCCATTTAGACTGGATGTGAGTCATTATAAAGTAGGAGAGAACGGAAAAAACTTAATATCTTCTATCAAATGTCTAACGGACAGTGTCCCGAATATCTCATTGATTTACTGCCCCCACTTGTATCAGAAACTTCAAATTATAACTTGCGCAACAGAAATAATTTCAATATCCATGTTTCTCGACTTCAACAATCTTTTTATTACAACAATCTTTCTTACCAGCTACACTTAATGTATGAAATAACCTTGAACCCTCACTAAGACTAAGGGATGCTCCATCTTTTGAAATATTCAAAACAAGATTGAAACTTAAATATCGAACGACAGTCATACCTCCTATTCATTATAAAGTGGGCCACCGGCTGCTAAACATATTACATTCTCGAATACGAAGCTAGTGTAGTGCTCTTAAACATGACCTTTTTAGAAGAAATATCATAAATGTTTTATTCCAAATATATGTCAAAATTCTATATAAATTTGTGTACATTTATTGGAGGTATTAATGCCAAAGTTAGTTCTCCAGGTTAACAAACTAAATACGTATTTTTTTACTCTTGTGCAAGATTATTTGCTTCCGTTTTGTCATATATTAATATGTAATAATTGTATATATTGTTTCTACGTACCACTGGTTTTAGAGAATAAAGAATATGTGCCTGACCATTGGTCTGGTTCTCAGCTTATAAACGAATAAACCTGTATGATAAAATTGCACTCAATACCATTCACCATTCCAATATTATGTCCAAATCTTTGTTTGAATATGTTTGATATCATAATACGATGTGCATCCATACAGAATTCACGCGTTTCTTCTGTATGCCCTCTACATAGTTCACGCGTTTGTTATGTCCTCTACATAGTTCACGCGTTTGTTATGCCCTCTATAGAATTCAAGCGATTGTTCTGTATGCCCTCTATAGAATTCACGCAATTGTTCTGTATGCACTCTTATAGAATTCACGCGATTGTTCTGTATGCCCTCTATAGAATTCACGCGATTGTTTTGTATGCCCTCTACATAGTTCACGAGTTGGTTCTGTATGCTCTCAATAGAATTCACGCGTTTGTTCTGTATGCTCTCTATATAATTCACGCGTTAGTTCTGTATGCCCTCTATAGAATTCACGCGATTGTTCTGTATGCCCTCTATAGAATTCAAGCGATTGTTCTGTATGCCCTCTATAGAATTCACGCGATTGTTCTGTATGCCCTCTATAGAATTCACGCGATTGTTCTGTATGCCCTCTACATAGTTCACGAGTTGGGTCTGTATGCTCTCTATAGAATTCACGCGTTTGTTCTGTATGCTCTCTATAGAATTCACGCGATTGTTCTATATGCCCTCTATAGAATTCACGCGATTGTTCTGTATGCCCTCTAGTTCACGAGTCGGTTTTGTATGCTCTCTATAGAATTCACGCGTTTGTTCTATATGCCATCTATAGAAGTCACGCGATTGTTCTGTATGCCCTCTATAGAATTCACGCGATTGTTCCGTATGCCCTCTACATAATTTACGCGTTTGTTCTGTATATCCTCTGCAGAATTCACGTGTTTGTTCTGTAAGCCATGTACAGAGTCCATGTGTTCGTTCTGCGTGCCCTTTACAGAGTTAACGTGATCGTTGTACAATTAATCTATAGAGTTAAAACGTTTGTTCTGTTTGCCCTCTACATAGTCCATATGTTCGTTTTATATACCATGAACGGAGCCCATGTGATTGTTCTGTATGACCTGTATGTGTTCGTTCTGACAACAAAATAAATTGCAACCATTGTTTTCAAAAATGTGGATTCACAAAATATCTAGCGCCCCCCCCCCCCCCACTCGGAAAATTTGAAAACAATGGTTGCAACTTTTTATTGTTGTCAAAATCATGATGATTCACATACCAGCGCATAGACAGCAACTGCCATGATATTGGGCACTTTAATACAGCCACATTGTGATCAGTGTAAACTTTTTGTTGGTCTTTAGGTAAATTCTAAATCAAGATAGTGCTATATAGAAAATCGGATGATTCTTACTTGTTCTACTATCAAAGACATATTGCATTTACATTTAATGGCATTCTTTAGGTACTTCATCAATGTAATGCCATTTATTCAAATAACATACAACAATTTTAACATAACCTCAAAGATTAAATTGTATAAGCAATAACGAACCATATCCCAGGGCTTACTGAATATTCTCAAAGACAATTTTACAATTATTTTATTCATATATGTGTACAACTGTTGTTAATCTAATTCATTAATGCTATTTTCTTGCTTTTATAAAAAGCCTTTAAACCTTTTCAATTTGATGTTCAGAAATGTTTCCGTTTTGACGAGTTACAAGCGCCTGAATCACATTGCGCCAGTAGTCATGTCAATGCGTTTATTTAGGTAATTGCGAATAATTGAAGACACTGTCAAAATAGTTCCGTTAGAATTACAATAAATATTTGTGGGTTGAACACCCAATTGAATCGCAATAGCAATAAGATAAAATTAGCCGATACATTTAAGCGCAGACAGTAAAAAATTGAATGGCAATAAGTTAGACAAAATTGAATTAACTGGGCCATTATATACCATAAAATGTTGGATTCATTAGTATGCAGAAACCCATCACTTCGTTTTCCCTCTATTATAGAATAATTCCGGATCATTCGAGAGTTTTGAAAAGTAATCTGCGTCTTTATATGATTGACTTTGTCAACGAACAATGATTGGTTGGTGGTGCTAGCCGGAAGGACAAGTGCCGTAAATATGGCAGATAATAATTTCATTGCAGCTATTCACCTCGAAGTCAGTTTATAATTGCTGGGTTTGTTAAAATGGATGTAATCGAATTTTCTATTCTCAAGATGAAAACATAATTCTCAATAGAAACTATTTTACACTAAATTAAAGATAATTTGTATAAAAAGTTCCCCTAAGATTGTTGAGGTTAATTATATAATGTTCATCGTTGCCCTCAGCGTTTATCGTTAATGAAAAAGAGAAATTGTATCAACATATATTATGCCTGACTTGCTCTGCTTTCCTTCTATTTGCTGTGGTTATAAAATCTTTGGAATAAATGCGATGGTTTTAAATTTCATTTAACAAATTCTCCATTTTAAATGTTTTATAATCCAGTTCAGTGAAAGGGCAGGGCTAAAAAAGCTATTTTTATCATAATCGATAGTGTTTTTATTTATGAAATTTGTTTAATAATTTTTAATTCTTACTGTTTAAAGAGTTATATAAATTATAGGCGAGACAGTTACAATGTGAATAAAACACAATAAAACCCATAACCATAAGATATTCTGTATGCAATTTTTTTTGTCAAAAAGAATCACAGTAGAGTGCAATTGTTTTCATGCATTAATTAGAACCAAGCGTGGATCCAATAATGATAGGGTATGGCTGGCGTACCCCCTTTACCTAAATGAGAGAGATAAAGATAGAATGGGGAGGATAAATGATTTAAATGAGTAAAATCGAAGAGGGGCCAGTGAAAATCATGTTAACATGACTGGTTTTTTTGTACTTTCGATCTTCTATATCGGCATCACAAACCCAGATTCATTATTAAAGGTCAGCTAATACAAATTCTGCTGTTAAAATGTGTCTAAACGGACGGCTTCAGGGGACTTCTCCCACTGGGGCCGTAAGAAGAGTACTGACTTCATTGCTCCCCCTTGAAAATTATTACAAACGTGAGAACTTGAAGCTTCTTTACGATTCATATAGCTTCTTTATATGTTTAATTTTTAAAATAAACACACCGTGACTGTGATAGGTCGCTCTGAAACTGAAGCAGAGGTCTTTGTTAAACCTCGAATAGTCACATGAATGTGATAGCTCGCTGTGAAACGAAACAGAAGTCTTTGTTAAACATCGGATAGTCACGTGACTGTGATAGCTTGCTGTGAGACTGAAGCAGAGGTCTTTGTTAAACCTCGGATAGTCACATGAATGTGATAGCTCGCTGTGATACGAAACAGAAGTCTTTGTTAAACATCGGATAGTCACTGTGATAGCTCGCTGTGAGACTGGAGCCAGCAGACGTCTTTGTTAAACATCGGAGTCACTACATTTTTTTGTTTGCTTGTTTGATGGTGTTTAACGCCACTTTCAACAATTTTTCAGCTATATCATGGCGTCCAGTTTTTATTGGGGGTGGAAGCCGGAGTACCCGGAGAAACCCCCGATCTGCAGTAGGAAAACTTGTCACATGTGATATTCGTGACATGTATAGACGTTATTGACAACAAGTTTTAAATCGGTCTTCTAATTAGGAAAAGACAAAGACACGACAACAACAATTTCATTTTTTGTATTTTAGCAGATAACAAGATAACAATGTGTACAAACAATACATTAAGTACTATTGTTTTTCAATTTGCACGAGTAAACAAGAGCAATGTAAGCACATAAATGACCAATATTCCTTGTATAGTCTATTCTAGACTTGTATTCCTTGTATAGTCTATTCTAGACTTGGAGCTTTGATGGCACTGCACAGCTGTAGCAATCTGTTGGTGCAGATTTCTTTGGCGTTGTACTGGTCCTAAAGTGCAAATATCTAGGCCTGGGTAGTGCGGGCATGTTTTCTCTGCAAGCGAGACAACTTGCCTTCAGTTACCAGCTTGCGTTGGCTGGCTTCTGTGTACAGTCGCTGAATCAGTGTGTACATGGGTGGTTCCTGGTCATTGTTCCTCTTGTTTAATCCTCAATGCCAGCCCACAACATCGTTGTTTTTGTGTGTTGGCTGACAGAAGACTGTCCATAAAAAACCTTAGTAATAAATTTTATCCATATCATTAGCGCCTTACAGTTCATAGCTGAAATAGTGCTTGCTGGACGTTAGGCAAATCTATAAAAAAACGAACCTGCATCTTTATTCCGACTGCCTCCAGAGTACCAGGTTGTGCTGTATGGATGTAGCCTTTGCCAACAATAAACCTGTCACCAGTCTGTTTCACCACTGCTGTACATTTAACCGACTTATTTCGAACTGTGCATTGCCAATCGGTAGTTGAGGTACATATTGACGCTGTAAAAAGTAATATAAAGTTTATAGGTGACAATTTTATATGCACGTTAACACGGTAAAAATTGAATATTTATTTATTTACAAGTTTTTGACTGGCGATGGCGTTTTCATTAGTTACAATATTAAACGAAAGCGCATAATTGTTTTTTAAATTTTAACAAAAAAAACCTTTCCTATTATTAAATTTATACTTATTATTAGATTTATTCGAAAACCTTTACGTTATACGTGTACCCATGACTGTCAACCAGTTTTCTTTGATTATTTAATCGTAATTACAAAAGAATCATCACTGATACAGTTCATTAAGGTACATGTAATTATAATTGTATAATTATTTAAGCAAAATAACGACATAATCTATCGTTATTAACAAAATATTTCCAAATTTTAAACAGCGACAATTAACTGCTAAAAGTAGAAAATATTTGTACAAATTGACAATTTTATACTATAGTAATTTTTGAAAGTGGGCGATTTTGCTGAAGATGGGGCGATTTGTTAAGTGGGGCGATCTTGCAAAAAGTGGGGGCGTTTTGACGGGGGCGATTTTGCTTTAGGTGGGGGAGCGTTTTTACAGGGGGCGATTTTACAGTGGGCCGATTTTGCAAAAAGTGGGGTTGTTTTTGACGGGGACGATTTTACCGTGGGGCGATTTGACCAGCAACCTTGACAAGCAGTATCGGTGAACTCATTATAAGACCAACTTCGAATTCCCATATTAGAACCAGTATTCTAACGTGAACGACCGATATGCAAGAATAATGCAGCATAAATGCTAATAGTAAACGAACCGATAGTGCCTAGCATGAACTGTAAATGGAAACATTATGCTACTTCAGATTGTACTCGGTAATATAGTTTGTTTTTACTTTTATTGTTTAAATACATACTAATAAGGAATTGAAATTTTAATGTCAGTGGTCTCAAGTAAAATATAAATACTATTTCAACATTATCTTATTTGAAATAAACGTTTGCAATTTTATTGTTGAACGTTGCTGTATTTGTCTGTCCAGATAACGTCACGAATGAATAAGGTTTCCAGTCAACGTACTACGTCATGCACACACTTTGGCTGCGACTGAAAAGGTTATGAACGTCTTCTAACAATTCTTTAAATCTTTTCTTCAATCTTTGTTATATACCCAATCAGGGACTGGCGCTTTAATGCCACTTTTCGTACAGTTTATTATTGAATAAATCTTTTAATAAAAATTGTGTTTATGGGAAGTGGTTGTTACGAAACCAAACGTATGTACAAAGTTTCTACATTTTCATTACATTTGGTCTATTTCTAACCAGTTGTGAGCGAGGACACGGTGTAATAATAACATTTCATTTTTTTAAATACATCTTTGACAAGAATATGCTCTTTCGATAACTAAATAAAAAACTGGACCATTATTATTCTGTGTCTCTTTTGTAATGTTAATTGCACAGTATAACCATATTTTACATTTACACGCAATTAATTAAAATTAAATCTTTTACTTTCATATTTAATTAAAACGAAATGTTATTATGTACGAGGTTAAACAAAACCAAACCATTTCGTTGCATATGGAACCAAATTCCACGAAGAAAACGACAACGTTAGAAAAAAGTAAATACACTGTTATTGAGCAATCAAAATCAACGAAATTTACATTACGTTATTTTAATTTTGTCTACGGGTGAAATAGAATATTACCGACTAAACAAACAACTAAACTGTAAGAAAATTGTGTTTACAACATTTCAAAAGATTTTTAAAATGTTTGTTGTTTGTACATTTTATATGCCTTTTTGCAAAAAAATGCTTCAACACTTCTTACTGCAAGCGTGTCATAAGAAAACATTATATTTTTTTCAAACATCTATCCAAACTTTATTACTAATATAAAGAGAGGTAATGAGTTTAATTTAATGAAATCAAATCGTGCATTTATAGACAACTGTTTTATAAGAATATATTAACGAACCTAGTAGATTTCACTTCACAAATCTCTTTGAAATAACATCTGAATAACTGTGATGAATATAAATTTCTTAAAGATAAATTCGAGACAAGTGCTCGAAATGACGTTATGATATAGCTAAAGAGAAATTTTACAGCTGAATAATGATAAACGAAAGATCAAAATGCATGTTAATTACTTTTTAATGAAATGTTTTAAGTATAATACCATTTAGCAAGTCCACATACATTTGTCAGCCTATTTTATTCTCTCTAATGTGTTAAAACTGTATTTCTTCAATGTAATTTTTTCCTGTAATTATGACATTTTCTGTTCGTGAATAATAGTCGTACATTGACAGAAAAAATAAAATTCCTTTGTACAAGCCTTATAGATACATGTCGAAATGTATTACGTGGCTCTGTCGGGCATTTCAAGCTTGTTTCGCGGCAAGTACAAATCCTCTTTATATTTTCTGAATATGTACTAATATTCTTTGTATCCTGTAACGATTGTATCCAGAAATACTCATATATCGAAAAAGCAGTAAAAAGAACATTTTAAGCCAATTTTCAGGGTCAACAATTTTGGCGCGTAATTACTTGTCAACATAACCCGTCACAAACAAGCAGGTTGCGGTTCTCACTTTGGACAGGGTGTGCTCGACTCCAAAATTAATTAACAAGAAATATTAGTTTTAATATAGAAGGTTGGGGTATTCTCCAGGTACTCCATCTTCCTCTCCCTAATAAAACCTGAACGTAACTTTACAGCTAAAAAAAAAAATGCTGAAATTGGCGTAAAACATTCAAACAAATATATTTGCCAATAATTTTGCTTTTATTGTATACAGTTTTCTTTATAAATTATTAAAAGTTGAACTTAAACGGCAAATTTGTTATAAAGAATCATAAAGGCGTTTATAACAATTGAATTATAGGATAATTTATTGGGCGGAGTGAATATCCAAAAAATTATCACGAGTGCGCATAACGTATCTGATTAAACGAGTGCGCGGAACTTGTTCCGCGCACGAGTTTAATCTGATGCTTTATGCGGCACGAGTGATCATATTTAGGATATTCACGATGCCCAATTGATTATCCTATTTATTATATAGATCAAAATTGTTTTCGTAAAATTTTAATGCTTAATCCTAAATTATATGAACGGCGGATGAATATCTGTATAGTACAAAACCAATTGCAACTTCGGCGGGAAAAAACCCTAGAGTGAAAATAAACGATAATTTTCACATTTGATTTACCGTGATTTCTGTCACTCGGAAAATTCGATATTTCATCTCTATCTATATAATAAAGTACTTTTATTTAAGGTTCTTGTTGTTGCCAGAAAGTACCACAAAAAGACTATATCGCGTTGTTACTATCAGTATATTTCAAAGGAAATATTTACGGGAAAACAATTTGATGAACTTTGTTCAGTAACATGATTTGTTGACTAATTATACAGGTAGTTATATTTAAGTAAAGTTTGTTTTGTGAAATTAATCTAAAGATAATAAATTTGAGTTAAATCAAAAATTAAAAACAACCAGTGTATTTATTATAGTACATAAAATTTGCATTATCCAAATTGCTGAGGTCGAAAATTTTTGCATAAATCAATTTATTTGGCAATGCTTGTGTTTTCGTGCATATATAAACAGATTTAAAAAGAAAATTGAAATTTTTGCATGACAAATTATTGTAATAGAGGATGCACTTAAAGAATGGTAGTGTATTCATAGAAATTGTATCGTTCAAAGATCTGAAAATTTGCTTTTAAATAGCAGAGCTTTTACGTTTAATTTAAGCAAAGAAATCGTCAAGTAATTCTTTATTAAATCAAAACGGCCCAGCATCATCTTCAATTACTAGTAAATTGGTCTATTCCTTTCATTTGTATATCATTCAAAACTGCCCTTTCTACAAATAAAAGAGTCAATTTGGTTTTTACAAAATTATCCAGTATACAATATACAACTAATTTGCTCTAAGTTTAGCATTTAGACTATAAATGAAACAAGATTCTAACATTCAAATGAATTGATGGAACAGAAAAGAAATGGACGATATTGTCAATTTGAATTTCATTTTTGGTCATAATCTCTGTTTTTCTCGTGTTTAATAAGTCTCATAGTAAATCGCTAATACTGTAAATTGAATTGTCGTAAATGGAACATTCAAGATTCTATTCAGCATCCCTGCTAGATTTCTAAAGATTCATTAGAGTCACAAGCAGTATTCGATGAATTCTTTTCTTCATAAGGAGAAAGAAAAGAGCGATAATTGAATGTTTCTATACCTTATCTTGTGAACTTTGTCAGGCAAATAAAAGAGGTCCATAATCATTTAAATACTTCGTAAGGACCATGTCAATTTTGTTCTCAAGATTTCTTAAAACCTCATAAAAGAAATGTTCGTTTCTAATGAATAGAAAATGACATCCATTGTCGATTTCATTAAGACTTCTCTTGATATTGATGAGGCTGGGAATTGTGGTTTTTTTCAGCAAATGATTCTTAAGAGCCTTCTCTACTTTTACCAGCTCTTCTAATTAACCTTTTCTGGCATTTATGGATTATTTTTGTAAATTGACAAATAATTTATCAATAAATTTTCTTACAAGCACGTCTATCCAGAAGTGCAGTTGAATTAGAAGTGGTGGAACTAATTGTCCAAATAATATGGGGACTGTCATAGGCGTAATGTCTGAAAAATGCGCTATTGATGTTACCAATACATCAGTATCATAGGCTAAAACAACTGAAAAATTACTTCTGTCGCAGCAATGTGTGTAATAACAATTGATAACAAATGATTTCAACTTTACTTTTATACCCATCTGGTAGTGTGTAGCAAGAATAACTATTTTTATTATTTACTTTTGTGAACTCGTTTTTGCCTATCTCATTTCTTTTTGGAATTGTTTTTAATCAGAATAATAAGATTTGTGAAAGATCATGCATGTAAACTGTCACTTAATTAAAAATTTTATGACTTTTCGCAAATGCAGGTTATTACTAATTTAATTTTACAAAAATAATAAATAAATAAATAAATAAATTTACATTTCTAACTATGATCGCGGTGTTGACAGAATTAATGGTGCTACATTCTACGGGAAAAATAGTTTGCATTAAATAAACAATAATAAAAACGGAAGACTTAATCTCATCCTGCTGCCTGGAAAATTACTAATGCGGGTATCTTTTTAATTGGTCGTGAGAAAATGTACCTTTTATTTAAAACAAAGACAGAACTATTGGCAAAGTCGTGGGAAAACATTATTGAACTATAGACTAGCCAGCGGGACATTCATTAAGTTTAAATAGAATTCAAAAACAAGGAATACCATGGAAAAAGTAAAGACCTTTATGTGAGATTGACAATGAAATGAATCAGAATCTAACATAAGTGATAGGTAAAAAAGTCCAAAGTTCATTTGGGTTCATTTGGGAATCTTACAAAGTGATATTCATATGACATTACCGGAGACGCTGATATCCGTTTAATACTCAAGTGATCATGCGTATATTTTTGTTAAGTTTTTATAACAACATTTGATTCCGCTGTCTGATTTCATAATACATATAGTTATTTATTTCCTTTTGTGTCGCTAAAAAAACTTTCATTCAAGCAACTAGTTTATATACAATGGTGATATCCTTTGGTCATCATACTTTTAAACAGACAACTAATAACGTAATATTTTGTTGTAAAATAACGTTGTTTCGTCTTAATTGGATTTATGCGCCACTTTCAACAATATTTTCAGCTATATCATGGCATCTAGTAGCCGGAGTACACAACAATCCACCCTCCCCAACCCCCGCCCCGACCTTCGCCTGGAAAACTGGCTATCTTTGTCAATTTGGGTTGAATCTGAGCCTGTCACACCTCAGTATTTGATGACTAACTCGACCAGCTAGATGAACTGCAGGCAAATATGGCCAATAGCGCCCATCATATTCTACTTTCGGATTTTTCTTCTATTCCGACAGATGCAAGAAGAATACGGTTCTATTTTTGAAATAAGATTGTTCGTTCACATATGTAAATGTTTTAATACTCTTGGTATGAACCACTAAATACTTGGAACGGTTCAATATGTTGTACTATTCAAGATAACAGATAAATATAATGTTGCAGATTAAAGAATTTAAACCTCACACGATATTATTGTAATTTGTTATTTTTGGAAAAAACTGAATATACAGAAAGCACCAAGATGAAGATTGATTGATTATAATTGCACATTTAAAAATTAAAGTCTTGCACTATTTTTGGGGACTACAATTGAAAGTGAAAGTAGATTTCGCTTCATGGCATTTGTTGCAACATATTCGAGTTTCGTGATGATTTTAAGAGGTTTTAGGATTATCTTATAGTGCAGGAGTTATCAGATTTCTAATTTTTTGGCATTACAGTGAGACTAGGACAAAATCCCTTGCATGTAATTTAGCATAGGCGTACAAAATCTCTCAGTTGTTTTACTTCTATATGCCACTACAGAGTTAGATTCCTGCTAGCGCACGTGCGCAAGAATTGTGAAATTTCTCCACAAGGACTATAAAAAGGACTTCAATACAACAACAAAATAAACACTGGACAACAACACCTTCACAGATGAAATCTAAGCAAGAGGGCAACAAAACCACACGAGGTTTATTTTTATCGCCAGCAATCTAGCTAAATAAAAGTGGAATCTGTCCAGAGTATTAAAACAACTAATCTGGGATGCGTCATGTAACAGATATTTACAAAAACTACAAAAAAACATAACATGTCTCTGATTGACATATACATGTATATATCTCGATTTTGTTTCATGTACTTTTATAACTGAAATGTGTCCTGTAATTCTTGCCATTTGCTCCGTCATTTAGTGTAACCCCTTTAATTGCTTACATATTTACCACTGCCTCAACGACATGGGGGCTTACCTCCCTTCCATTCATCTTTATCTTTAGTTCTTTGGTTTTAACTTAATGATTTGTATTTCTTCCGTAAATGGCCGATTTTTGGTACAGATGACCCAGTACAGATGAGCTCACGCGCACACATCTATACTTGCTGCGTCATCCAATAAAAACGCCAGAAACAAGAACGTTATTATGGAAGCATCACAACGTTCTTGTTTGACGTTCTTGTATCCGGCGTTCTGATTGGACGTCAGAGACAATGGAGTCTAAAACAATGGAGAGTCTATAGGTTATAGCGATGTGAAAGTTCTTGGTTTACGGAAGAAATAGGTACTTTCATACGTTTTGGGGAAAGTCCGTGTGAACTTTCACTCGGGATAGAAATTTTTATGTCTTGGTTGTTTCGCTGCGCTCCACTCGCGAAAAGGACATAAAATTGCTATAACTCGTGAAAGATCGATTGGTCTTTCCTAAAAACGTATGAAATAACCTATTATTCTGTGTGTATTTCGCGGTGATAGTTTTATAATATGGTCTTTCCCAGGGAAACCGTCGTCGTATATGGACGTATATTGCTTGATACACGATCGTGAATAATAATAATAATAATAATAATAATAATAGTTTATTTAAGGACAACGCGAATGACTGTAATCGGATCATGTATTTGACCAGGTTTCAGATTTTTAAGAATTCTCATTCCATAGTGAGCAGACGTGGTCCGAGCATACGACAAAAAAATCATGTCTGAAATTGTTAGTTTCGCAACGTATCAGTTGAAATGCACTGTAATTTTTTTTTTCTTCAGTCAGTTAATCCACGTTTACCGACACGACTGTTGATTCCTTTAACCCACGTTAACGACACGGCTGTTGATTCCATTTAATATGTAAACGACACGACTGTAGATTTAATTACGTTACGTCACAGACGCGCCTGTACAATTGAAGAATAGGAAGGATCATGTTCTATGAAGAACACAATTCCAAACACGAGGTGAAATATCCATTACCGTTATAACATTTAAAGGGGGTTATAATTGGTTTCTCCTTCATAGGTTTTTTTGTCTTGAATATTATTACATAAATTAAAACTAAACAAGAGAATGTTGTAGCATTACTTCAAAAGTTTATTATTTTATTACCATAGTGAGCAGACGTGGTCCGAGCATACGACAAAAAAATCATGTCGGAAATTGTTAGTTTCGTAACGTATCAGTTGAAATGCACTGTATTTTTTTTTCTTCAGTCAGTTAACCCACGTTTACCGACACGACTGTTGACTCCTTTAACCCACGTTAACGACACGGCTGTTGATTCCATTATGTAAACGACACGACTGTAGATTTAATTACGTTACGTCACAGACGCGCCTGTACCATTGAAGAATAGGAAGGACCATGTTCTATGAAGAACACAATTCCAAACACGAGATGAAATATCCATTACCGTTATAACATTTTTTAAAGGGGGTTATAATTGGTTTCTCCTTCATGGGTTTTTTTGTCTTGAATATTATTACATAAATTAAAACTAAACAAGAGAATGTTGTAGCATTACTTCAAAAGTTTATTATTTATCATTTTAGTGTTGCAAATTAAGAAAACAAAAGGAATAACCCAAAATTTTACATAAAAAATTACCCAGACAAAACTAATTTCTTTTTAACTTATGCACTTTACGGCAAATACATAGTTTCACTTTATTATTTAAAGGTTGATTAGATATTGAAATATGGCTAAGTGGACAAATGCAAAAATAATTCACTCACCGCCAATGCAATGTCCGACAGAGACGATATTGACTAGAACTGAATCTCCCTAAGGAGGACTGTCCCAACGCAATAAAGCGCTTCTCAAACTAATTTAAGTAATTCAAAGCTCTGAGAGAAATTGCACAAAACATCTTTATTCATATTTGAATTACTTTTTATTTGGAAATGTTTTAACCTACAAAATCCATTTCGCTCTTCTATGACTTCCACATACGACTCATTACGTCCAAAGATTTAAAACATCTCAGAACTATGGTCAAAACGTCTTGATGATTAAGATTCAATAAAGGAAATTGACACCAGAAACGAACCGGAAATATTGTTCCAGAGTATGATGATCAATTACACGCATAGTTTCCCGCCAGCATGATTCATAACACATCTACACTTTCCAATAGAAGCATTCCAATTAACTTAATAGGTTGTCAAAGTCTTAGCCTTAAAATCAGTAATTTAAGAAATGGATTCATTGAAACTTTCTATACTAACTATTATAATTGAATTTCGTTTGCAATGAAATGTAAAAAGAGATGTCAACAGGTTTATCAAATAATTACACAATCATTTTCTGAATGTTCATATTTACCAGATTGTCGGTAGGCAAACCATTTCACAATGTGATCGTTGTTTTATCGATAAATATTAATAGTAGAAATATTTTTCGTTCTTATAAAACAATTTCCGTTTGTAAAGTATTGTTTTCTAAAATATAATAAAAACTTTCAGATTGTGCTATTATTGTTTTACAGCAGTATAAGCAACACAGAACAACATCAATTAAAACGTACAGTTATACGTAATTAATTTTATAATTATGACTAATGTTTGTTATTACTGGAAAATATTTATATTATATATGTATATGATAAAACATTTTGAAATTTAATTAGCTAAATTTTGCTTACACGGATATAAATCATAACGGTCTATTCGGTATCTATAGGTATGTTTCTGTTTTTAAAGAATATATGATGCTTGTTACTAAATATAGATTCGGATATACGCTCCGGTTTGATTTCATAGACAATAAGGCGGGTGAACAACAGATGACTGCAACTAAAAAGCGTGGTTTTCTTGTGTAATATTAGCACTGAGGACTTTTAATTCGGTTAAATATGGACCTCTTCAAAATTTCATAATTGTACAATGTTTTATTTACCAGTTGAGTAAAATGCATGAATTGTCCTAGTAAAGAAGCTAAACACATAATTAAAACGGCCAGTACAGAGAACACAGAAGACTAAACAGGACCAATAACGACAAACAGGCTGAATACAGCAATGAGAGGCCAATACAAAAACGTCAATTCCAGTAATAGTTAAAAATAAACGCATTCGTTAACGTTATGCAAATTTATGATAAGAAAAAAGTTGCAAACCAGGCGTGAGACCTTCCTGATAACATTGGGGTCACGGACTGTCCCTGGTCAAATGTACTAAAGCACTTTGAATAAATATAAAAATAACTGCATGTATACATTTTGAAGGAAGCATATATAAGTAGAATATTATTAATGAATAAAAAAAAAGCGGTTTTCAATTTATGTCTAAGGGAAGCCAAATTGGTTTGAGTATAGATGCATTCGCCACAGAAAGAATGACACTAAAATCTACTCATCTGGTTAATAAAAGTGTCATTATATTGTTGTTTTCCTATTGGACAATTTTTTATTTTGGGGAAGGTGTATTGGAACTCGAATAGCAGTATTAGCACTCGTCGTTGTCTCGGGATAAAACAGCCACCTCGTCCCAATACAACTTCTATTGGACAAAATACAGGTCTGATATGACCCATTAAATAACACTACAATATTAAATTAATAATAATATTTGTTTGTTGTTTGATCGTCTATATGTAAGTTTCAAAGTAGTCTTTTTAATTGCAAAACGGTTTTGTGATAATATATAACAAAAATGTTGGAGGGCTTCTTGTATATAATGTACAAGTATAATTATATAATATAATAACTTTGCAAAAATTACACCCAGATTGGTCTAGGCAATATTAAAATAAACACAACTTGGAAACATAATACAGAATGAAATTGAGTAAACATATGACATATTGTAAAGATACTAGTATACACGTGTATCAAATGGAGTTGCAGTGGCACTAAGAATTGACTGACATGGGCCAGTTTCTCTAATGATTGTTGTATAAAGTCAGTCAAATACTCATTTTTTGGGTTAAGCAGATACTTTATTTTGTCAACTGGTAATAAATTAAAAAAAAATTGATTATGATTAGTTTTAATTTATCAAAAAGAAAAAAATGAAGTTATGATGCATGAACAATTCATGAAAAGTTATATTATCTTCTAAGACATTACATAATTTGCAAAGTCTTTGTAGGTTTCAATATCTATATAATGTAAATTTTGAGAAATAGCAGTGTTAATATTTTTACAATATGTTTTATAATCATTTAACACTCAGCCTTTAGTTTGGATTAAATAAATAATTTTGTATTGAAATATCTTAGCAAATTAAACATTATACAAAATTGTAAAATATTGGAATCAAAATAATTTTGTAAAATTTATTTTTAGCTTCTGAAATTAATTTATTCTGCCAAAGCAATCTCCGCGCAAAGGATTCTGAGTATCCTACGTCAACCAAAATCATTGATGACGCAATGAGAGAATCTATCTCTCATGGCGGATAAGCCTCTCGTACAAGCGGAGAACTTTTTAAGTAAAACAGTATCGAAAGTGTATAAATAGACTACATAAAATAAATAAGAGCTCGTGCATTTTTTTACAAACATCGGTCTTTGTTACACACATCTTGAGCAGCACTCTCCGGCACAGAGAACATAACTGGTTCCCAGATATAACCTCTGCCACACGTCATCCTCCATTTACTGCGGGACTACATTTGTCGTCTGCCCGTGACGTTTGTAAACAAAGAACAATATTTGTAAAATAATAAACGAGATGTTATTTATTTTTATATAGTCTGTTTATACACTTTTGATATAGTTTTACATTGAAATTACTGTGTGTATACGTTAAGCTTATCTTCCATGAGAGATATCTCTCACAATGTCAACCAATGGTATGGCAGAGGTGATTGTGGTTGACGTAGGATACCCAGAATCCTTTGCGTGGAGATTGCTTGAGCAGATGACAAATGTATCCCCGCAGTAAATGGGAGATGACGTGTGGCAGAGGTTATATCTGGCAACCAGTTATGTTCTACGTGCCGGAGAGTGATACCAAAGCACTGTTTTGTGGCAGAATAAAAATATCAATTGAAAGAGAGTTTGCTATTGGTTGAGATCTCGAGACAAAATAGTTTGCTGTTTATTTACCAATCGGTAGTACGAGAGTATGTTACTGGTATACCCCTGGGGAGAACGAAAGTTCGCTTTTGGTTTACCTTTCGAGAGAAAGAGAGTTTGCTATTGATTTACCCCTCGGGGTAATGAAAAATTGCTTTTGGCTTACCTCTCTAGAGAACGAGAGTTTACCTCTCGAGAAAACGCGAGTTTGTTTTTTTGCTATTGGTTTTACCTTTCTGGAGAACGAGAGTGTGCATTATTTTACCTATGCGGAAAACGAGATTTATCTATTGGTGGTATCATGCAAGTTTTGTCTTTTTCTGTTTGACTTCTCTATTGTTTGCGATCAAATGAAATCGATTTAAAATAAGCTGTCAAATAATTTATAGGACACTGAAAATATATTGTTAAGCAATCATCTTGATGTTCTATAACACTGTACTATTAATAATATAAAGACCGTTTTAACACACAATTTATTAATTACTTAAGAATGAGTGCTATAGACATTAACTGCATATCTTTAATACATAATTTAACCAATCATCGCTGAAGTGAACAACAGTTTTCATACTTATAATCAAAGAATCCTTGCTTATGTTCAGGATAATTTGTTTTCACTGAACCCACAAGACGGTATCCAAACACATCAAATCCGCTTTTATCGCCTTTTCATTTCGAGATAATTGCATAAAAGTATATGTGTACGTTATGCCAAATTGAAGCTAATAAATTCGTTAAGATATCCTGTGGTTCTTTTCCGATAGTTTTTCCGTTTTTGTACGCATTTGTCCCTTGATCAATGCAGAATCCCTCTTGAGAACCGAGTGGCTTTGACGACTAGTTAGAGAAATTATTGAGATGAATGCACACGAGAGAACTGCTGTTTACTTTTCCATACCAGCAAACTGTGATGCAATTATACAATAGCCTTTTGATACAAATTAATAATAAAATAATCTACTTTTAGTATGTTATTTTCAAGGGACACGCATAATCCATCAGAAAGAGTTGTTTTAATGCAGTAATTAATCCCTCTAAATTCAAAAAAGCGTTATTAAATGGGTGTTTTCCTATTTGACCTAAATTATGTACAAAGAAAAATGTATTGTGTCGAGTACAGCTGTATTCACCCAAGGCAACGCTGAGGACTAATACAGTTATACGAGGTCCAACCGCTACCGAGGACATAAGACATGTCCAATATGAAAACACCCATTTTAATGACACTTTTATTAACAGGTTCTGGGAACATACTGGGACGGTTCCCAGTGCTCGAACCACATAGCAGTCCAGCACGTCCCCGGGTGGCGGATAGGGGAGAACCTCTCGTTGGCGGGTTGTCAGGTCATAATACGGAAAGCCTGACCGCGGACCGTAGTGGGTAACGTGTTTGGAGAGTGCCACGCTCCCTGCACGATAAAGACCCCTTTTATAGATTTCGAAAAAGAGTAGGCTCATTGTAGCCGCTACAAAAGGCTAAATTTTCCGCTCCTACCCAAAACTCCATACCTTTACCAGTGGCAGTCAAAATTGTATTCCTGTGACCCATCCAATCCCCATTTTCCGTTGATTTATTGTTTGTTAACTTGTTTCCGTCCTGAATATAGCTGAAATACTGCTCGCTGGACGTAAAACAGACATCCAATCAATCAATCAATTATTAATAGGTTGAGTAAATTTTAGTACCTCAATATACTTATACTCAATCCATTGCTTCTTTTAAGTTCAATATGAAAACCCTCAGTAAGAAAAGGTTATTTCTTCTGTAACAATATCTATATGTTTATCTTGAAATTTATATTTACCCTGCAATAAAAGTACGTACACTTGGACACAATGTTATCTGGAAGGTTTAACTTCAGGTTTACAACTTAAATCCATCTGATGAATTTCAATGAAGGGAAATATACCGAACACCGAGGAAATTGTCAAAAAAGACAATCCACAAATCAAATTCCGAGAAACCGGAAAAACTCCAGAACCAACAACCAAAAATATAGTAAGTTAACTACAACAATGGTCTTGACTTGGTTCAGGCATTTCAAACGAAAAGGTGAATAAAGCCATATTTTATGGCATGCCAAGCCTCCCGCTTCCATTACTGTTGTATGTGAGCTGGTTAGTTGATTAAAATGGATGGGTATTAAATACCACTAGTCATTAATAGGTGTATCCAACAATCATCGTAGCACATTTACTGTAGACTGAATTAAAAAATTGGGAAAACTAACTGCAACCATATTTTCAAACGAGATCTAATTTTTTTGTCGACAAGGAAGTCGCATCTATAGTAAAACGAGTCTTATTTTTGTAACCTTGGTTTATAAGTTTATCTCGAAGAAATAGGTGACGTTTACAAAAATCAGTATACTCGCTGCAAGCTCAGTACAGAAATATAGGCACCGAAACATATGTGTTGTTTTTTAAATGAATATATATACATTATTGGAAGTGACATTCCTGTATTGGCTCAATGTTTTTCTGTATTGAATCTGTTTTTTTTCTGTATTGGCCCCGTTTTTCCGAAACGGGCCGTTTTATTATTTGCTCTAATACGCATGTCATTTTACATCTGGCGTTATGACATGTCAATAGAATCACTTGAGATGTCATGTTTTTCATAATATAATATATGCAACGCTCATTCAGTTCGTCTACACCGATCTGCATTGATACCATCAAGGCTGACCAAAACATCCGCAACTTCAATAATATCAGCAGCATGAACAAGTGTGGACTGTGAGCACTCTCACAAAGGGATACCCCCGCTTCGCTTTCAAGTCAAATTATCTCCCCTTAACGATATCCGAGGTCAATAAAAATCCGTCATTCACATCTACATATAATGTACTTCCTTTATGCTAAGTTTCATTTAATTTCGTCAAGCGGTTTAGGAGGAGTTGCGCTTTCAAGGGATTTTGACAGACGGACAGACAGACAGACAGGGTGATTCCTATATACCCACCCAAACAATTTTGCGAGGGTAAATAAACAGCACTGGTACCGCAATGCTTACCAAATTCGTCTATAACTGCGCTGAAACTTAAGCTTCTGTGGCTGTATTGATATCAGTAACGTTAATTCAAAGCTTGTACAATTGCACTTATATCAGCCACGTTATGCATATAATGTCCTTGGTGTGATGTAGAATTTCCGTTTTCATTGTTATTTGGTATTTTTTTCTCCATTGGTATGATCTGGTATGGAGTCCCTGCTATCGTCTGCTTGTTTTAGTATCGACTTTTAAATTCTTTCTTGGTGTATTTACATGATATGTCATTTATTGTTGGTTTTGGCTTCTGTATACATATATATACATAATTTTCCTTTTACGCAAATTGTATTTTTAAGAATTAGTTGTTTAATTATAAGCTTGGAACTATTTTCTCTTTCGTAGTCTTCGTATAGTTGCAGACATCTGTCTACTTATCATGAAGAGTTATATAATTTACACAATGAGTTGGCGAGAGAAAACAGATCCTATATTAAAATGTTGATAAACTTTCCTTTTCTGATATTTCAGAAAAATAATTAAGACTGGTTGTATTAATTTAATGTGTTTAGAAATCTGAAAAGCTACATATAGATGTAATAGGACTTAACAATGCTAGACAAATTGATCTATAGGAAAAAGTCGTTTGATAATTAGTGCTGTATTCAGGCTATAGTCATTGATCTATACAAAATGTCTTAGAAACACCTGATTCTGTTCAGAGTATCAGAATACGTTTCCTAATTTGTTTCATTAATAGTTTTGTCTCTATCCCCTTTCAATTTGTAATAAAAGCCAACACAATACGGATTGCCTTAGGTTTCTCCGGTATTTGCATCCGAGGTTTTAAGTCGCATTTAGGCAAAGAAATAATTTTCTTTTTTCTCTCCGTATTTCATTTCCGCACATCAGATGGGGTTTAGTATAAGTAAAAGGATTAATGATCGTATTGTGTCTAATAGAAATTTGATGCCGTATTACAACGTTTCAAAGAAAATAACAATCTCCCTACACGACTAAAACTGAAGTCTCACAATTGACCAAAAATGACTTTTATTCAATCCAAATTTGTAGAGAGATATTCTTATATTTTCAAAGCGACAAATAATAACAAAATAATTGTCTTATTTCTTTTCACCCTAAATTAATCAGTTTTGTATCAAATCTTTCGCTACTTCCAGTTTTAATCAGCGGAAAAACAATCGCGCTCCATTTAATTTGGATGTGATAGAATTTTATGAGCGAGAGAAAGACTACAACTTAGTGGGAAGATAATACATTTACTAATCACATTATAACCAACGGCTTCCTGAACAAATATCTTTTGATAAATACTTTGTCTTTTCTAAGTTTTCTTGTTGACGCAAAAGAAAATTGGAGAGCGGTTTTATTTTTCAACATCTTTGTTTTTAATAAGAAAGAGCTGTTGTGGTTTAATTCTGATTTACACAGGAAGCAATAATTCACTGTAAAATGGTTATCTTTCTGATGGGCTGAAAACATACTAGTGTTAGATAAGCATGCAAAGTTTAATTATTTTTGCAAATGAGATAATTACAATGTTTAAATCTATTATAGAATTCACGAAATTTGGTACAACATGTCTTATAATTTACAAAATTAGACTTTATTTTAAAAACTCGTATTAGAAAAGCCGTTTATAAAGTTGCTGAGCAATCAAAGGTTCTGATCCGTTTCAGGAACTACGCCACGTGGTCTAGCTTACTGCAGGCAGGATATGCTCGACACCAACCTAAATTTAAAGGATTCCCTGGTTTTTTTGGCGAAGGTTTGTTTCTACAAAGTATACTCCGGTTTGCTACCCCCTAATATATACTGGACGCCATGATAAAAATTATGGTACTAAACTCCATTTTAACACACGACAAAATAATTGTATACACATTTTTTTTTCAGTCCGTATTCGGAACTAATAGGCAATATCAATGCATGTTTTCTGTGACAAACTAAATATCAGTGAGATGGTATCCATTTTAGTGGGCCCGCTGGACAACGTTCTTTAATAATCGTATGCGACACATCGACATGATATTATACCAAATAATAAAAAAAGCCTATCTCAAAAGATAAAAAAGTTACGATTTCGGACGGATGGACGCACGCCTGGACTGATCACTATAGGGCGTCGGCCACCAAGTGCCCCGGCCCTAATTATTCCATGAAAAAATTTTTGATGCCAATACATTTTATTGGTTCGGATTCAATTTGTGGAGGCAAAAGTTAGTAAATTAATCTATGCAGGACGGAGAGAAGTTAACTAACAAATCAATTGATAAATATTCTCAGACAGGGGTGGACAAGTAGGAACAAAATTTTGACTGCCACGTGAGAAGTATGGAGTATTGGGAAGGGAATTTAAAGAATTTTTATCCGACGGACTGTCGTTTATAACTCGACATATCAACAGCACCAATCGCCTATGTATTCAGTAAGGGCTTCTTACGGATTAAGCTAGTCGTAAATTCCAGACAACAGCTAAGTTAAGATGTGTTGGGTCTGCTTTGTAGCAGGCCAACTTTGTGGCGAATTTTGAAATACCAGTACACCGAACAGTATGTTCAATAAGCAAGTACTGTCTTTTAATTTGTAGGAAGATTGTTTTATTGTTTGAATGGTGTTTTAACGCCACTTTCAGCCATTTTTCAGCTATATCATGGCGTCCAGTTTTTATTGGGGGAGGAAGCCGGAGTACCTGGAGAAAACCCCCGACCTGCAGCAGGAAAACTGGGAATCCTTGTCAATTAAGATTGCAGTCGAGTAAACCCTAGCTGCAGTGAGAATCGAACCCGCAATCTCAGTGTTGACAGACCACGTGATAAATAGTAGACGAACTACCTCGACCACTCGGCTAACGAGGCCCCATTTGTAGGAAGAGTTTGTGACCGTAGATGCGGATAGAAATAATTGCATTGCAACCGGAAAAACTACCATTAAACTATTATTTCTTGTGAAAAGTTTCATGAGAATTTTCAGCTTGGAGAACAAGCTAAGGGCGGAGCGAACTATAAACAAGTTTCAATTTGTTTGTGCAAAACTAAAAAAAAGTACAACACAACATAAGACAGAAAAATGTTAGTTTGTTTAAATGGTGTTTTAAGCCATTTTCAGGAATTATTCAGATATGACATCACGGCGTCCACGCCTTGCCCAGAAAACATACACTATATACTTAATTAATGTAGTCCATTAAAGAGTGTAGATATTATATATGATTTATAAAGAGAACAAGCGGTAACAGAATTTTCATCAATTTAATGTTCATCAGTATAAATTTGATTAAATGGTAAATAAAGATAAATAATTAATTACAGCTAGTTGCATACAGCACACAAAATTATTTAACATAGATAGATGACATGTCCAAAGTACACAAGACTGTTAAATACTTCATTTCTTATAAAAGAACTATACAAAACATGTTATAGCTCTTCTTTAAATATTCAATAATGTTTTTGCTCTAGAATTTTGTGTTTTATTTTAACTATATAAATGAGCATTCTGTTTAAACTTAAAAATGGCTAATCGAATAGACACACAGGTTCTTTGTAATAAAAGTACAGGGAATACTTTGGTACGGCAATCAATTACAGGTTTACAGAATGCAATTATGACACTAACCCACCATATCAAGTAGGAACATTGAAATTGACTAAACATGTATTTTTCAGAAATTGAAATGGGTGGAACGGCATATATAGAGTCTTCTGTAAGACCTTCACAAAAGCATACAAACAAAATTATAATTATTAGCACAGTAACAACAATGAATGTATGTATCAAAATTTGTGGGAGATGGGCAAATTTATTTCTGCATTAATAATTAACAGACATAATTATTTAATAGGTCACAACCAGGAAATCACAGTACTCACAGGTACATTATAAATTGGGTATTGATCTGTAAATGTAGATCCAAACACCTTACATTAGTACATTGTTATAAGGACAATTCCCATCCTGTTGCAATAATAAAAACATAGTCAGTTAATAATATAGGGTTATTGCAAGAATATTGGGAAATATTATCTCAAGTAGAATGTTATACAATGTATTGCATGACATTGTGGGTGCAATATATATTCTACGAGGGATGCTATTCCCCAATATTCATGCTATTACCAATTTACTGTATAGCATAGAATTGCTTTGGGTGAAAAGTGTAGTTTTGGTATTGCCAATGAATTCTTATACATCTGCATTGTGTTTTGTAAATATTACACAACAATGTCATAAACAGTATAGCAAAATATGCATTATAGGATAATTAATTGGGCGGAGTGAATATCCAAAATATGATCATGAGTGCCACATAACGCATCTGATTAAACGAGTGCGCGGAACTTGTTCTGCGCACGAGTTTAATCTGATGTTTTATGCGGCACGAGTGATCATATTTTGGATATTGACAATGCCCAATTGATTATCCTATTTATTATATAGATCAAAATTGTTTCCGTAAAATTTAAATGCTTAAACCTAAATTTTATGAACGGCGGATGAATATCTGTATAGTTCAAAACTTTGGAGGGAAAAAACCCGAGAGTGAAAATAAACAAAAATTTTCACATGTGATTTACCGTGATTTCTGTCATTCGGAAAATTCAATATTTCATCTCTATCTATAAAATAATAAACATGTATTGAATATTACAGCTGTCAACAGCGATTTTTATTTATTTCACACTGAACACATGATAATTCAATGTTACCAAAGTTCCTTAGAAAGATTTTACCACGGAAATCATTTAAAAGTGTATGGGAAAGTATAATGAAACAATGAAGGTTGACAATGTTAAATCTGTTGTAATGGTAACTATTAGATGCTAGTAAGTAATGCAATTTATAAACAGTGCATAACTATGTACCTAAATCAAGACTGAAAACTTAAAGTACATATCATGACATTAATATTTTGTTTGCATGATGTAAACTTAATTCTTTACTTCATAAAAAACATAATTCAGCACTTGCTCATTACTTTGATGACAGTAAGAATTGGTGATCTCTCGGAGCAGTCTCCATTATTTGGCAATTTTAAATGTAAGTGATTCAACCAGTCACACCTAATGCCAGTTAGTATAATAAACTATCTTTTTTATATTTCAATATTATTTAATTACAAACACTTTTCATACCATTATATTCATATTATATTTGTCAACATGGAAGCAGGAGTTTACTATTAGATTTACTATTAAAATCAAATTAACTTCTCTCTAAATTCAACATTTAGTAATTTTGCTTCATGATTATAATCAGTGTTCCTGCTAGGGGAAAAATAGAGAGGCCCTGCACCCTACCCTAAAATTACCACGCCCCTGGTAAATAAACCACATGGAATGTCGTAAGTCTTCAGTGCTGTTTTCTATGCAAGGGTTTGTTTCTGTCCAACAGTTTCCAATGTGCTTTGACCAAAATTACCTCCCCTTGACGACACAAAGTTCTCATATCTGAAATTAAAAACAATTTAATGAGGTATGTATATGAATAGATAACTTAACTCTAAATTATAAGTAGTTAGAAATTTATATCATGTTATGTTTTCTCTTATTTATAACAAAATAAAGTGACTACAAAATTGTTGATTTCAATATTTTTCTTATAACATATAAGTGACATAGATTTATAGCCTAGAAAATATTAAGTAGTAATAACTGACAATGATAAAATATTGAACTAAACAAGACTAATAATTTCAGTTCCTTTGCTAGGTCTCTACTTTACCGTAGTCCTCACACAGTGTGGTGTCTACATCATTCCAATTTAAGACAGGGACCCTTAGAGAGTTGTCTAGATCATTCCAAAGTAAGACAGGGACCCTTACAGAGTGGTGTCTAGATCATTCCAAAGAAAGACAGGGACCCCTTACATAGTAGTGTCTAGATTATTCCTTAAGACAGGGATCCTCACAGAGTGGGGTCTTACTAGATCATTCCAATGTAGTTGGAGACCCTAACAGAGTAGTGTCGATATCTTTCCAATGTTAGACAGGGACCCTCGCATGGTGGGGTCTTGATCATTCTAAAGTAAGTCAGAGACCCTTACAGATTAGTTTCTAGATCAGTCCAATGTAAGACAGGGACCAGTATGGAGTCTAGATCATTCCAGTGTAAGAATTACCAGTTACCATTTTCATAAGAAATCCAGATTGTTGGGAATATAAATGTATAAATAATTGTGAAAAAAAATTGAGGGGGGGGGGGGGGCGGTTAGGGGAATGGTTAAAATCCATCATATCACCATAGTCCTGATATCCATGAAATAAAACAGGAATACTCCGTTAACTATGCATAATGTTTTTCAGAATATGTCTTAAACTAACTAAGTTTGTGGTAAAGAAAACAATGAATAGAAATGCAGTCATGTTTCTTTAAAGGTTTTCAAATGCACTGAGTTTAATTTAAGTACCAATAATTTATCCTGATATTTTGTTTAACAAGCTGTACCCATGAATCTGTCACTATTTCACGTGTGTATTCAACTTGGCAATGTCATTATCCAAATTTATAAATTAACAAAACAATATCTTCAAGACATTTGGATTTGTTGACACAATAGAACAGTGATCTAAAATCATTTCCTGATTTTTTTGGTCAATAAAACATTATTTTTCTTTTTTGGTTTTCATTAATTTTTGACCTCTCTTCGACATCCCTGCTCACAAATTAAGAACGACTAATTCCACATTGTCATCTGATGTTGAATTTGCTTGTTTTCATAACAGATTAACTCAATGGTATATTGTGTTAGGACAATGAAACGCGACAGAGAAAATGACATCAAATTAGATTTTATTCTCTGAGATGACACTTAAGCCAAAGACTTCATTGTGTGTCGATGAATGGTTTTGTCAGAAGAGATGAACTTGGTTTTGTTTTACATATTATGGTGTCCAAATATGAACAAATTCATATGATAAATTTGTGAATGCACATGTACGATTGTATTAGATAAAGACCACAACAATCAGTTCTTATTTAACTTGCATTTAGTCCTCTTTTTTAAATGGCATATATTTAAGAAATTTTTCATTTATTGAAAAATGTTAATTTAAGAAAAAAAATTTTTTTAAAATCATTTTAGTCAAATTAAAAAAAAATCCATGTTTCTCTGTTAAACTAAATTCTTTTACAATTTAGCAATTTTTAAATATGTTTATTTGAAAAACATTATTGTTATAAAGCCTAAATAATAATAATAATAATAATAATAATAATAATAATAATATTTTTCTGTTCTGAAATCTTCAGAAACTGGTTGAAATTTGGCATACAATACCATTTGTTTTGTATGCTACATCTACCGGTAATTTAAACAAAATCCAAATTGTTCATTATTATTACTTATTTACATTATATACAGTTTATGTACTATGAATTAAGTCAGAACTACGGAACATCTTATAAATATATGGTGGTAGTAAATGAAGGTAATAACAATATTCTGAACACAGAGGAAACTGTAAACAAAGACAATCCACAAATCAGTCAGAGAAACCGGCAAACTAAATAACCATCCTGAATAATAAGGAGTGTTTGACTCTTCAGTCATAAGTCCTAATCTATCTCCATATATTATAGATAATTTACATTGGGTTGGTTTTTAAATGAAATTTTAGTTTTAGAAAAATGTTCATGAGACAATACTACAATTCTAATTATGACTTTATCAATGAACATATTAAATAATTTACCATCTCACTACATATCAATACAAGTTAGCCTGTATTACGTGCCTGGACAGAAACGGAGCATTTAATCTTTCATGAGCTGTTTGTTTTAAAAAAAAAATAATTGAAGGAAAATCTAACTAATACATCAATACTCAAATTGTGTTACATTTCCATTTACAAACACTTCTGCAATAGTAGCAGATAAAGCAGAGTTTACAATGAGTTATAACTTTTGAATCTTGTTTGAAGTGTTTAATCAAAACAGTTTTAGATAAATAAAAGCAAAAAACCCCCAACATTCATATTAAAGCATTCATAATAACACCTCGCAACTAAATAAACATAATATTAAAATTCAATTAAATATTCATCATAAAATAGGCTTTAGAACAGATACAAGAAAAACATAATTTTAATTCTGACATTTTACATAAAAATCAATTGTTTAAAATGACAAAATGCATATTCTTTATACCATACAACACCCTGAGTCTCCAGTTACTTAAAAAAGAACATCTCAAATTATAGTTTATCACAGATTCCGTTTTCATCTCGACTAGCAGCTCTTTTGTAAACACTGAATAACATCACAATGGAGTTACAAAAATATCTGTTTGGTCATTAAATACTTGAATACGACTTAACAATAGTGATTTCGATTAATTTTTTCTGACTGCCTTTTCTACATAACAAGTCAAATATTGGCAAGGTCTAGCAATAGCTAACCAGTAATCACGAGAAAACATGGGCTTTATTTAATTTTTGCATTAACAAAGCCCTGTTGTGATTTTGAATTCAGACTCCATTGTGCAACATTGAATGGAAGCATTTTAGCATTTGTTTGGCGATGCTGGCTATCAATAGATTTTACAGTTAATTTTTGACTCTATTTGACATCCCTATTCAACGTTGCTACAGGGCGTCAATATTTACCAAAACCTAATCTAAAGAACTGAATTAAATTCTTTTGTGTTCACTTTTTCAAATAAGTTTAGTCAAAATATAAACCTATTCAGAAAGGACTACACATTGATATTAAAGAAAATTAGCCCTATTTGTGAAATTTAGCCATTCATGTTAATCAGATATAAACCTATAGAAATAATAAAATTCTCTGTTAGCTTTGTTGATCAAACAGAATTTCTGCAATTTTGACAAATTGATTTTTTAAATGAGTATTACTATCTTTTATGCTTTTGAATGGATTGTAAAATGCATCATTCCAACTTTATAATTAGTTTCAATGGTGATTTATGTCAAGTTAACTTGAGTATCTGTTTTGAAGTGAAAAGTTGAACCACGAATTAAACCACAGAAAATCACTGTTAAAAAATCATGCATTAACTCAAGTGAAAGACATATTAGGAATATTTACTCCAATCCAGAAAAATGTTAAAGCTTATCAGACAATGTGAAACAGCATTTTTCAAGTCATGTGTATATGCTTGTTATTTTGGCAGTCACCTTCTAACTCAATTTTCATTCTTACACATAACTTATTTTTTAAATTAATTTTTTGATAAACCATAATAGTGGACAATACATGACATTATAGTCATATACAACAATTTAGCCAAATTTGTGTAATTCATTGTGCTTGTGATTATTTTTGTTTGTTGTGAATCTGTAAAATTTGTCTGACCAAATGTCATAATAAAGTTAAAAGAAAGAAAACTTGTTTATTTGCTTACTATTAGTAAAAAAAAAAAATAAAGATGTAGTATTGGTAATTTAGATCACAGAAGACAGAGAAAATTAAGTTAAAAAAAAATATTAATAATAGTTTAGCACGGTTACTGTAGTTTTTTCCATGGTTTGAAGTTTGATCAAAATTATTATTATCCGCCGCTGCAAAGCTTTTGAGGAACACTGTAATTTTTAAGTATGCTCAAGACTTCATCTCTCTTTAGATGTTGCTTTAATAGCAAGTGTATACAATAATAATTAGAAACAACTGTTTTATTCCTGATTGCGACACTTTTTAAAATTTTCAAGTTCTGATTGTTTCATCTCAAAAGTACTGATTCTCCCACTTTATATGCAGATTTTAAAAATTATTAAATAAACAATGTAATTGGTGGTTGTTTACAAAATTAAACTGTTATTAATTATTTCATGATCATATATGTAGTAGATTTACATGTAAATATGAATTGTTGAACGACCAACCCTCAAACCTGACCAGCAACCACATTTTGTTTGCAGGGTACCTCAGAGAAGACATGAGACAACCAGATTTTCAAAAATAAGAAACATTTAACAAAAACTTCATATAGTTTATAATATCCAATAAAAGGAAATGAGATCACGGAAAATATAAATAAACATAAAAGTACATTGCTTTTTTTTTTCATTGATAAAGTTTACCATTATGCAACTCCAATATGTTTTAATATTTAATACCATATATATCATTGTTCATAAACACTTATCCAGGTATAACAACCCTATGATTTTTCTCCCTGTTAAATATTTTAATTTCTGTATAATTTTAGTTCCAACTTGTGCAGTGAACAATGAAATATGAGTTTATAATTAAAATCATTATTGATTTGGCATTGAAATATAATTGAAATATTTAACTTATGAATAAATAAATGAAACAGACATTCCCCATCCTATTTTTTTTCTAATTAACTGCTAACTAAGCATATGTCATTCTATATTGTCAGTGTTTGTTTTGGGGGACGGACAAAATCCCCCTGGACAAAATCCCTTCCGTGTAATTTAGCATAGGCGGACAAAATCCCCTCATTAAATTTACAAGGCGGACAAAACCCCCCTGAAAATTTTCAAGGCGGACAAAATCCCTCCCGAATCGAATTATGGTAATATAGATAAGTATTGTGCATCGTGTTTTATCGTCTTTTACTTGGTACATGTACTTGAAATGATGAATGAGACAATGATTAAAACATGGTTATTATTTTTTTCACTGAAATGTATCCAGTCGATATAGTTTGTGTTGTACAACATGTATTTATAAAGGAGCCCTTTCATTATTTAATTACTGAAAAAACAATTCAAGTTATTGAACTAAATTATACCATTATTTTACTAAATTTAACTTATTACTGAAAGCCATACCCGTTTCAATTTTCTATAAGATATAGAGAATGTTTTGCTCAAGTAAGCGATATTCGTTTGATCATAAACATATTAACTTACAAGCCACCAAATAAGCACTTCAAATGAGACAAACAATTATTATTATTAAGTAATTAAAAATCTGGGGGTTTTTGAGTAAAATATAAGGTAATTTTTTAAGGTTTATCTGTATATGTACGAGACTGTACGGTGTCAACATTTAAGAAACATGCATTTTAAAAAATCATATTCAGGAGGGATTTTGTTCACCTTGAAAATTTTACAGGGGGATTTTGTTCGCCTTGTAAGTTTAACGAGGGGGATTTTGTCTGCCTATGCTAAATTACACGGGAGGGATTTTGTCCTACACTCGTTTGTTTCTACAAATAAATATACAATATTGATACATTGTCAGGAAATATAAATTCCTTTGTACTATAAACAGGTAGACACAAAAGGCTCTGCAAAGCATTCCTCTCCTGTCCAATGGCAAATACAAACATATTGTCTAAAAACCTACGGGTATGTTTTTTTCATGTAACAATAGTATACATTTTACAATGAAACAATCATAAATGAAGAGCAATATAGATTTCTAATCTGCTAATTCTGGCTAGTACTCTACTGATAGTATCTATTCAACATGTTACAACCAGAACAGTATAGAATTGGAGCAGGAGTACCAAATGACTTTATAGGAACCAAATACTAAGCTAAACAATAATTTTTAGCTTTTTTCAAATGGGCGAAAATTTTATTTCATTTGGGTGAATATAAATATAGCAATCGGGCTAATGGTTTCCTGAAATTGATGTTTCATTTGAGCAAAAGCCTCTGCTAGATTATTCAAGTGCTTTGTGTACATCGAGGGAAAATCAAATTCAAATGGCAAATGCTACAAACTTTTTAACATCAGGAATTATATCCTGTATGAAAGATTCTTCCAATTGAAGAAAGTGCAATCTGAAAAATGTTGGCTGCCATTTTCCAATCTATAAATTAGTTTTGTTCTTGTACTCATTGCTGTAACCCATTTTCTGAATATTATGCCACCATGCTTGTCTCAAGTGAAACTAGCAACATTCAGAAACATTGTAGCTATTGAATTATGCATTGCTGGTTCAAAATAAATAAGGCCTCGGTGGCCGAGTGGTTAAGGTAGTTCGTCTACTATTGATCATGTGGTCCGTCAACACTGAGGTTGCTGGTTCGAGTCTCACTGCAGGCAGGGTGTACTCGACTCCAATCTTAATGGACAAAGATTGCCAGTTTTCCTACCGAAGGTCGGGGGTTCTCTCCGGGTACTCCGACTTCCTCGCCCAATAATAACTGGATGCCATGATATTGCTGAAAGTGGCATTAAACTTCATTCAAACAAACAATCACAATAAATGACCGCATATCTCAATTACAATTTTCTGACTTTGGCAAAAAAAGCATAAATCTAAGGGACATAATGATTGTTTTTGTCTTTAATCCCCTGTATTAATTTACCTGAAATTGAAGTAGGGGGAATCACACAGTAGTTGAAAGAAATAGTTTTTTCCAGATTGAAGTATATCATTTTTTAGAAATTTGCCCAATTGATATGTGCCCTTAATTTAATTTAATATCTTTATTTTATTTACTGCAGGATAAGAGACAATATACCTATTTTTCTGACCATATTCCTAAGATAATCAATACAGTATGATTTAGTTGTAATTATAAAGAATAAAAATTGATAATGTTGTTCAATTGAATGACCCTGCATGCTCCATTTTAACAAGTTACGAAAAGTGACGATAATAAACAGAAGTTACATCTACATGTATATAAAATGAACAAATATCAATTAAAAAAAATTGTAATAAAAACCAAAAAACTCAAAAAGAAACCAGCCACAAGAAGTTTTACATTATTTATTCTCTCTCTTTTTTAATATCACGTCCTGAATATAGCTGAAATATTACTTGTTAGATGTAAAACAACAATCAATCAATCAACTTTTAATATAACTCCCAATACATATACTACATTTTAATAAAGAAATGAAAAATGTAATTATAATTTTCAAATCTCTATTGTGTTAATTGAAGATTTTTTTTTTATTATACTAATGTACTATTTTCTATGCTTATTTTTCTTAAAAAGTGGGGTTTTTTAAATTGTTTTTGTGGAATTCAATGACGTTTAATACACTTTCAGCACTTTTCACCTATATCATTATTTATGTTTTTTGGGGGGAAAACACTCAACCTATGGCAGAAAAACAAGTCCAACAAGTGTGGAGTCAAGCACACCCTACCCTGCAGTAATGCTTCACCCTGCCAATCTCGTTGTTGACAGGCACATGATCAATAGTATATGACCTACTTGATAACCTTGCCACCAATGGCTCTCTTTTAACTGTGATAGTATTACACGGTTTCATTGTAAACTTTACTACTAATACTCTGTATGCTGTATTTTTTATTGCAATCATGATCAAAGGGAAATAACTTACAATTAGAAATTGACCAATCTATACCGAGTTAAGACTACATATCTTTTTAAACTAGCCTTTGGTGGTTTTTTTATAACGACACAGTGTATACATAGCATTTTGGTGTGTTATACCAAGGTGTTGTCATTTTTTGTCTCACTTTTCTGTGCTTGAACGTTTTTACTGTACAATTGCCTTTTAGTTTTTTAAATGATCATTTCATCAAGTTATTCATTGATAGTTACCTATGTTATTTTTAAATGTTTTAAAGTAATGCTAGATATTTTAAAGTTTCTAGTTTCACAGAATCAGAATGGTAAAATTTCAACTTTTTATTCGTTTTATTATATTTTGTTTTACTATGATTCTCTGTGATTTTATTTTCCTTTATGTATATAGACTACAGTCTCTGACTTTGTAATTATGTATTTAATACTTTGAGTACCTTATGCTATGTGAAGTGCTTATACTTAAAGTCAAACCCACTATGCATTCAGTTTTTTGCTTGCATTTTTTTTATTATTCCATATAACATCTTTGTATTACAAAAATCTAATAGAGAAATTTTTTTTCCAAGATAACCTATCCATATTTCACAAATCATCCTTGACTTTTGCTACAGACAGTTTTAAACATTGTAAGTAGGCCATTTTTGTTTCTAATGGGACCTTATGTTGTTTACAAAATTTGTCTGCATTCATTAAGTTCAGTTGTATTCTGTCAAACCTACGAGACTTTTCCAATCGTAATTTCAAATGACATGTTTTGCTAATTCAGGCGATCATAAAAATAATAACTCACATTTTTTTAGGGGGGCCTCGAATAGCGCAATAATAAATGAACGCAAAAATTGCCTAATTTACAGTACATTTATTGATGGGACAAAATAATAATCCTGTAATATAAGAATTATTTCAATTGATATTTAGAAAAGAGTTAAGCAACTTAAAAGATAAAACTGAATGTGCAAATGAACAGTTTACACATATTTTAAACTGTTTCACTTGACCCAAACCTTAATAGAGAGAAAAGCTTATGTTTCAACTTAAATCATGCCTTGGTATAAGTAAATACAGTATAGTCAAAATTGGTACCATCAAATTTTCTGTTTTAAAGTTCCATAATTTCTTCCCATATATCTATGTACAATAAACCCCATTTCCTCAACAAAAAAAATGAACTGGTGTGAAGGTTCAGGATAATTTAAGGAATGCATCAATCTAATTTAATCTAACAAAAAAGGTGGAGCAAGTGAATGATTTAATTTAATTAGATTGGAAACGCATATAAATCACCATCAATAACTTACACTCACAAACTATTCACTGGTGCTGTGTGAAATAATTAACTTCTGACACCAAGAATGCTAATAATAGATTTGTTTGTTTGTTTTAATGCCACTTTCAGCTCATGGTATTTACTGGGGAGGAAGCCAGAGAAAACCCCCCAACTTTTAGTAGGAAACTGGCAATCCTTTTTTGTCATAAAAGATAGAAGTCAAGCACAGCCTGCACACAATAAGGCTTGAACCTTAGCATTGACAGGCAACATGATCAATAGTAGACAGCTAACCACTCACTCACCAAGAGCCATGCTGATCATGCTAATAATGAAAGCCATACATAAAGCAATTACGGACAGATTTCATTATAAAATAACAGGTATTTATTATGTCATAAAATAACAGGTATTTATTATGCCATGATTGGTGTTTGTTGGTGTTTACAGGTAAACAGACATTCATTGATCTTTAAGGTCAAAATATTACCTGTTTGATGAGAATTATACAATCCAATAGTAAAAACACATTTTTCCTTTTAATGAGAAATCAAATAAGATTTTGATGTTTTATCAAAATTAAAAGAAAACTGTAAAAGCAAGGAAAAATTTACTTGAAGCAGAATTATGCCATAATAACCATGCAAAGTGTAGCCAATTCATTAAATAAAAAATTGAAATAAAACATCTTCATAGTATAGAACAGGTAGATTTCCAGAAACTTTAGAGGCCATCAGTAGTTCAAGCTTTTTCGGATGACCAATACGAGTTATGTTATTGTTTCAGTGAAGATGAGACTACATACACATTATGACATAAACAGTGGCTTGCTTGTCTAAAAAGTCTCCAACAAAAATATGTGTAACAAGAGAATAACTCTATCTAATAGTGTATGTATTTACTAACAAAAAAAGAGGAACATATAATAATTTGTTTGACATGAAAAGTACCAAACACTTTTTAGCATGCATTAAAACTAAGCAGAGAAATTGTTTTTTTTACGAGGTTACCATAAATGTAAATATTTGACTTACATCCTTTGATATTTAAATCTCTCCTCTGCAGGGACAGAAGGTCTTGTTTTGTCAACAGCCTTCTCTAAGTCTTCCTGTGTCATGACTATCATTGAAGCCTTAGATGCAGCCATTGGGGAAAATAGACTTTCTGCTGTTGTAACATTCTCTGTCTTTTTATGTACAGTCAGTCTATTCCTTATTTGTTTGACCTAAATACATATACAATGTTTATAAATAAATAATTTGAATTTTTTTTTTGCAAAATTTGATTGGGTATAATTATATAATAATATAGCTATTGATTGTTTGTGGGTTTTAAAGCCACTATCAGCTATAACATGGCGTCCAGTTTTAATAGGGTAAACAAGCTGGACTACCCAATGAAAACCCCTAATATTTTACCACCAAGGCCACAGTATATAAATGTATGATATAAGAGCAATGAAAGTTGGTTACATTAGACTACCTACTTTTCTGTCCCCCAAAAAGTTAAAATCTGACATATATGATTGATTGGATATTATTTATTTAATGTCATTATTTATTTGCTATTTTAAATACCCAATCATTAGTATATTTTAATATATCAAAACATAACAATCAAAAATTAAATACTGTGCCAAACTAGATATCAGTGAGATGGTATCCATCTCTGTGGGCCCCGCAGACCTTGAGGTCAAGGTCAAAGGTCATCACTCATGGTATGCGACACATCGGCTTGATATTATCTACTCACATTCCAAATATCAAAAGCCTACCTCAAAAGATAAAAAAGTTACAGCCCAGACATGAATTTATCATTCAGAAAGCAATAATGTGACCGTAACTTTAAAGTTCAAGGTCAAGGGTCAACAACCACAGTATTTGACACATTGCCTTGATATCATCTACCCAAATTCCAAAAATCAAAAGCCTACCTCTAAGGAAAAATTTTTTTTAGACCAGATATGAATTTGTTATTCAGAAAGCAATAATGTGACCTTATGTCAAAGGTCAACAACCATGATATGCAACACATCGCTTTGACATTATCTACCCACATTCCAAATATCTAAAGCCTACCTCAAAAGATAAAAAAGTTTCAGTCCGGACACGATTAGTTTTGGACGGATGGATGGATAGACGGACGGACGCAGGGACAGACTGATCACTGTAGAGAGCCCGCCACAGAGTGGCGGGGCCCAAATAACACAAGATACCAGTCTCAAACAGACTTTAATGGGGATCATGTAAAATTTCCCTGGATCCCAAAGAGTTAACAAATTATATTCCAAGTGTTTTTGCAAAGCAGGCTTAAGACCTCAGTCTGTGTAATGATGATTAGTGGCACTTTAGAAGGAATTTTAATAACTTACATTCCTCACACCCTGTAAAGAAACCTTGGCAACATAGGGTAAGTTGTCAAAATAGATTAACCCTGTTACATGAGCCTTGAGGTGTTCTCTGATTTCTCTTACCTGTTGAGTCAGATGATCCTCAAGTTCTTCAGTCAATTCAAATGAGTCTTCAGATAAATTCTTCATGTATATTATATCCGAAGTAAAGTTTGTGCTTTCTCGTTCCATCTCTGCAGCTTTGGATAATAATCCATAACTACTTCTTCTTCTAGAAGTCCTCAGATAACTTGGACTCTTTTGATTTGAATAACTAAAGTTATCTTTCCTTTTAAGTGGTCCTGCCATTTCATGAATGGCCTCCAGCTGAGCATTATAAAGCAGGGCTTTAAAGTCAGCACCAGTGAAATTTTCACATTTTTCAGCAAAGTAGTCCAAGTTTACTTCTGGGTGTAAGGTAATTTTACGAGTTAATGCTTTTAATATAGCTTTTCGTTCTTCCTATAAAAAAGCAAAACAAAACATAAATGATACAAAAGTCAGCAATACAATCAAAACCTAAACACATTTAAAGAATACAGATACAAAAACTGAAGGATTTCACAATATCACTCTGGTAGAAAAAAAATGACACATATTTTTCACTATATAAGTGGTTGTACCATTAGCAAGTGTAACTAGATTTTCAAATACCAAGAAAATTACAAAATTTATAGAACTGAACAGGAAGAAAGTGTTCCTATAATGGCAGAACATAACACTGCATTATGAAATATACTGCAGATTCAAAAGTTGCAAAGTAGTTCCAAGATTATAAATGTTATATCAAAGATTAACAAACAAAATTTTAGAAAAGATATGATGTTAATTAAACTCGTACCAAATTAGGAATATCACAGCGTAAACATTTATCCAATCTCCCAGGTCTCAATAATGCTGGGTCAATCAAATCTGGACGACTTGTTGCAGCTAATACATATACTCCTAAAAAACAATTCACATTCATTAGATCTATTATAATTTTACACTATCTTAACAAATGACACCAACCTATATATTCAAAAATCAGCATACTGGTATTCATAAATAACATTCCTGCATCCAATCAATGGTAATCATTTAATTGGATGCTGAAAATAATGGAGAGTGGTGTTCTGTCTAGCTGTTTGACATTATGTGTGAATTTCACTCATATGGTCAATTTTGTGAGTGAAATTTTTGAAAATGTGAGCACATTTTTCAAAACAGATAAAACTAGAGTAATAAAACCTGTGAGCAATGCTCACCATTGATACCCCCCGCTCACAATTACTTTGAAAATTTCAGGTGTTCTTAATTATGAACTTGAAACTTTATCTAGTTAAACGTGAAGGCGGAGTTGCAGATAAAACATGTAACCCTCCCCCAAAGAATGGCATCCCTTATGTCAATGACAAAGTCCATGTTTTTCTATGGGAAACCTCCAAAAATATTCTGATCAAAATGTTTAATATCCTGTGCACAATGGCAATATGTGACCAAGATTCTGTGTAAGTTTCAACAAATTCCATTCAGTGGTGTAGGAGGAGTTGCAAATAAAAGATGGGTATCCCCTTATGTCCATGACAAAGTCCATGTTTTTCTATGGGAAACCCCAAATATCATTCCGATCAAAATGTTAAATATCTCCGTAATAATGGCACTATGTGACATGGATTCTGTGTAAGTTTCATCAAATTCCATTCAGTGGTGTAGGAGGAGTTCCACATAAGAGATGGGTATCCTATTATGTCAATGACAGACCATGTTTTTCGATGGGAAAACCCAAATATCATTCCGATCAAAATGATAAATATTTCCTGCACAATGGCACTATGTGACAAGGATTCTGTGTAAGTTTCAACAAATTCCATTCAATGGTGTAGGAGGAGTTGCACATACACGATGAGGACCCCCTTAGGTCAATGACAAAGTCTAAGTTTTTCTATGGGACTGACTTACGGACGGACGGACGGACGGACACCATGATTACAATATACCACATATTAAAACTAATTGCAGAGGATTTTTAGTTCTTAAATAATAAGAAATAGTTTTCTTTTATCTTTTTTGTTTTGTATTTTTTGTTATTTGTAGTGATTTGTCTGTTTTTTAGAATTGCTTTTCAAGCTCATTTTATTTTACTTAATCTCATAAATGTACCCCAAATAAGTTGATATAATTTAATTATAAATGTTGGAGCTCACTTTTGTTTTAATTTACAGTAAAGGCATGAGACAGAGGCCTGAGAGGGTGTGTTGTTTTAATTTACAGTCAAGGCACGAGACCTAGGTCTGAGTTGGTTTGTTGTTTTAATTTACTGTCAAGGCATGAGACAGGTCTGAGAGGGTGTGTTGTTTTAATTTACAGTTAAGGCATGAGACAGAGGACAGAGAGGGTTTGTTAATGTTATTATTACTATCCTGTGAATCCTCATTTATACTGACATTATCATTGTTATATTTATTTGCAATGGAAAACATCGACCCCAAAATCTGTTATTCCTGGTTTAATGGCTTGCTGATAAGTGCTTGCATTAAATCAATACAAAATGGTCATCTATTACATGTTTTATATCCCAGCTTACATGTTTTATATCCCAGCTTGACAGAGTTGGGGGTTAGGGGTAAATAGTGGTCCTCGTCTGTCCAACTTTTGTTTCTGGATGATATTAAACAAATCTTGCTTCTGATTTTATTGAAACATTGGGGTATTGATATTGTTTCATATCAGGTGGGTAAGAAGACTATAGATTCTGGAGAAATTTTGTCAAAGGTCAAGGTCATAGTCAACAAAAAGAAATTTTTACAAAAAAAGATGTTTCTGCACATATCTCAAAAAACTTGCATCCAATTTCAAAAGTTTGCATTTGATATCAATGAAAATTTGGGATATACCTGCATGTTAGGTGGGTAAGAAGCCTATCGAGTTTCGGGGAAATCCATCACATTTCAAGGTTACCAGTGGCTAAAAAAATGTTAAAAATGTTTACAAGAAAAGACGTTTGCATTTAATCTCAAAGAAACTTTGGGATACAGTTTCATATTAAGTTGATCAGAAGCCTATAGATTATTGGGGACATCCATTAAATTTCAAGGTCACAATTGCCAAAAATGTTATACATGCTAACAAAAAAGACGTTTACATACAATAACTTAAATATTTGATGTCAATAATGTTAAGAATATTATTGCAAAGCATGTAGCTAAAAAGCCTATTGATGCTGGAGGAATTCAATTCAAGACCAAGTTCAACAGTTTACAGAAAAAAATTAAGAAAAAAATTTAAGTGGGGTATCAGTGATTGCTAGATCAACTTTTTATAGTTTTTTTTTTGCTTTTCCAGCTGCGATCCATTCACAAAAAATACCCATAAAATTCTGATCAATCGTGGACAATCACTTGGTGTTTCCCAAAAATGTACATAAGAACTTATTAATCTTGCATAATCTGACATGGCATAAATAAACGAGCCGGAAAAAAATCTGCTGTTTTTAATTATAAACTTGGGATTTTGAGCTGTGGGTTCCTTCTAAAATGAGATTATAGTCCTCTATCAGAGAGGAAAGTCTTATAATGAAGGAGAATGATACTGCATATTGTAGAAAGTTTAAACTAGAATAAGAAAGGCTGTCATAAATGAAAAAGCCATGCAACACAAGAGGATTGTTGTAGCAGTTTGAACAAATAAAACATGAGATGGCTATTTACCAGTTGTTGTTTGTTAACAGACACATTGACTGGCATGAAATAAATATTATCTAATACACATCATTTTATAATTTTTTTATGCTTTTGTACATGTTGTTTGTTTTTAATGGAAATGTTATGTGAGAACACAGTCAGTAATTAAAGAGCCCAGTTTCAACATATTTTAAACTATATAAGATCATAAATTACAAATTCAACTTTGTTTCACTATTAAGAAAGGTGTACAATCTCTGCTACATTACAATTTCAATTTAAGAAAACAGAACAAGTTATGTCTAGTTCAGAACAATCTAGGTTAAGAGAAAAAAACTTTTACCTTCCAATCCTTCAACACCATCTAACTGTGTCAGTAACTGGTTTACTACTCTATCTGTTACCCCTGTATTGTCATGACCACGTCTAAAATAAACAACTGTGTTTTGTAACCAATTACACTTCTGAATCACAGAAACTTGACGATTGTCTCTCTTCTTTCCCCATATATTTTCTTGAAAAAAAGCTATTTATGTCATAAAAAGTGTAAATTTATTAAAAGAAAAAACTTGATGAACTTTTCATTAAAGGTACAAGTACTTGCATGTTTGCAAGAAAAAAAAACCATTCAAATTATTAAAAAACTAAAATGAAGACTCCCATGTACAAATTTATTTATCAAATGTGTCATATGGGCATCCAAAAAAAACCACTCCAGCTCCAAAATGAAAAAACTAATTACAGCAACTGGAAATTCTGCCAAATTCTTCGCAATGATAGAAGTTGGTTTATACATAAGTCAGCCTCCTGTATATAGTTAGGTATTACCTTGGAGCAATGGAATCAAACTCATCAAAAAACAGGATGCAAGGTCTGGCACTTTGAGCTCTGCAAAAGAATTTTGTAAATTTTAATGAAAAATTCCGAAGGAGACATTTGAAAACCTGTTTTGGTTACATACAGTGAAAAACTGTTTTTGTTGTTAGCTGGAGCAAATAGTCTTGTTGTACCATTTTGTAAATGAATTACTAATCGTTCTACATACTAAATATGTCTAAATATCAGAAATAGCAGATCTATCTTAAATAATATCAATTAGTTCATTAATCGGGACAACTATACTACAAGTGAGCGTATTTTGGTGAAGGTTTTTTGCGCAACAAATGACAACTGCTTACCGTGTATGGTTGAGCTTATGCTCTGTTTGTAGATCAAAAAGGGTAATTTTTTAAATAAACACTTATTTCCTCAAGATATTCCGTGTTTATAAAATATGGCGGTTTTTTTTTCATTTTTATATGGTGATTTTCCATAGTAAAATTTGACCTAAATTAGAACAGAAGTGTACTTTAGGCACAATCGATAGTTGTGTATTCAAAGTCCTTATGGTAATGTCATCTGCAGTTAAAGTGGAAAAGTTCTCGCGGTTTGCCTGAATACCATTAAACATGACGAAAGCAGACAAACTTTTGTAAACAATGCAAGGTCCCTTTAGAAACAAAAATGGCAGACTTGTTATGTAAAATGTCTTTAGCAAAAGTTAAGGACGATTTGTAACAACTAAACAACAGAGGCTTGGTATAAAACATGGACAGGTTATTGTATCTAAATTTCTTCTACTGGATTTTCATAATAAAAATGGAATATTTAAAAAATGCAAGCAAGAACATTTTTCCAAGGGGGTGTGGCATTAGTATAAGACTTGTACTGCCCCTTCCCACCACACCTTAATACATTGCCCTGACATACGTGTACCTGAAAAATTGCTGAAAAAGTGGCATTAAACCTCGTACATTAAATGAACAAAAAATATAAATATGACTACAGACCTGACAAATGTATCCCTGACTGCTTGTTCACTGGCACCTATGTATTTATTTAGAAGTTCTGGACCCTGTCAAATAAACTGAACTACATTAAATTCTGCATGCATTATTTATCGTAAGATTACAGAGCTGAAACATATATTAAATTCGAAAATCCCACTGATATAACATTGTACAGGTCATGTATTTGCAGTGGCATATGAAGCAGATAAAGTCATCTGGAACTACCACTGTTGTCCTAATAAATGATGGGCTTCAAGATATTTTACTTACATAACTAACTTAACAAACATTAAAATATTAAGTATGCTGACTAAAATAAAATGTTATATAACAGTACAATGGCATGAACTTAGTTAATGTGGGCATAATAACCATATCAGTACTACTTACAAAGATCTTAACAAAGGCATGGAGGCAAATACATTGTGCTATGGACATTTTTTCTTAATGTGTTTAACATTTACTATAGAAAGTCTAACAAAAATTCATCTATCCCTAAAGATTTCCAATATATATAGAATAATACATGGCGAAATTCATTTCACAAGCTGTATTATCCTTGACAGACTTTGCCATGTACATGTATTTTACTGTTTATCTTACACATTTATCTAAATAAACTAGTGTTCCAAAAGGGGTGCAATATGAGAAATATGATACAGGTTTAGCTATGCAATATAAGGTATGTGATACAGTTGATATAGAAGAAAGTGAAAAAGGAATTCATCATAAAGTTATACTGTCTTAAAAACTTACCTTAATACTGATAAAATTGAGTCCACATTCTTTAGCTACTACTCCAGCTAACAGTGTTTTCCCTGTCCCTGGGGCTCCATACAGGAGCAGACCTGACCTAAGTCTCAAAGGACACATGCTGAATAACTTGGGGTACTGAAATAAATTCCAGACTGATGTCTTTTTCCAAAATGAAAAGCAATAATAATATACATGTACACATTCTTAACACTCTAAATATACAATAAAATTTAGGTACATAAGTATATGGTCAAAAAAAACCCCCCACAAGAATGTCAATATTACATTTTTTTCATGAGTGATACTTGTTCCACCTGGCAAAATTATTGTCTCCCTTTGCTACAGGTGTGTCTTTCTTTGCTACAGGTGCACAGTTTAAGCATTTACATCTTTATAAATGTTCCCCTTATGTATAGTCCCAACCAGCTATATTATCTCTAAATAAATTCAGTCATGTAAGCACTGTATGTAGCTAGCCAGAGCATAGACATCTGAACAAAGGTAGTACTGTAGCTGGCTAGAGCATAGACACCTGACCAAAGGTAGTACTGTAGCTGGCTAGGGCATAGACATCTAAACAATGATAGTACTGTAGCTGGCCAGAGCACTGACATCTGACCAAAGGTTTAACTAGCCAGAGAATAGACATCTGACCAAAGGTTAAACTAGCCAAAGCATAAACATCTGGCCAAAGGTTTAACTAGCCAGAGCATAGATATCTGACCAAAGGTAGTACTGTAGCTAGCCAGAGCATAGACATCTGGTAAAATGTAGTACTGTAGCTGGCCAGAGAATAGACATCTGGCCAAAGGTTTAACTAGCCAGAGCATAGACATCTGGCCAAAGGTTTAACTAGCCAGAGCATAGACATCTGACCAAAGGTAGTACTGTAGCTAGCAAGAGAATAGACATCTGGCCAAAGGTTAAACTAGCCAGAGCATAGACATCTGGCCAAAGGATTAACTAGCCAGAGCATAGACATCTGACCAAAGGTTTAACTAGCCAGAGCATAGACATTTGACCAAAGGTTTAACTATCCAGAGCATAGACATCTGGCCAAAGGTTTAACTATCCAGAGTAGACATCTGGCTAAAGGTTTAACTAGCCAGAGTAGACATCTGGCTAAAGGTTTAACTAGCCAGAGCATGGACATCTGACGAAAGGTTTAACTAGCCAGAGCATAGACATCTGATGAAAGGTTTAACTGTTTCAGGCTGACTGTGTCCCAACTATTAATCAAGTAAGCATTCACCTTTAACACTCTTGTCTATCACCAAATAATCAGTTTTAGATTGAAATTCAAGTTATTTTTATTAAGCTTTTCCATTAACAACAAGTGTGGACACAGAAAAACATCTCGCCTGCATTCCGCATCAGTAACTAACATAAGTTTCGTCATAAGCATTACGTAAATAGCATTAAATATCAGCAGCGGCCTGTATACCAAATATTGTCACCATACCATGCATAGTTACAGGGGAACAGCCGTAACCCAAAAACTTTAACGTAGTCGCTGGACCTGAAATTGAGGTCAAGATCAGGTGGAACCTATCAGACAGTCATGTACTAGTCATCAGCAACCTATATACCAAATATAGTCATCCTACCATGGGTGGTAAAAGATTAACTGCCGTAACCCAAAAACTTTAACGTAGTCACTGGACCATGAAATTGAGGTCAAGGTCAGGTGACACCTACCAGACAGTCATGTACTAGTCATCAGCAACCTATACACCAAATATTGTCATCCTACCATGCGTAGTTACAGAAAAACTGTCGTAACCCAAAAACTTAAACGTAGTTGCTGGACCGTGAAATTGAGGTCAAGGTCAGGTGACACCTACCAGACAGTCATGTACTATTCATCAGCAACCTATACACCAAATATTGTCATCCTACCATGCGTAGTTACAGAGGAACTGTCGTAACCCAAAAACTTTAACGTAGTTGCTGGACCGTGAAATTGAGGTCAAGGTCAGGTGACAGGTGACTGACTGGCAAGTACTCATCATAAGCTACCTATGGACCAAATTTGATGGACCTAGGGCTTGGGCTTACAAATATATGAAGCAAGATGTCAAGTGTTTACGCCCCCACCACCGCCGCCGCCACTGCCGGATTCCCATACATATGTCTCGCCTCCAGCGACTTTCGTCGCAGGCGAGACAAAAATAGCAACTGGTATTCAGATGTGTACACAAACATCATTTTAACATTCTTGTTTGATTTTTATATAATAAATGAATGCCAAAGTTGTATGCTTTAATGTAAATCTTCTCTATAAATAAGCTAGGATACTGCAAAGTTAACGTCCTCTGTAAGAATACACTGACAAATTGCTGACGTGAATAATATGTGAAATTTACATGGAGTGAGGTTTTGTATAGATCTAATTGAATAAAAAATATTCCTCATTAAGTTCAATTTCTAATTTGTTTATCACATAGAACTTCTACATGCTTGTGAGGATAAAACAGGAACTCTATACAGAAACTTAAAACTTCCACTCCAGGCATTACAAGAAACAAATCATATACAAACCTTACTGGGCCACTGTAAAGTTTCTATCAACACTTTCTTTATGTCATTTAAACCTCCAACATCTTCCCAACCTAACTCCCCTGCTGTATGCAATGGAACATTCCTAATGGAAGCAGGTGTAAACCCCTCAATTGCATCTTTGAACTCTTCTGTGCCCAGGACAATACCATCTGATTCTGAACCTTATGCAGTGACAAAAAATAAGACAATGATAAATAGTCAACTAACCAGTTGGATGAAAAGACTATACTTTATAAAGAAAATTTACTTTATTAGAATGGAAAAAGTTGATACAGCGGTCACTGATACAGCAATTTCTAATGCTTTTTCTGGACTGGTGACCTTGACCTTTAATGGAATCGACCAGCATCAATAAGCTTCTTACCCACCTGATATGTAATAATATCATAAAGTTTAATTGAAATCAAATGTCAACTTCTTGCATTTTAGCGCAACTGTGACTAAAATTTGATAGAATTTCGAAAAAATTGTAGGCTTCTGTTCATCCTAAGACAAAACTATATCCCAAAGTTTCATTGAAATCAAATAAAAACTTTTTGAGTTATTGTCCGGAACAGTTTTTTTGTAAAAATATATGTTTTTAGACAGCTGTGACCTTGACCTTTGATGGAATTCCTCCAGCATCAATAAGGCTTCTTACCCACCTGACATGTAATAATATCCTAAAGTTTCATTGAAATTAAATGCACACTTTTTAAGTTATTGTTTGAAAACATCATTTTTGTGCAACTGTGACCTTGAAATTTAACAAAATTCCTCAAAGATTGAAAGGCTTCTGATCCACCTAATACAACACTATATCTTAAAGTTTCTTTGAAATCAAATACAAACTTTTTAAGTTATTGTCTGTACACAGCTTTTTAAAAATGACCACTGTGACCTTGACCTTTGATGAAAATTCAAATTCAATATTCCTTTAAAGTCAATTTAAATGAGAAGAAAAGTATGTCCCTGCAACTCAGAATTAAAGATTGATATGTTTGTGGCCATTTTTTTTTTTTTTTGTAAGACACAAATGCCATCTGACCAGCTAAATGACAGGTGTGTTGCAACAGGCAGAAATTTTAAAGAAAATTTAATGAAAATCTAAATACTTTGGTCCTAAACACTTTCATTATGTGTACAACATGCTACTAAATTTAAATGCTATAGCTCTAAAATATTATGAAGAAGATAACCAGACAAGAAATGTACCCCTATCTCAACTACCTCCAATTTGATGAAAATTTAATTAAAATCAAAATCCGCCCTGTACACCTTAGATTGGCCAAAACAAAAGTCTGGCCCTTTTTTGATCCCTTATATAACAACCATAAAAGGTAAGAGAAATATGTTGACACACTGACCTTTGAAATCCCATGAAAACAAGAAATCCAACTGAAGAAATGTCATTGAAATTGGATAAAAAAAAAATATATATATCTAAATAGTGAAAGCAAATATTTGAACCTTTATTGACCATTTATATCTTGAAAAATTAAATTATAAATTTTCCAAACATAAAAAATATTTTTTTAAATTGACCCTTTTTGGCCCTTTCATTGTAAAACTAAAGCAGTTACATCATTGTACTACTGTATTTAATACATGTAATGGATATTTCTTTATAAAAGAAGGGGTCTCGGTGGCCCACTGGTTAATGTAGTTATTCTGCTATTGATCACTTGGTCTGTCAACACAGAGGTTGTATGTTCGAGTCTCTCTGGAGGCAGGGTTCACTCACTGTAATCTTAACTGACAAGGATTGCCAGTTTCCTACCGAATGTCACTGGTTTTCCCAGATTACACCGGCTTCCTCCCCCAACAAAAACTGGACACCATGATATACAGCTGAATAATTGCGGAAAATGGCATTAAAACACCATTCAAACAAACAAATAAAAAATGTACATGTATAACTCTTTCTGTTACAAATGCAAAAATTTCACAGACATATTAATTCTTAAACTTTTTCCTGTCTTTCCAACAAGAAGAAAAGACAAAATAAACAAAAAATATCTGCTCATTAAAAAATTACAAAACTTAAACACACTACCATGTCCGTGTTTTATCCAATATGCATGTAATGCTCGACTGACAAGGTTCATTAGGTCACTGGCCACATATCCTTCGGTCCGACATTGTAACCAATCAAGATCAATCTTATTCAAGGTATTCGGAGATATAACATCTCTGGAATTTATGATGGATGTCAAAATTTGTCGTCTTCTTTTCTAGAAATACATTTTGACAATAAAAACAACATCATGGAATTTGAAAATTCTATAACTTTATACTATACACCCTGACAGAATTTCCGTGTCAACTAAAATCCATTAACGGTTCAGAGATGCATGTGGACAAAGAAATCTTGAATAATTGCAAAGTTATATAATTTTGACTATCATGATAAATATCTACAACATTTGAAAACAGAATGAAAAGAGCTGTCTTTTATAACTACAAAATTTATGTTGTGACAAATTTGTCAGGGGCCTCGACAGGATGCACTCTACTCCAATTTTGATTGAGAAGGATTGCCTGTTTTCCTACCAAAGGTCCTAAGTTTTCTTTGGGTACTCCTGTTTCCTCCCCCAATAAAAACTGAATGCCATGATATAGCTGAAAAATTGCTGAAAGTGGCATTAAACAATTTTTAAAGAAACAAACAATCAATGTATCAACAGTAACAAAATACTTTACAGACATACGCTTAATTTTGATTTTTCATGTTTCATGATAAAATGTTTGAATGGTACATTAAACTTACAGGATCAGCATTACCCAGCATTCTCTACCAATAAAACGAGTCACCACAATATAAATAAATTATATAGCAGAAAAATTGCTGAAAGTGGGGTGAAACAATCATCAAACAAAAAAACAATGTTGTAGCTATGACAACAGTAAGATCAAACTAATACATGCAATATGACAATACTTTAGGGACATGTAAAAGGGTTGATATATTGTCGGAAATAACTTAAGTTATTTCCGACAATATATCAACCTTTCCTCAACTATATAAATTTTGAAGTCCTAATGCTCAACCTTTCCTCAACTATATATATAACTTCAAGTACAAATGCTCAACTGATTTGGCCACCTTCAGTTGATGACCAGTTGAGGGACACCTGTCCAAAATACTGTTTTTGGCCAGGTTTAAGTTGAGCAAAATTGCTCAACACCTATCCCTCAACTTTTTAGCTTAAAACAGCTAGCCCTCAACTGGCAACCACATAGCTAACGATTGGCCCTCAATTTATTTTTCTGTAGGGGATTTATAATAAAAAAAAAACCTGAACATTTCACTGCAGGGGACAATAACATTTAGGATGTTGACATCTAATCTTTGTTAGATTTTTGTACTCCTCTTCTTTTATCCATTTCTTGCCAATAGACCCCAGCTTTTTCCTCATATTTTTATTACAAAGGTTTTGATATTTCTTTGTAGCTTTTGAGCGAAAAAAATGTGTCCCTCTTAAATTTGAAAAATCAAGTTGACCTATTTCCCTCCAATTTTAAATAGTCTATATCTTAAAACTAAGCACAAATATTTCACTTCCATTGTTCCTGTATACAATCCTTACAAAGGTTGAATTCTGCAATAGAGCAGAACATGAGGTGTCTGAATAATTTGGCTCTACTGTAACTATTACCCACAAACAATAGCATGATTTATTTACCTTGTCTGGAGGATTAATGGACAAAGTCGTCTGTACAAAGTGAGTCCCTCTTGAATTAACTAGCAATGGATGTATGGCATTCCTTGCCACTGCTGTTGCTATGACAGCAATTCGTGTACCATCACAAATCTCTTTACGCATTATATCTCTCAAAACTAAATATATACAATTATTCATATTGTACTAAATTAAATGATTGTTTTGTTTAACTTATTTACACATGTTCTAAGAGTAATATCATTTGTAAAAACAATATATTTTGATTCAGCTAACAATATTGGGATGAATTGTTGACAGTACATGAGGTTCTACAAATAAATTTAAAAATAAATACCCAGGTTTGTCCTATGTTTAACTAAGTCATACACTGCAGCCATTTTGAATTTCCTGATAACAAATTTTTGGATAAAATTTATTTTGTATATGACAACACAATAAGCATTAAGCAGACGACCATACAATAAGCACTCTGTGTATTTAGTTCAAATTTTCTGAGAAGCCAAAATTTTATTGGCAGTCATCTTGGATCAGAATAAAACTAGAGGCTCCCAGGAGCCTGTATTGCTCACCTGAACCTGAAACCAAACAACCCTTTTCTATCCAGCTTTTCTTTGCTATAAGGAATTGCCCAACACTTCTGCAAAAGTCATAATAATTCCTATAAGGAGGAGCTTTTGATGCTTAGAGGGAGAAGGGAGGTTCACTTCAAATTTGCTGTACCTGTTATACTTTTTTAACTATCAGTCAAAAGCTCTCTTGACTCCCCCCCCCCCCCAATTTCTATTTTAAGCTAACGTAGCTATATAGGTAGTCAGGTGTCATGATTTGCACAATTTTGGTAGAGGACGTCCTAAAGATGATGTGTGCAGTTTCAAAGCAGTCCTTTAATGGGTTAAAGAGGAGAAGATTTTTTAAAATCAATTAAAATTGATTAAAAAAATGTTCAAGGAGAATAATTCCTAAACGGTTCATCAGACAATCTTGACCCTAAGTCATTTTTGTAGCCCTCATAGAGCAGAACAATTAAGCAATACTAACTTTTTCTCTAGTTCAAATAATTTTCAAGATTTTAAGGCAAAAATGTCAAAAATAATCAATTGACAATTAAAGGGCAATAACTCCTATAAGGAGTCCTCATACAACTTCAACCCAATGGAGTGTTTCGTAGAGCTTTTGATGCCAATGAAGGCATGTCTATTCGGTTTTCCTGTATCTGTTATACTTTTTGAACTATAAGCCAAAAACTTTATTTTACCCCCCCCCCCCCCCTCCAATCTATTTTTAGCCATGGCAGCCATGTTGGTTAATCTGCAGCCATGGTTGGTGCAAACTTGGTTAAGGACATTTGAACGATGATGTGTACAAAGTTTCAAAGCAGTACTTTCAGTGGATTCAGAGGAGAAGATTTTAAAAAATCAATTAAAACCGATTAAAATAAACAGTTCAAGGGGAATAACTCTTAAACGGTTAATCAGACAATCTTGACCCTAAGGCAATTTTGTAGCCCTCATAGAGCAGAACACTTAAGCAATGCTAACTTTTTCTCTAGTTCTAATAATTTTCAAGATTTTGAGGCAAAAATGGCTAAAATCAACAATTTCGACAATTAAAGGGCAATAACTCCTATTAAGAGTCATCATACAACTTCAACCCAATGGGGTGTTTCGTAGAGCTTTTGATGCAGATGAAGGCATGTCTGTTCGGTTTTCCTGTATCTGTAACACTTTTTTAAATATAAGCCAAAAACTGTATTTTACCGCCCCCCCCCCCCCCCCAATCCAATTTTTAGCCATGGTGGCCAGGTTGGTTAATCTGCAGCCATGGTTGGTGCAAACTTGGTTGAGGACATTTGACAGATGATGTGTACAAAGTTTCAAAGCAGTACTTTCAGTTGTTTCAGGGGAGAAGATTTTAAAAAATCAATTAAAACCGATAAAAAAAACAGTTCAAGGGGAATAACTCTTAAACGGTTAATCAGACAATCTTGACCCTGAAGTCATTTTTGTAGCCCTTATAGAGCAGAACAATTAAGCAATGCTAAATTTTTCTCTAGTTCTAATAATTGTCAAGATTTTGAGGCAAAAATGGCAAAAATCATCAATTTTGACAATTAAAGGGCAATAACTCCTACAAGGAGTCATCATACAACTTTGACCCAATGGAGTGTTTTGTAGAGCTTTAGATGCTGAAGAAGGGAGGTCTCTTCGGTTTTCCTGTATCTGTTATACTTTTTGAACTATAAGCAAAAAACTGTATTTTGACCCCTCTGTTCTATTTTTAGCCATGGTGGCCATGTTGGTTGGTCTGAGGCCATGATTTGGGCAAACTTGGTAGAGGGCATTTTACTGATGATGTATGCAAAGTTTCAAAGCAATCCCTTCAGTGGTTTTTGAGGAGAAGATTTTTGAAGAAAAGTTAACGACGACGGACGAAGACGATGACGACGACGGACGACGACGGACGCCAAGTGATGGCAATAGCTCACATGACCCTTCGGGTCAGGTGAGCTAAAAAACTGTAAACATTTATTTATGGTAAATCAGCTTTGCAGTTTTTGAAAAGAAAGCAGTTAAACATTTTCCCATGGGGTTCTTTGTTCAATGAAATCCTGAATAGCAGCTATTTTGAATTTTCAATTAGAGTAAAAAACAATAATTTTGTACAGTATTGTTCAATGTACATTGTATGCAAGTTTGATTTGAATTAGTAGTAGTTTCAATGACAACAAAGGTGATGGATACAAGGAGATGACAATGGGTCAGGTGTGCTTATAAAGCTGAGATACCTTCTGCTACTCTTGCACCATATATGGCTTCCCCACTCATTTCAGCCTCAGGACCAGATGGTGCTGGCATCACATTCTCTAAATCATCCAACAAAATCACGGAAGGTTGTCGCCATGATGCTTCATCAAAAGCCATTTGCAATATTTTTAATATTGCATCAGGTCTTTTGCCTGAAATTATTTGTTACAATATGCTGTACATTGTCATTATACATAATTAACAACAACCCCCCCCCCCCTTTGATTTCAAGTCAAATTATCTCCCCTTAATGATATCCAAGGACAATAAAAATCCTTCATGCACATCTACATATAATGTACGTACTTCCTTTAAGCTAAGCTTCATTAAATTTCATCAAGCAGTTTAGGAGGAGTTGCGCTTAAGAGGGATGTGGACAGACGGACAGACAGACAGGGTGATTCCTATATACCCCCCAAACAAGTTTGCGGGGTAGAATAAAATAGGGACAGCCATAAATTATTTCTGATTAAAAACCGGTCCAAAGTAAACAAAACATTTATTAAAACAATGAAAGAAAAATAAAGGGTCCATTTACCCCATATATCTTGAAAACTGTCATAAATCAAAATTAGTCCTTTTTCTGTTAAGACCTGTTATGGTAACTTTTTGTAATAAGTACATGGTTAACAATGTACTCAATACATCTGATATTATTTTCTTATTCTGAATTTCATTTTTCCAGTTGGGTTAACATGTAATCTGTTAACCTAGAATATTTTGTTTTTATTTTTTCCATGATGTTTACCGTTTTTGATCTTAAATTTTTGTGTGTCAAGTATTTCATCTTCTCATTCAGACAAATCTTACCTCGCAATGGTTTGCAATCGATCATTACAACATAACCTAAGTTTGGTAACTCTGCATGTCTTCTGCACAGAGCCTTAGCAAACATAGTTTTTCCAGAACCCTTTGGTCCAGTGATTAGGATCATTCCATTTCTCAAACCAGGGGTAATCCTCCTAAACATGGAGTCACTCAAAGGTTTTGAGGCCAAACACACCTCTACAGCATTAATGGCATTTTCTGCAATTTCGTCTATTCCTCTATTAAACATTTTTGAGAAGAAAGACTGATAGTTAGAAAAAGCAAAATATGTATACTGTAAATGGGGAAATTTTTGTGTGCATTTATTTTTGTAATTCTGGGACCCCTCTAAAAATGTGAGTTTTATGGCTGATTGGCTGAGGTAGCAATATAATTATAAAGGGAAGTATTCATAATAATTTATTATTCTGCAGTGATTTCAGGTTGTCTTAAAACATTGGTTTTCTCTACATCAAATGAAATGAATAGGTATTCCATTTCATTCCCCCGTGATTGGGGATCTACAAATAATTAGAAAAATATTCATTACTTGCTTGGTATGAGAATCAAATACATTTGTCACGTGTCTTTAGTCATGAAGTGATTTTAGTAATGTATAATAAAGGGTAAAAATCAAGGAGAAATAAACTATGTTGTATAAAATTAAATATTGTAACTGGACAAAATGACAAAAAAACCAGCTTGTTGTTGTTTTTAAACATTAAAAAAGTTATTGTCAATTAACAAATACAAATGTTGACATACTAGTAAATATGGTCTGTATTAAAATCATTTATGTATTGACATTTTAGGCAGAAAATAACAATATAAACAGCCCAAATAGTGCCCAAGAGAATGGTATATATGATCACAATTTGTCAATGGAGTAAAAAAATTATATGGAGGTTTATTATTGCAATTCTAGGCGAATCACATTAGTCACAATAATAAAAACATCACAAAAATTTCTGCACTTACAGTACCTGTATCTGTCCTGTTACAAAGTTTATAAGTAAATATATAAAAATGACAGTGAAACAATCTAATGAAAATCAAATCTTTCACTTGCTTCTCCACTGTCTCTTGTTGCTTCATTTATGCAATGAGGAACCAAGTGAAAGATTTAATTTTAATTAGATTGTGAAATATGGTTCAAAACAACGTGTTGACTAGTTTTATTGGCAGAGAATTCTGGGTAATGATGATCCTGTAAGTCAAATGTATCATTCAAACATTTTATCATGCAACATGAAAAATAAAAGTCAGCTTATGTCTGTCAAAACAGAGTATTTTGTTTAGCTGTTGGTGGATACAATGAAGATACCAGCTGCTTGTAAAATCATAAAACAACGGTTGAACCAATTAAAATTGATTAAATAAAAGGGTTTGACATTAACTTCATTTACTACTAGACCGGCAATACTGTCGTTCAGTCGTGTGTTAGTGTCGAACTCTGCACTTTCTTAACCTGAAAAAACGCAATTCGTTTTCGGTGACATTCACATAGGACATAAATATTTAGGTTTCGCACGTGATATAGAGTGCAGATATAAATTATCAACCATATTCTACTGTGATCATTAAAAACAAAATATTCACGGCACTAAGGTGTTCATCTTCTTTTTTCTTGTGCAATTTTGCTTGTTCCAGGGAGAGTGTAGTATCTTTATTGAACAAGCCTTTTTAGTGAACATTTATAGAATAATCAATTGGGCAGAGTGAATATTGAAAATATGATCACAAGTGCTGCACAATGCATCAAATTAAACAAGTTCTGCGCACAAGTTAAATCTGAATGTGTTTTGGCATGAGTGATCACATTTTCAAGATTCACGATTCATGATGCACAACTGATTATCCTGTTTAGGATAAGTATTTATTATATCATTGAAAACTTAGAGGAGCTTATTTTTTAACGTCATTAAGCGTCAATGTTTGCTAGCAACTTCGAAAAAGATATACATTGTGAAATCACTTCCAGGGAGTGAAAGAACTGAATTTATTTCACATCTGATTTACCAGAATTTATTTTACCGAGAAATCTCTGTATTTCATTGTTGTCAATGTAATAAATCACAGATAACATTTACTAAATGACTTAAACTGCTAATATCATATTACCCCATATCTTCAAACTTCTCTTTAGGGACTGTGGGGTCAATACTTTTGATATCCATATATGCCAGCATTGGAAGTATTGGCCATTTTGAATTATCAAGACAAGTTGGATTTTTTATATAAAAAGACAAGTCTTCAATATTGTTACAGCTCAAAGTACTGTATACTGCTTTTTCTCCTTCGTTCATCTTCTGATCATGGTATAATATCTGCAAGTCAACAGTTATATCTGAAAATAACAACTTTCTGATTAGTTTTTTACAATAAATGTATGACGAAAATTGTGATAAATTTTGAATACAAAAGATTATTTTGCTGCACAACCTAAATTTAGAAACGTTTGAATGACCATGTTCTGCCAGAAAAGAATTAGCGTTCATAAATAAAGTTATGAACACAATACTTCAAAAACTAAGTATGAACAAGTGTCACTGTAAGTAGGTTTTCCTTGTACATCGTTCTGTATAATCTAAATTTACCCAAAATAAACTTTAAGAAGGCAGGATGTAGCTTTCTAGCTATAGCAGTGATACTTGTAGGATTTTTTTATAGTGAGTACTGGACTCATCACTTTTGAAAGTGGTGAGTCCCAAAAAAATATTCATGAGTCCCACATATCGCAGATGAGTCCAGCTAAGTGCTTGCATACAACCGTTTTCTTTGATGACCGACCTATTAAATGTCTTTTCATAAAAAGATATAATACGACTTTTAGAATGTTTATCCCATGCTATTTTATATCATTAGTAGCTGAGTTTACAAGTTTTGGAGTATGATTGAACTGCACTCATTACTTGAAACATGCTGATATCTGCCCATCAAAGAGAGACTTTTGTCTTACCTGGATATTTCTTCCATACAACTATTACCCCCCCCCCCCCCCCCCATTTTTCAGATCCTAGTCTATAGCAGATCTTATTGAGATATATAAAAAATAAAAGTTTATTAGATAACTAATTAATGTTCATATTGAAGATATCTTTGTACCGGTCAAGAATTCTTAATTTAAAAAAAAATCATAAGTAACTGCAACTGCAAGGTTCCGACCATGTATTAAAATTTGAAACGAGTGTATTGTCAACGCTTAATTTTAACCATAAAAAGTGTCTATCAACACTGCACGTCTATTGTTCAATAAACATCTTCATTAAAGCATATTTGCCGCCCGAGTGATTGCTACCTGCTGATAATCGGGCGAAACAGGTAAAAATCGATCGTCATTTGTAAAAACAAGTGTGGACACAGAAAAACGTCTCGCCTGCATTCCACATCAGTAACGAAAATATATTTCGTCATAAGCATTACGTAAATAGCATTAAATATCAGCTGCGGCCTGTATACAAAATATTGTCACCATACCCTGCATAGTTACAGGGGAACAGCCGTAACCCAAAAACTTTAACGTAGTCATTGGACCGTGAAATTGAGGTCAAGGTCAGGTGGAACCTACCAGACAGTCATGTACTAGTCATCAGCAACCTATACACCAAATATTGTCATCCTACCATGCGTAGTTACAGAGGAACTGTCGTAACCCAAAAACTTTAACGTAGTCGCTGGACCGTGAAATTGAGGTCAAGGTCAGGTGACACCTACCAGACAGTCATGTACTAGTCATCAGCAACCTATACACCAAATATTGTCATCCTACCATGCGTAGTTACAGAGGAACTGTCGTAACCCAAAAACTTTAACGTAGTCGCTGGACCGTGAAATTGAGGTCAAGGTCAGGTGACACCTACCAGACAGTCATGTACTAGTCATCAGCAACCTATACACCAAATATTGTCTTCCTACCATGCGTAGTTACAGAGGAACTGTCGTAACCCAAAAACTTTAACGTAGTCGCTGGACCGTGAAATTGAGGTCAAGGTCAGGTGACACCTACCAGACAGTCATGTACTAGTCATCAGCAACCTATACACCAAATATTGTCATCCTACCATGCGTAGTTACAGAGGAACTGTCGTAACCCAAAAACTTTAACGTAGTCGCTGGACCGTGAAATTGAGGTCAAGGTCAGGTGACACCTACCAGACAGTCATGTACTAGTCATCAGCAACCTATACACCAAATATTGTCATCCTACCATGCGCAGTTACAGAGGAACTGTCGTAACCCAAAAACTTTAACGTAGTCGCTGGACCGTGAAATTGAGGTCAAGGTTAGGTGACACCTACCAGACAGTCATGTACTAGTCATCAGCAACCTATACACCAAATATTGTCATCCTACCATGCGTAGTTACAGAGGAACTGTCGTAACCCAAAAACTTTAACGTAGTCGCTGGACCGTGAAATTGAGGTCAAGGTCAGGTGACACCTACCAGACAGTCATGTACTAGTCATCAGCAACCTATACACCAAATATTGTCATCCTACCATGCATAGTTACAGAGGAACTGTCGTAACCCAAAAACTTTAACGTAGTCGCTGGACCGTGAAATTGAGGTCAAGGTCAGGTGACAGGTGACTGACTGGCAAGTACTCATCGTATGCGTCTAACAACTGACACGGACGCGTACTGGGACTCGTTAGTTGTTGAAAAGGTGGGTCCAGAACTGCAAAGACGCGTACAATACGCATCTAGACGCGTTGCCAGGATCCCTGCTATAGACAAGCATTAGGAATCAATAAAAACACTTCTACATGTATCCTCCTTACTACATTTTTGCCCAACTGGGAGAAAACAATCTCCCAAAAAGAGGTAGTATCTGGTAGTGAATGTTTGCTAGCCCTATCCTACCAGAAATGTCTGCTGGCTCTCCAATACCAGAAATGTCTGCTAGCTCTCCAATAACAGAAATGTCTGCTAGCTCTCCACTAACAGAAATGTCTGCTAGCTCTCCACTAACAGAAATGTCTGCTAGCGCTCCACTAACAGAAATGTCTGCTAGCTCTCCACTAATAGAAATGTCTATGGTTTACTTTTTAGTAACAGCTGAGTTTTTTAAGATTATTTGATGATGTCAGTCTATTTACAAAAGTAAAAAATTGAATGTTACACATGGTCCTTTAGTGCAGAGCTAGGAGACATTTCTTGTAGTAGAGAGCTAGCAGACATTTCTGTTCATGGAAATGTATGTGGACATTTATATGTTAGTGGAGAGATATAACATCTGTTGTTTCATTGTTTCATATATCAGCCTCATGTGTCCATAAGGACCCAGAGAGGACATGTATGTAGGTATATGTACATGTATCCCCAGTATCTCCAAAAGACCTATATTCATCAGACTAGAGGTGATGTCCACTTTCTACTAGATGAAATACTAAACTTTTAAACAAAGGAGAATATACTCTCCAACAAAGGAAACTTTAGCTCTTCCACTACAGGAAAACTTGTGCTCTAACATTTATCGTCATTTAACTAGATAGTATGTCACAGCCAAAGACAACAACAATGACTACTATGTTATTTTAATACCATACCTGTAAACACATTCATCTTAATCATTACACCTGGGAACATAACAAAAGGTACTTCAGGCGAGCTGGTTTCTATGACCCATTTTTTAAATGCTTCTTGAATCTGGTAATTTCCTACATTTTTTGGCTGCAACAATTATCAGAAAAGTCTTTGGTGTATAATGTTTGTCATACATATAAGAAAAAGAATGAAGATATACTAATATCTTACTAGTCAAATCAGTTTTAGTAGTATGCAAATTAATAAAAGAATTTGTCACCTAGAAAGAAGGGTATGTCTTTCACCAGAATGCCAGTGATTTCATCAAAGAATGCTCATGTCAATTATGTTGTCAAGGAACAATGCTATTATGATTTCAGGAAAGGGAATATGTTGCAAAAAAAATATAGGCATTTTATTTTAATAACGTAAGAACCAGAAATAATTGCTGTAAATGATTAACATTTTTGGATTAAGGTGTTTTCTTTGGTAGTATTAACCAGTGACTTTTTGGGTTTTCAACCGTGGTGCTAGCATCTAACCTTAAACTGCAAATAGGTCATGAGACACAAGATTGTATCGACATGGTGTACAGATATTAAGAGGTTCCATCCTTAATAACTGAGTTGCAATAGTCATTACTTAAACTGCAATTTCATTAAAACTAGATAGATACGTGTATTTCAGCTGCCATGAAGATTGTAGTTTACTAGTCTAGCAACATTAAAAAGATGTTGCAATATGCAACAATCTTATTAAATATTAAACATTATGTCATGACAAGTCAATGAGTTTGAATAATTTGTTTTAATACATGTACATGTATGTTATGGTTCATGTTAGTCCTTCTGTCAGAGATGACATCAAATACTAGATCCAATGTTTAATATGAAAAGCTGTAATTTGGTATTAAAACACAATTAAAATAACAGTGTAATATCTAGGTATAACGATGTTGGTATGACACAGTAATGGGACAATATGTGATACTTATAGATTATTTGCGTTTTTTGAAAGGAGATGCGTTTTCTCGTATATATCTCATCGAAGGGCGATAGCCCTGAGATGAGATGACGAGAAAATGCATCAAGTTTCAAAATACGTAAATAATCTGTTTATCGCTGTTTTGTGACATTGTGACGTCACAGTGTTTACTTAACGACGTCTTGACAGCGAGCTGAGATGGGCCTATCTCACGTTAGTAGAGTGAGATGGAATAATATTGCACACAACGATCAAAGGAAAATACTGCAAAATAGCGATTAATATATTGTACTTTACAGATACTTTAACAATAAATTAACAAAATAAACTTTCTCAAAGCCACCTGTATTTTACTAATCAACAATTGCAAGATCATGAACATGCACAACAGATACATTAAACAAACTTTTAAAACAGGACTACCTAAAGCAGGCTCTAGAAATGTTTATTAGCCCAATAATTTCAAAGATTGTTTGCATATATACGGTAATACAGTCCAAGGTTAAACCTACTCTGGCAATGGAACTCTGGATCAATATCTAGCTTGATACACAATTTGATTCATTCTTAGATTTATTTCAATACTATATCAGAAATATGTTATACATACCAAACTAGCAACAGGTTGAAGGTCAAATCCTAGTGCTTGAGTAGGTAACATATCTATACTCTGTAACCATATTTGTCTTGTTGTGTCTAAATTCATCAGACGTCGTAATATATCTGGTATTATCACATGACCTCTCAAACATGGCTGTTCATCCAACAGCTGTGCAATTAATTGAATAAATTCTGGCTGAGAATGTAAGCCTTTCTTTGTCAGAATGACAACTCGTACAATACAATTCAGCTGTTTTTCTTTTTTATCTGTCTTACTACTTTTTAAAGAGTCATTTGAAGAATCCAGTTTATCCTGTTTCTCCTTCTTCTGATTGGCTAATTGTTCTTCTGCTCTTGTATATAAATCACTGGGTGATGAAAGTCTAGTCAACTTAGCATAAAACGTATCTGGCATTTCCATGTTTTTGATACTGATTTGTTCCTGAACATCCTCACTGTTAACAAAAACTATATTTGGTTGTTTAAAGTAAAGACTTGATTTACAATAATCTTCTGACAGTTTATTGATTTCTGAATCAGATGTTTTATCACAGCGGAAATTTTCTTTTAAGGATTGCACTCTAAATTTAAAATTTAGGCCCCCAAAGGGTTTTCTAAAAGTTCTCTCCTCCTTTTCTGGAGTAACAGATGTGTTTTTATCAACATTTCCGTATTCTTCATTCTCCTCCCTAGAAGTTTGTGGGATATAAAAATTACTATTAGTGTCATAGCTTCCAGTTGCTGCCAGAAATCCAGAAACCAGTCTAAATGGATTCCAACTTGATCTATGTTTCTTATGATTCCCTGAAAAATCGTTTGGTGTAGAATGATTAGGAACATGACCAGCGGTAGGATTCGCCTGTAAAGAGGAAGTCCTTCGTGGACTAATGGGAGAAACACTTTTTCTATCCAGATTTGACTGAGAATTCAGCTCTGCATCTGTTGGATGCTTTATTAGGTTGGATTTTGGTCCAGTAAAATAACCTCTAACTTTTGGTGAAATGATGACCTCAGTATCTTCATTTAAGATAACACATGTCTCATTTGGTTCTGTGGCACCTGTCATAACAAACAAACACTGTAGTGAAACCATGAAAAGTCATATCTGGCTGGGTCAGGAATACTTATAAGGACTGTGAATTAGTCTAATGCATGTAATAAGATTTATTATAAAGTAATAATTTTTCATGTAGGAAAGTGCAATATATTTTCATATTTAACGCTGCGTCTCACACTTTTATGTAATTTCCGGGAAAGGTACAGATGTGTTCTGAACATCGGCTTTATATTTTACTGTTGTTTGGTAAACAAACATGGCCGAAAATGACATACATGAACTGCCATCAAGGGGAGAATTAGCAGAACCACTCGAAACTGAACAAATGAAAGTGAATTCGATTGTCGATAATAGTAAAGAATTCATAGACCAACAAAAGAAAAAATTTACTGTAAACTGTACGTAACAAAATATTGACCAAGTGAAAATATGATAATATCGGACATAGTCAAATATTACAAAATGGCTAAGATAACTGGATAATCACTAAAAAGCACCCAAAAAATTATTACTCGCAATCTCATGCCATATAGCATTTTTGTAGGGACAATATTTCCCAATATTCATGCATTAACCCTATATTATTTTCATAATGTACAAGAATTATCAATCCACATGTAAGAACACATTTCATGAGAATGGATGATAAGATCATTGTGTGTCATGTTTTTTACTATCTGTAAAGTAAGAATTATGTCAAACTCAAGAAAAGAAGATTCAATTAAGAATTTAACACATATTTTTGTCAAGTTAATTTTTCGAATAAAAGTGTTGACTGAAGCACATTTTTGTCATAAAGTGTGATTGCGAAATAGAAAATGTGCTTTTGTCAACTTGTTCATATATATATTTTTATAATTAAATTTCATTTCATTTAAAAAAATGTCAGGTCCTGATTTGCATAATTTTATTTCATTGACATGATTAAAGACAAGCAATAAATCAATAGAAAAAAGTTCAGGCGATTGGACGTGGATAACTGTTTCACTAAGAAATGCAAAGAACGATACTATAACAGTTTGAACCAATAGAAATCTAGGATATTGATTTAAGACATAGGTAATGTAAATATTCTAAATGAAATAAAAGATAATTCCTTTAAGCGCTCTACAATGAATTCAGAATGGAATTGACAGATACTGTACTACCCATAAAATGCACTTTTGGAAAACAAATCAACAATTGGTCTACTGATTACCATATTGATTTTTCTGCTGACATTGCAATAAGGAGACAAATTGTCTCAATATTTGTTCCATAAACAAAACAATGAAACAAAGACAAAATAACATCAAACAAAAACATTTTGACACCAAAATGTATGGATATTCATAACCATACTAAGAGGTCTACCATTCACAAGGTACTCTGTCCTAAATTCATTACCATACTAAAGCGATCTACCAATCACAATGTACTCTGTCCTAAATTCACAGTAATTCATTACCATACTAAGAGGTCTACCAATTACAAGGTACTCTGTCCTAAATTCATTACCATACTAAAGCAATCTACCAATAAAAAGGTACTCTGTCCTAAATTCATTACTATAATAAAGCAATCTACCAGTCACAATGTACTCTGTACTAAATTCATGGTAATTAATTACTATACTAAAGAGATCTACCAATCACAATGGTACTTTGTCCTAAATTCATGGTAATTAATTACCATACCAAAGAGGTCTAGCAATCACAAGGTACTCTGTTCTAATTCAATATATCCTTACTAATCTTTAAAAACAAGACAAGTTTATCCACCCAAAAAGGAAATACTTCTCCCTTCCATACTACTCTGATTTGGTTCATCAAGTTATTCTCCACAATATCAGCATGTCTCTCCTGAAAATAAAAGTCAGAATGAAAAACAAATTTACAAAACAAAATTTATGAAAGTTATACATGGTGAATGGTTTATTGTTGGAAGGTTTTGAGTGTGTGTCAGAAATGTACAGCCAGACGATCGTGTATGAAGTGTAATAAAAATTACTAATAAAAGTTCCATTGTCTAGAAAAATGGGGAAAAAAATCCTTCAGCAATTTCGTAATAGCATGTGCACAACTTCAATATGTGTACAATTTTGCTGCGAAGTTTCAGGGATCTTGGTTGAAAGCTGAAGAATGAATTGATTACACAAAATATGTACCCACTTTGGTAAAAGTTGCTAAAATGACTTATTTCCCAGGTCTGGAAAATTAGGAAAAAAATCCTCAAACAATTCCATAATAGCAGTTGCTCAACTTCAACACATGTACAGTCTTTCTGTGAAGTTTCAGAGATATAGATTGAAAACTAGGAGGAGTTGATCATTCGCCTACCCCCCTGACTTCACCATACTTTTACCCAAGGTTGCACCTCATGCAACCTGGCCAAAAATGTAAAAATAAATTAACATTAAAAATAAACAAAATTGTTCTTCAACCTGCTCCACTGAGTACAACTGACTCATTAAACAGAACTGTTCATTAACCTGCTCCATAGAGTTACACTGCCTACAGTGAGCCTCAAACCCACAATCTCAGTGTTGACAGACTATGTGATCAATAGTAGATGAACTACCTTCGCCACTCTGAGACTGAGACCCCAAGTGTATAAAGAAGAATGATAGGTCAAGTCAGAATTACACGTGTAAGTATAATAAAATAGAGAACCGAGATTGTAGCTCACATCGTAGTTTACAGTTATTTTGAAAATAAATTATGTTTACACTACCAAGGCTTAACACAATGCAAATCATATATATTCTCTAAATGTGGGAATCATATACTTACCATGATTTCCCAGTCATCTACGGACTGTGGATCTATAAATACTTTCTGTGACCTTGGCACTGCAGGAATAGCTTGGAGAATAACCTTCAAAGCAGCATGTTCAAAATAGGCAATAAATAATATTCCTTGCATAGAAATAGAACAAACAGAATTCATTATTTCTTTAATATCTTAACTTTAGGCATATATGAAATGCCATTCAAGTTACTAGCAGTGTAAACATTATAGGAATATAGAAGCTGTTTGTAGGAATCCATTAGTGTGCTAGTATTTACTCTCCAATTTGGACACAAACTTAACTTCTCTTAAAATTCCACCCATAAAAGAATAATTTTCATATCGATACACTAGAACTGTTAAACATGTTAAACAATTGGTTAATATTTATCATGCCCTTGATGAGATTTTCCCTGTCAATGTTATTCTGTATTAAGACCTTGAGAAGATTTTCCCTGTGTCAATGCTTTTATGTATTAGGCCCTTGCTAAGATTTTTCCTGTGTCAATGATATTATGTATTATGCCCTTGATAAGATTTTTCCTGTGTCAATGCTATTATGTATTACGCCCTTGATAAGACCTGTGTCAATGTACCCAAAGAGAATCAAAATATTGTCATACAATGTAATATGGAATCCATTTGTCACATGTTCGAGCATTCTAAAGAAAAGATTAATTTTACCTATGAGTTTGATTGGTTGATGCAATAACATGAGATGCAATACAAAATAGAAACTAAAATGTTAAAAGTTAAAATTAATTGTAAAGCTTCAGAATAAACATTGCATTTTTCATCAATTATTTCCTTGTGTTATGGTCAGAGAGAAAGGAGGAGGGGTAGTGAATATTGATTTTAATAAGAATGTGACATTTCTTAACCATCTAAGTACTATCTAGCATGTTTAACAACATTGATATACTTAATTTTTGAAAACCGATAAATTCACACATTGCCTCTCAAAGATTTGTCACATAATCATAAACATTTTACTACAGTGGATTCCTCTGAATTGCATAATCAATTTGTCAGAAAAAAATATTCATTTAACAGGAATATGCAATTAACAGAAAGACACTTTTTCAACAGAAAATATAAAGTTTTAACTTTAATTGTCTAATTAAAAGCTGTGTTGATACATAAAACAATTCGGGTGACTCTTTTCTCTTTTCTATGATCTTTATTCTGTAACATAAAAATTATCTTATAAAAGAAGGCTGTCATATGTTTTGATAATTCTAGTGCAAGACACTGTTAATACCTAGTTAGGAAAGTGTCAGAATTTGACAAGTAATAAGTCCATTTCCAGATAATTTAAGCCAATAAACAGAATTTTTTTAATTTCTTTATATTGTTTACGCAATTAAAAGAAATTTTTAACATTGAGAGTATAAGAAATGGTTTGGTACATAAAAGTCTTATGCAATTAAGAGAAACATGCAATTATCTGGAATCAACTATAGTAAGTTGCAAAGGCCCCGATTGGGATTGTAGTTTGACAGCATCATAAAAGCTAATGTTTCACTTTCTTTTTAAAATGGGTAACAGTAAATGAAATATCAATCAGATAAGATTTACAAGTAATAAACGAAGCAGATATGATATACACAGTTGTGAAAAAAGGTTTAACTTATGACAACCTACAAAAGATTTTTAGCCAACTTATATTTCAAAAATTAAAGCAATAAATACAAAAATACCTCCTCTTCTTTTAGTCCTAATTTCGAAGCAAATACACCATTTATCTGTAAAACAGCATCTTTATAACCTGTTTCTCCACCTGCAGAAACATACGCTCTACCATCCTTGCCATACTGTATTTCATATGCCTGCAGCTTAAAAAAAGGTTAAAACATAAAATGAAATTTTAATCATATTTGAAGATTTGGAAATATACACAGTTTTTAAATGTGATAGTCATACATTTCTAAAAAACACCACCATCTATTTTATTGATTGAATTGTGAAATTTTCTGATATTATATCAAAATGATAAAGTCACCCACTGGTCAGCTAGTAGTTCTATAACATAAAACCTCCCATTTCAGGTTTATATTTATCACTTTCATCTGTCTTTTAAATTTGTTATTATTATTTGAAATGTGAAGTTTTATCTGTCAGATGAATTTTCTCAGAGCAAAATATTTTCAGAAGTTCTGTATATTTTAACATGTTTAGCGTAAATGTAGTTTGCATGGGTGTACAAACTTTTTTCATATCAAACTTAAATTAAACATTCCCCACCATTTTCTTGCGATATTTGCAAAGGGGAAAATGAATTTAAAGATGAAACCTTGCATTTCACTACAAACATGAAATATCTGATAAACAAGAAAAGATATGGTTGTAACCATATCGGGGAAACTCAATTAAAGTAATTGGAGGATTAAAACAGGAAGTCATTTTGTATTGTAATATCTGATAAATGTCCTATAATAAAAATAGAAATTCTGTAATTAATACTATAACCAACAATAACAGTAAAGAATAAAAAGCTTCGCCAAGCGCAGCATGATACGACCGCAAGCAACATGTTGAACCCTGTACGTTTGAGGCCAAATATGGAAAGTCAAATGCTTTGGACATATGCAGCCCATAGTGAACTTAAAAAGTTTTTTGACACATGCATTCCTTGGTGGACTATCGACCCATATTTTCATAAGGAATCCATTATATTTTTTGTTCAAAAGTAGACAATAAATAAAATGCATGTTTATCTATTATTTGATTTTTTTTAAATCCTCCCTTTGGCCCCTCAATTCTAACCGGAATAGGCAGAAAAAGGGGCTAAAAATACTCTTCATTATTTATCCATAATGTGACAAGAATTAATTAGAAAAAAAAATTCAAAATCGGACAAGAAATGCAAAAGTTACATTTTTGCCCACTTTGGCCCCTAATTTCTACAGGGGTAAAAAAAGAGGTGGTCTGCAAAAATTCATTCTTCATTTGGTATCACTATTTGACAAAAATTAACTTCCAAAAATTTTTTTCAAAATAGGACTAGAAATAAAAAAGTTTCATGTTTGCCCCTTTTGGGCCCCTAATTCCGAAACGGAAAAAAGGAGGAACCCTCAAAATCAATCTTTTTCAACCTTTTATGATAAGAAAAATTACTGTAACATTTCAACGCAATCTGTAAACCAGAACCAAAGTTATTGTGGAAACAAATAGAAAAGTAGCATTTTTTGCCCTTTTTGGGCCCCTAATTTTTAAACTAGAAAAGGGGGACAACAAAAATCAATCCCATCCATCTATTTATGGTAAGGAACAACATTGTAAAAGTTTTAAAGCAATTGGATAACTAGAACATAAGTTATTGTGAGAACACGCAGACGACAGCATCATACCATCATAAGTCAACAATTATTTGCGGTCGTATAAAAATAGTAGGCATGCATAGTAAATAAACCAGTTAACATTTTTGGACATTTGAATTATTTAAAGTAAAAGAAAGATACAGGAAAATGCAATTGAGACCTGTATTAAAAAAATTTAATTAAATAATTTATTTCTATATGATGCGACAACAACAAAATAACTGGAAAATTAAACAGTGCATAAAACTAATAATAAGACAATGCCAAAGTAGAAACGTTTTCATCATTTAAATTTTCGACAGGAATTACAGATTTGTAATACTTCCCTCATCAAGTCGGTGTGCAATCTTTGTCAAAATTATTAACATTCATGACATTTGTACCGTTTGTTAAATCTGCAATCCCAATCAGATAAAGGACTGGTTATCGTTTGTTTTAAAAATATTCGAAATTCTTTATACATTGATTTATGTGTTATTTTTATTTTGCAAAGATGTACATGTCAAAATCTTGATTACTGTTATGGGCGGTTTAAAAAAAAATGACCCCAACAGATAATGGTCCTCAAATTTTGTCAAATTAATAGATATATTATTTCTAAATAGTTAAAAATGTATGTGTAGTTGTGGGGAACATGTCTGCAAAAAATCTTAAAGATATCTCAAAAAAACAAAAAAATATGCCAAAAAAACATACCAAAATTGTCAGGAGTGCAACACTTTTTTGTGACACTTGAAAAAAATGTCATTTTTTAAAAGGTCACCAAATTGTCAAATCTAGCAATATGGACATAATTCTTTTTTTTATTACAAAGTTTAATGGGTTAACTTTTTGAGAGATATAAAAAAAAAGTATGTCACATTTTAAAAAGTATGAAAATATTGTTTTGAAAAAAAGATCTACCCTGTCAGGAGTGCAACACAAATTTAAGTTATTTTGCATTAAGTTCTTGATAGAAATTTTTTCCTTTTGTTTTCAATAATTAAACCAAAACAAAATCATAAATATACCTTTGCTGCATCAAAACAGTCACTGCAATATGCCCTAAAACTGGTAATCTTAACAGGGACAACAAATAAAACAGAGCACCCTCAACTGTCAGGAGTGCAACAAATGACACGTTTTTAGTAATATTTTCTTTGTAATGCGACTTTTTTTTTGTATTTCTTTACTTTTTAGCAGAAGCTATACAGAATGGCTGAATAAATATTTCAGATGGCTGAAAAATACCTTTTCCATTAATTTTTTTATGTCAGGAGTGCAGCAGTTTTTTTTATTGATCTTCAATTGTATCATAATATGAAATATTTTATGAAGATTTATTCATTATAATTATTTTAAGTTAAGGAAACTTTTCTTAGAAATTAATTGTTACAATTGCAGTTTATGAGCTTAAAATTTGATAAAAATTCATATTTTGTGTACAATTTAGTTGTCTCTCATATTGATACCAACGGTTTTTTATAATCTAGAGACATATTCCAACAGCTAATTCTTTTATAAGTTCATTTTTCAATTGGCATTAAAAAAAATATACTGTTGAAAAACATATCTGTTCATTTATCTAAGATGTCCTGTTTTAAATGTCATCAATGTAAATGTTGCACTCCTGACACAATATTTAAATGAATAGATAATTGCAACTGTACTGCAAAATTATAGTTCTCCATATGGATTGAACAAAGACTACAATTGGGAATGGTGTCTTTCGATTATAAAAACAGTTGGTAACTTGGTATCAATATGAGAGCCAACTAAATTGTAAACAATATATTAGTTTTTATAAAATCTGAAGCTTAATTTTAAACAAACTGCTACACTCCTGACATTAAACAATGAATGTGAAAGGTATTATCATCCATCTGAAATATTTATTCAATGCTTCTGTGTAGCTTCTGCTGAAAAATAAAGATTAAACATAAAATCAGAGAACTTTTAAAGAAAACATATCTACAATTTAAGAACATGTCATTTGTTGCACTCCTGACAGTAGAGGGTGCTCTGTTTTACTTGGTGTCCCTGATCAGATTACCAGTTTTAGGGTATCTTGCTGCGACTGCTCTGATGCAGCAAAGGTATATTGATGATTTTATTTTGGTTTAATCATTGATAGCAAAAGGAAAAATTTCTACCAAGAACTAAACGCAACGTTCCTTAAATTTGTGTTGCTCTCATGACAGGGTAGTTTTTTCAGAACAATATGTTCATACTTTTTAAAATCCAACATACTTTCTTTTGATATCTCAATAAGTTAACACATGAAACTGTGTAATAAAAAAGAATTATGCACATATTGCTGCAACTGCTCTGATGCAGCAAAGGTATATTGATGATTTTATTTTGGTTTAATCATTGATAGCAAAAGGAAAAATTTCTACCAAGAACTAAACGCAACGTTGCTTAAATTTGTGTTGCTCTCATGACAGGGTAGTTTTTTCAGAACAATATGTTCATACTTTTTAAAATCCAACATACTTTCTTTTGATATCTCAATAAGTTAACACATGAAACTGTGTAATAAAAAAAAAATATGCACATATTGCTAGATTTGACAATTTTGTGACCTTTTAAAAAATGACATATTTAGGTGTTACAGAAAAGTGTTGCACTCCTGACAATTTTGGCATGTTATTTGGCATTACTTTTTTGTTTCCTGATATATCTTCAAGATTTTTTGCAGACATGTTCCCACAACTAGACATACATTTTTAACTATTTAGAAATAATATATCTATTATTTTGACAAAATTAGAGGACCATAATCTGTTGGGGTCATTTTTTTTAAACAGCTTATATATTAATTTTGTTCTTTCTCAAATATCCTATTGCAAATGTTAAGATATATGAAATTTGTTCTCAGCAATATCACAAAATTACCTCAGTACTTTTTAAAGAATGTATTTCCTTATTTTATTTGTTTTAATCTGAAGTGTCAGGAGTGCAACAAAATCCGACTAAACATAGTACTTTTTGTACAACCTACCATTTTCAAATGATTTAACTTTATCAACTTTTACAATTTAATAATTTTGTTGCCATATGCAAAAATACATACTACTTTTGACTTAATAAAAATTTTAAGAGGCAGATAACAAAAGAATTTTCAAAAATTCTTGAAAAAAATTATTTTTTTTGAAAAAGTACAATTGCATATTGTTCAAAATCTTGCACAAGAAGTCATTAGTATTTGTTACATTGTTTAAGAAAACAGCAACAATTTATATGAAACATAACATTGTTAAACTGAATTAAAATGTATAAATGTTAAGAGTGTTTTATATTTCAAAATATGTTCAATAAAATATTATCAAAACTTTATTTCTTACCTTTTCGTTAATTTCTTTTTTAATTTATTAACTTCAACGTATGCACATTTGGAAATTATGAACAAAAACTTGATATGCTCATGTTTAAATTTGACATTTTTTTCTCATCTTGGGGTCATATTTTTTGAAACAGCCCATATTCATCATGATGATCAGCTGCAACAGCACAGGCAGCCATGGAATATTAACGGTTTTCATCACGAAAATTGTTTAATACACCATTAAAAACAGTAGCAAGAAATTTATTATTGTTGGACATATTTACAATGCGTTAATTATATAATTAAATTCAGATGAGAGCAGATTTAATGTGCATTTATGATAATAGTACGAAATAGTACGAAATATTTATTTGTTCAACACATTTACAATAAATGGTTATGACACATAATCACGTGCACATAATGTAATGAATACAACAATATGATCGTTCACCTAGCCAGCTTGATCGCGTAAGAATATATGAACAGAATTATATTTTAATTCAAATACAAAGAACAAAAGTATCACATTTCTAAATACAAAACATACTGTTTTTCACCTGAAAAATAATCAAAACAATATTACAGATAGAAATTACTTACTTCGGTAAATGTAAACATCAAACTATATTTTCGCGCAATACTTCAGTAAACCGTACCCGAAATTAGTTATAACCCCATGTGTGATACAATGCAATGATTTGAGTTATAAAAATGTTGAGAAAAAAACATGAAATGAGAGGTTTTATTAATGGAACTAGTCAGTGAGTAGTTCTGGCCAAGTAACAATTCTCATCACTGACCTTGTTTCATTAGATATGGCAAGAAAACAGTCCAGACAATTTTTGGGGGGTTTGTTTTGTAACCAGTTACAAATCCTGTATAAAACAATTACAGAGTAAGGTAATATGTGTTTGATACTCAGTATTTGCATATATCTTTGCCGTGGTGTGTTTCATATGACTTAACCATTGTTAAGTTCTTCATTTTACATTATTAAAGAGGAAACTATAGTGTGAAAATTTCACAATAACTTTTTTTGGTATCGTAACGACTCGCCCCACTCTCGAGTCGCCCCATCACGAGTCGCCCCATATCAATAACGAGTCGCCCCACATTTAATAACGAGTCGCCCCACACAATAACGACTCGCCCCACATATGTTCTATATATACATTCTATATATATATATATATATATTCATCAATATAAGCATTGTCATCCTTGTCATATTCTGAAAAAAAAATATAATAAATTGATTAAAACATTACAATCTTGTTTTCTATTTTTTTTATATATGCGGAAATATTCTGCAAAGAAGCACTAATAGGAACAAGCTGTTACTCCAAACAAACATTCAAATAAAGACAATTAAATTGAAATTATTTCTAACTGTTTATCCTATCAAAGTTAATTATGATTGTATACAAGCAAACATTCAATTATAATTATTATAGTTAATTAAAGAAGTGAAAATGAGTTCACTTTAATCTCAAAAGATCCACCGCCAATTAAAACACCCAGCAGTACAATATACGCAAATTTAGACTATCAATATATGTATTTATATCATAAAGTATTAAATATTTCAATTTATATTTTATATTTATTTATTTTACATATCTAATCTGGGGCGAGTCGTTATTGAGTGGGGGGACTCGTTATTGATATGGGGCGACTCGAGAGTGGGGCGAGTCGTTATATATTCCTTTTTTTTATGTCTCTTGTCAATTGACCAGAAATTATGACATGGCAAGAATAACTGCTTGGTGGGAACAAGTATTGTTGTCTCGAAGTCCAGGTGATACAAAAACACAACACGGTAACAACAATGCAGAGTGTTTTGACAAACTATTAGACAACGTTTCGTTTCTTTAGCGGATTTTTTTCTACATGTCGATTTTGAAAGTGAAAGTAGACACACACACAAAAATAGTCCGATATAGCCTACCCTTTCGCGAACATGAGATGTTTTGATGAGTTCTTTTGGCGGAACTATGAAACAATTCTTTTCTCCTCTAAATGTAATTCGAGCAACATTATAATTCATCTTTCAGTCACTTTTCAGATTTTGTCATTTTTTCAGCTGACTCCTTTCACTTCCGGTAAATTGAAATTGAATAAAGGAAAGAGTTTTCTTGACAAATCAATCTGATAACCAGAAAGTCATCACTTAATAAAACAGCAGGTGATGTATTCATGGAAAAATAGAGTATGTAACAAATGCCAATACTTATTATCCCATAGTCACGTGGTTCTGTTGGGGGGGGGGGGGGTTAAGATCGACAGTTATCGTGACTTTTAACTAATTTTCGTAAAAAAATAATTATATAAATTTACATTTTTTGCGGCTTATTATGTCGGTCTTTTATTGGTCTTTCATTTTTAACTTTCATCAATGTAAAGTGTCAAGTGATAAATAAGCTATTAACGAATAAACAAGGCACATTTAATACACAATTACATAACAGCAATATTTCTTAACACCCTCCTCCCACCGCCTCGTTCTCGGCGAATCTCGTTTGCGAGATAATATAAAAATATATGTATATTGTGTAAGATTTATACTTAGGAAACGCGTATGTTTCAAATACCCCTCTCTAATTAAAACCTTTCTAAGTAAGGTAAGCCAAGAGCTCGTCTCGGGCACCTTATAAGGAGAACGCGTAATATTCAACTACCCCTTATCTACTAAACTATGTAATTAAAACAATCCTCAGTAAGGTAAGCCAAGAGCTCGTCTCGGGCGCCTACTGAGGAACACGCGTATTCTAACACCCTCTAGTAAACTAACATAACTTATGTACTCCCCAGTAAGGTAAGTCAGAATATTTTTACTGCGAATTGGGCATACGACAAGGTGAAAATTTGTCCCGTTTTTGTTCTCAATGTTTTTAAATGACTTGGAAGACTTTCTGATTACAAAAAATATAGCTGGCTTGAGCAGTGTTACAAATGATATAGAAAATGAACTTAATGTATATCTGATGATTTTTCTTTTACTGTATGCTGATGATACTACTTTAATAGCTGAGTCTGCCGAGGACCTACAGGCACAACTCAATGCTTTTTGTGACTATTGTAATACATGGAAGTTAAAAGTAAACGTCGACAAAACAAAGGTTATGGTACTTGGATTGGGTAAACCAAAAACAAATCTTAAATTCTTTTATAAAAATACCGAAATAGAAATAGTGGAAAAATTTAATTACTTAGGGGTTATTTTTACAAAAACCTGTAATTTTGATTCTACCAAGAAACTTTTAGCAGATAAAGCATTGAAGGCTATGTACGAAGTTCTTAAGTTGAGACGATTATTTAAATTATCAGTAAAAATTCTCCTAGATTTGTTTGATAAAATGGTTAAACCTATTCTTCTTTATGGCTGTGAAATTTGGGGCTTCGGTAATAACGAATCGTTAGAAAGAGTTCACTTAAAATTTTTAAACTTTTGTTGAATTTAAAGTCTTCAACACCAAATTATATGATTTATGGGGTACTTGGGGACTTCCTATTGCTAATGATATTAAGATACGGATGGTATCTTACTGGTCCAAACTTGTAAATGGCAAACAATCCAAATTGTCTTCAAAACTCTATCGTCTTACTCGGCAATCGAACGAAAACTATAGTATACAATATTCTTGGATTCACTGTGTTAAAACAATTTTAAATGATTGTGGTTTTTCACTAATATGGGATTCAGAACAATTCTTCAATAATGAGTGGCTAAAATACATAGTAAAACAAAGGTTAACAGACCAGTTTGCGCAAAATTGGAATTCGGTTGTGTTTCATTCAACAAAATCAATAAATTATAGAATTTTCAAAACAAAATTCGAATTCGAAAATTATTTCAATGTCTTGAACTTCGCGGAAGCTATAAAACTATGCAGATTTAGGACAACAAATCATCATTTACCAATAGAAACTGGAAGATGGAAAAATATTGAAAGAGAAAATCGTCTTAGTCATTTATGTAACTGTAACAAATTAGGAGATGAATACCATTACATGTTAGAATGCACTGCTTTCACATATATAGCCAAGAGCTCGGGCGCCTACTGAGAAACAAGGGTATTATTCTAACACCCTTAATAAACAAACATAACTAATATATTCTACAGTAAGGTAAGCCAAGAGCTCGTCTCGGGCACCTACTGATGAATGCGCGTATTCTTAAAATAAGCTTATGTATGTATATAATATAATATAATATAATATAATATAATATAATATAATATAATATAATATAATATAATATAATATAATATAATATAATATAATATAATATAATATAATATAATATAATATAATATAATATAATATAATATAATATAATATAATATAATATAATATAATATAATATAATATAATATAATATAATATAATATAATATAATATAATATAATATAATATAATATAATATAATATAATATAATATAATATAATATAATATAATATAATATAATATAATATAATATAATATAATATAATATAATATAATATAATATAATATAATATAATATAATATAATATAATATAATATAATATAATATAATTATTAATCATAATATATAAAAATCAATAAAAAAATATATATAATAAAAATAAAAACAGAAAATTACATAAACATAAATAATTATAATAATAATAATTAAAAAAATAATAATAATAGAAAGGAAAATAAATAATAGAAGTTATCAAACAAAAATTAGGCTCCGTACAAGGTAAAATAAATACCAGTAAGGACACCTACCATCTGTACCGTTAAAGTGAATTATATTAAAAGATAATGAATTTTTGTCCAAAACTCAAATTATTAAATAATTCTAAAATATCCACATTAAACCCCCAAAAATCCATGTCCGTAAGGACCGTCCGACCAAGGGCATTAAGTTGTCGGTGTAGGACGTAAAAAACTCCTCAAGTCAAGTGTAAGATTTATTGATTCGTATCTGGTTTTACACGATAAGTCTGTATATACACACAATTGTTACCATTTCTTGAAATTTCCATCATTTTGAAGTATGGCCACACACTCGAATTTAGCGATTTTCCTTCATTCAGCAATGTAAACAATGAACCCGAGGCTAAATTACTTAAAAATATCGTGTATTTATTGCTCTTACTAAATGACCCCGAAATTAACGTCCGTTAAAGCGACACACTTTCATCGCCGAAATACGAGTGTACTAGTATACTATATGTCAAACTAATATGCACTTGAGGATTCAATTGAAAAAAAACGTGTTTATCCTAATATATATTTTTAGGTTCGTATTTTCTTTTCAACTAAAACCTTTAGTATTGTTGTGTATTTGATTATCATTCGATAGTTTCTCACCAGTTAAAAATTAGTTTTCCAAACAATGCATCATTTCACATTTCTTGATAAATTCTGGAAAAAATGAACTTTTTTTACACCACGATACTTCTAACCAATGCGTGGAGCGGATAAGATTAACTCGTTATACCACTGACAGTACCATCAAAACTACGTCAAGGACTAGAGATGGCGGATATTAATTTGTAGGCAATGCTACTGTCAGCTCATCTTATGTCACCTTTAAGTTGTTATGTCAACATACAGTGGCGGATCCAGAGGGGGGGTCCAAGGGGTCCGGACCCGCCCTTTCGTTTTGACAAGCATGGGGTCTGGACCCCTACTTTTGTGTTGGCATAACAAAATGACATTTTAACGGACATGTTTTAGGTGTCAGGAAATCGTCAGAATGCAGGATTTTACACCATTTCGTTCAGACCCCCTGCCGTAATACGACCTCTGCGAGGTCGGCATGGTGGCCTTCGGCCACCATGACAAATTTGGACCCCCCCCTTTCATTTGAGGCTGCATCCGCCCCTGACATACACGATAATAACCAATACAAAAGCTAAAAAGAACACTATTGAATCACCGAACTTGATACGAATGATTTGTTAGTTATGATGTTTTAAAATTGTCTGTTAAAATCCCGTTTTCCAACGAAGTTTGGGGCTGAAATATCATTTTCTTACTGTTTATATAAATTTAAGCAAGAATTACATCGGGACTGCTTCTGTTTAGTTTAATACGTCATATGTGTAGATTGTGGGTTCAATCCCCATTCTGATCAATGCAACTAGGGGCGGATCCAGAAAATCGGACTAGGGAGATTGGGCGAAATTCGGGCAAGGGGTCTGTGGATAGCAGCGCCCTTAGGGAGAGGCGAAGCCCATAGAAGCTGGTGAGAGGGTGTTAAGGACTACAAATTTTAATATTTTAAACACAATCTCGCTCGCTCTTTCTTTTCTATCTCTGTCATTCCTCATGTTTCGCTCACTTTCTCTTTCTTTCCCATTTTTTTGGGGGGGAGGGGGGCGAACGTCCCCTCCGCCTCCTGGATCCGCCACTGGCAACTAATAAATTACTGCTTTGTGCTGAATACACAGTACTGAGGAGGTACAAAATCGGAACACTTGCTTGTTAAGTAATTAATTCACTGAAATTTCTATAACAAAACTGATGACGGTTACTCATGTCTGCAAACACATAAATATATCCAAAGTAATAAATTGTAATTGTAGACAAAAACTTACGCATGCCACAAACATCACCATGATTATGCCATAGCTGATACACTGTATGAGATCATGCAGTTTGCGCTAAAAAAACCAATAACTTATAGAACCACGCATTTTATCCTAGATTTATTTCTAACATTCGAAGTTTAACAAACAACTATTAGGTCATTAGTAGACAGACGTGACACAGGTACGGGGCGTTTCTCGGTCTCACTATTAGATCATTAGTATAGATAGACGTGACACGGGTACGGGTACGTGACGCGGGTACGGTACGTTGTGGTTATCAGTGATTTCGGTCTCCTTCAAAAGGTTTTTTGTTTGTTGTATGTTTTGAGTGTATTTTTCTTGTTGTGTCCTTTCTGTTAGCCACGGCTTTATAATTCTACTATGATTTTGTTCTTTTGCTTTTTCTGTTAGCCACGGCTTTATAAGAAAATAGCAAAGAAAACCGACCGAACAACAAGAGCCAAAAGCGAAGGGACAGTTACAAATCCGGGTATAGACAAACACAACACAAAAACCAAAAACATAAAACACAGAAAGAGAGTAACCCGAACCCAATAAAAACCATGGGTGCACTAAGGTGCTCCGGAAGAGTAAGCAGTGCCTGCCTCTCATTAGACACCCGTCTAGTTGCTCATTGTCATGTCAAGGGAAAAGTAAATTCCAGGAATAGGAAACACTACCTATGACTCGGCGAAAATATCAGATCGTATTTGAGACACTCATTTCCCATAACGATCAATTAAGTCATGGTGACGATCATAACATTTCTGGAGAGATAACATCAACATAGGGACAACAAACCTTTTGTTTGAGTAGTTAAGCAGTCACAACAGAGATCGGTCTAGAAAATCGGAATACCGATCGCAGGATCTAGAATAACGTATAAGTTGTAAACTGTTAGAATGTTGCTGCCGATGAACTAGAAGGTGTCAGTTGTAGAGTTGAAGTTATCACGTTTGTCGCAGAGTCTAGTTTTTAGTTTTCCTGATTCTATTTCTAGAAGTAGGTCTAAGTAAGAAGCTAACCTTAGTGTACTGTTGGTGTCTTTTAATTTCAATCTCGCTAGGGTAAATTGAATGTAAGTAGTCACCAAATTTAGCATTGTGGACGGACAAAACATCATCAATATAGCGGAATGGGCCATTGTCTTTTCTTTCTTCGACAGTAGGCCTTCTATGAACTCGGTCTCATAAGAGAGCAAAAAACAGGTCGGCAAGGAGAGGCGTACAATTTGTACCCATTGGAATACCAACAGTCTGTTGAAAAACGTGTTCTCCAAACATAACGAATATGTTGTCAATCAGGAAATGTGACAGATTTGGTCTTCAGTATATTTAGTATTAGATTTAGAGTCATTGATGACGAAGTAAGTTCTGTCATGACTAATTACTAGGTACCGGTATTTATATCGTCTCTTTCCGTTTTCTCTTGGTACTCCGGCTTCCTCCCCAATAAAAGCTGGACGCCGTGAAATAGCTGAAAAATTGCTGAAACTGGCGTTAAACATCATTCAAATAAACAAACAAAACCGTTTTTCTTGAAAAAGCAGCCTTTTATAAGAAGTTTAAGCCTGATTTTGAGCTGCGTATGAGGGACGATCGAAAAGTGCCGAAAAACCAAATGTTTTAATGCTGTTACAATGGGAAAGAGATCCAGACTTCAAGATGTCTATCAGGTCTTTTGAATTTTTTAATATCCACATTTTATTTATTCCACTCCTGCATGGAGTAGAAAGTGTCACTGTATTTTTGAAGTCCCGTTTTACTGTTGTTAAAATAGTGGTCAGTAGTTACGATAGCAGTGGCGGATCCAGAGGGGGGGTCCAGGGGGTCCGGACCCCCCCCTTTCGTTTTGACAAGCATGGGGTCTGGACCCCTACTTTTGTGTTGGCATAACAAAATGACATTTTAACGGACATGTTTTAGGTGTCAGGAAATCGTCAGAATGCAGGATTTTACACCATTTCGTTCAGACCCCCTGTCGTAATACGACCTCTGCGAGGTCGGCCACCATGACAAATTTGGACCCCCCCTTTCATTTGAGGCTGCATCCGCCCCTGGATAGTGTTTTGGTAGTACACTTGGACGATCCGGCTATAAAACGCTGTTTGTATGTATTTTTGTGAAGTTTTTGAATCCAAAACAATAAGGGGAGATCGCAATCTTCGACTTTGATTTTGAGATCAAAGAATGCCAATACCGATTTGTGATTTTCAATAATCTCTTTTAAAAGCGCAGTGAATGTGTAAGTAGGGTTGCCAAGTGAACTGTCCATTCCCAACTAATTAATTAAACACTCTATGTAATGTTTTATGCAGATAAAAATAATGTTGTTAGGTACAACAACATATTTGTCATGAATGTCGGACAAAGTTTCAAGAGCATCAAGATTTCTGAAGATTGAAAACCCACCGAACAACAAGAGCAAAAAGCCAAGGGACAGTTTCAAATTCTACTATGATTTTGTTCTTTTTGTTTTCTACGGCTTTATAATTCTACTGTGATTTTGTTCTTTCTTGTTTTCCGCGGCTTTATAATTCTACTGTGATTTTGTTCTTTGTTTTCCACGGCTTTATAATTCTACTGTGATTTTGTTCTTTCTGTTATCCACTCCTTTATAATTCTACTGTGATTTTGTTCTTTGTTTTCCACGGCTTTATAATTCTACTGTGATTTTGTTCTTTGTTTTCCACTGCTTTATAATTCTACTGTGATTTTGTTCTTTCTGTTATCCACTGCTTTATAATTCTACTGTGATTTTGTTCTTTCTGTTATCCACTCCTTTATAATTCTACTGTGATTTTGTTCTTTCTGTTATCCACTGCTTTATAATTCTACTGTGATTTTGTTCTTTTGCTTAGTCTTCCGATTTATTTTCGAATGATTGATTCTTGTTTTACAAAATGCAGCCAAAGAAAAAATTGTGATTAGAATTTTTGTATATGCTGCCGAACTTACTAAGATTTTCGGTAGAAGATTTTTCTTAACATCATTGTATGTGGGGTTCAATGCTTACCAGTTCTGTAAACAGAGGAGAAAACTGTGAAGTAGTCGAGGAGATAATGTCTGATGAAAACAAACCAAAGGACTGTGATTGTCGAGATCTCAAATACTTTATACAAGATTGTTTACTTATATAATCTAACAACCAACAATTCCGGAACACTACTATTATCCATTGAACATGAAGTGGTACTTGAACCACGTAAGTGCTTATAAACAATAGACCATAGTGTATAGTAGTAATACGACAATAACGTGTAAAAATCTTACCAAATCAATCCTCTAAATGCATAATCAAAAAGACCTAAACACTGCACTTTTGCATGTACGTATTTTCATGAGTCAAATAACAGTTGACTCATGTACCAGCCGGAAATTGAAAATATGGACCTTGCTGATAGCTTTAACCGTATCTTTTTTTCTTTCAGAGTGCGGTTATCAGTAGTTATGACACAAGGAGAACCACTCTGAACACCAATGATGTCTAAAAGTTCCATAAAGTGCATTCGATTTTTACACAGCAAGGAACATAAAAAAGTATCACGAGAGTTGGTCGGATCGAAGTCCAGATGAGATAACTTTTCTGCCTGCAGACAATTACGCTATTATGTTATCGGTCCTGCAAAAATTAAGCAGACAAATATAAATCCTTTGTTTCTCGCTCTTTCGGCACACCTTATTTTGGTCCTTCGCGTTTTGAAGTACATTTTTCTGTTAACGAATCATCATCACAGTCTTGTTTAAATCCAGAAAAATAAACATAAAAAGACGTAATCAGGCATAAAATCGCAGAACCAAAAACCAAGCATACGACAAGTACAAATAAGAGTTGCATAAAAAAATGGTTGAAATTAAATGTTCCGCAATCATGAGCATATCTTGCTACACAAATGACAATCGTCGTGGTTCTCAAGATCAACTTCAGAGGTCAATAAGCTCATAAACCATTTACTCAAAAGTGTCTATCATGATGATATATGTGCCAATTTAATCAACCAATTAGTTATGGAGACTTTCAAATTTATGTAGGGACGAACTTTAGTTCATAGTCACACAGGAACTTTCACTTTACTTTATTTAGCAACACAGAATTAGCAATCGTAGGTCTAAGAATATCTTATATGACATATAACTACTAAATATACGGGTGATATAAATAGCCAATAAACGGTTCTGCATCAATATTTCTATACAATAATTGGAAATTGTTATCGGGATATTGAACTGTTCCACAAAAGAACATCATCTTTTATAGCAAACGATAATGAAGCGATTGTGCTAGTGTTTTCTGTCTCGGGGATAAAACCTACTTTGCATGAATGAATGAATCAGCGAGTAGGGAAGCACAATGTGTACGCATTGGTATTGGTAATTCAAAACTCCCAAGGCAATATTGTTTGATTGACACTGATACGGTTAATATCGCGAAGCTAAACTAACAATTTTGACCTGTGATGATAAAGGGGTATTGCTAACGTTTTGTGGCGTTTTTCAGGGACATCTAAACTGGACAAGGATAATCTTAATCTATGGACAAATTTCAGCACAGACGTTTGCTCTGGTTGAGATTGTATAACACGTGTGAGATGGTTTTATGGAAGCCCGCGTCAGTTTCTTGATCGATGTACTACAGGGCATGGTGTTTGGATAACAACATATCATGAAAGAACATATATTTGAGTTTACACCATTCTATCAGGACCAATTCAGGCAATATGCTTTCATGTGTTATTCATATTTAACACCATCGTGATGCATTACTGATGTTTACGTTCTTATAACACTCACTTGTTTTTGAACGTCAGCACATTTATTCAAAATGCACAAAAATAGTGACTAACTTTGCTTTGAAAGCAATAAAAATACTTTATTTTGTTATAAGTATTTCATATAATTCTTATTTATGCACGTTTAAATACTAAGTAAATAAAAAACAAAACGAAATACATGAGACAAAAACAATTTCTACCAATATTTCAAAGCAAGAAGTATATATTTTTAACTAACTAACTAACTAACTAACTAACTAACTAACTAAATAACTAACTAACTAAATAAATAAGACTCTCGGACCCATGCACGGTTCGTAAGTAAACCATGAGTATAACAACAACCTGGTCGCTAGTAAAAGACATATTCAGTCAAATTCTTCCGTCAAGTTATCCCGAATGCCAGGCTTCGACGATCACAATGGTGGTTTCAATGTAACTATACCAATGAAAACCGATCTTTTTGATCAGGTTAAATGTACCATTGAGCGGTGTATGCTGAAATATAAAGCATAAGCATAAACATACGCATAAAAGTTGTATTTAAAGTCGGAATTTACAACAAATGGAGAACATAATCTCTGTTGAGAGTTTAGCCGACTATATAAGCAGTTTAGTCTTGTATAAAAGTGTATATGCATTTTATCCCAGTTCTATATACCAGTATATCTGTCATTTCGGATGGAGTGCGGTGTGAAACCATTCCAGACGGTTAGTTTCAGTAGGCAAAGGAATTTGAGAGGAATATATTTTCATTAAATTTTACGACGAACGAGGACAGTCGCCCGGTCATGGCATTTAGCCCATTTGGCATTTCATGCATATAAGTTAGTGTACGTCGCGCCGTTGAATCGTTTCTCAATTACATATTGTTATAGAAATCTAGAAACGTTAAACAGCATATTACATGCCAAAAAACTAACAACAAACACACACACAAACATAAAAAGAAAGTTAAAAAGTAAATATATTTAATGTAGACCGAACAATACAAACGCAAATTTTGTGTATTTCTTTTTGATCTAAGAACTTGCCGAACAAGTCCGCTAATATTTCTCTATGGTTCATTCATGTACTAATTCCATTGTGTAAAATTGGTAAATTTTCACAGATTTTAGCAATGAGTCACATGTGACGCATATTTATGACTTTTCAGGTATTAAGATCTGTTTGATAAAAATCTTGACAACTCTGCGCCAAAAATCTGAAAGCGATGAATACACTCTTCACTGTTACAATTCATCGTAAAAGTTGTAAAAAGGGAGTATTTTTTATAGAATGATTCATCAGTTTAAGTCCCCACCCACGCAGTAAAATTCATGTGAACTACTTATTATAAAACTCGGCCATTGCTTGATTGACATGTTCACAATAAACCAAGCCCCATATAAGGATTAACGGGCCTCTAAAAGGGTGTCAGTAATCTTCAACTGTTGATTTCAATCTCTTCCGGGTTACACAATTTGTAGTAAAGAAACCTCGTTAATTAATCGAAAATACCTTTAAATCCCATGTTTTAAATAAGTGTACACATGTTCACTTTCAGTAATAATAATGTCACCATTGAAATGATTTTGCATGACGTCACAAGGTGCTAAAACATACGCAATTCATTTGCACAAATTCTATGTACAACTTTTTATTAATTCGATATACATTATATAAAAATAGAAATGTAAACTCTGTTATGATTTGCAAAATCAAAACGTGTTAAATGTATTTTACATTTGGTTAATAGCCTTCCGGTGAATGATTTTATTGATGAACTATTTTGTCCCGCGCATGACGGGAACCTGTTCAACCTGTGTGTGATACGGCACAGGGTAATATTTTCGTAAAACTTCAATGGTGTCGTACAAGAAGAAAAGTTCTCAGGAAATCTTCAAGAATATGTAATTTATTTCGCTTAGCCAAGAGATGCTTGTGATTTAGTTGAGTAGGATTATTTTCGTTTTTTCAGTGTTATGATCTTTATTTCGCCAAAATGTCCCAGCAGGATTTAACGCAGCGAAAAGGTAATCAGGTGATACATGTCCGAGACAACAGTTCGGACGAACTTGAAGAGTTATTTAATGTTGCCATGAACCCGTCCCGTTCGGGACAAAGTGGACAAGTGCCTATGAAAATGCGTAATTTTCCTCCCTCCTTTTTCACACCACCAAGTTCTCAACAGCAGAGACAGTTAGTACCGGGACACACTAAACAAGGTAGCAATGATTCAACGGGTTATGCACCAGGGACATTACCAGTGCACACAAGGGCACACTCTTCCCCTGCTAACTTACAACAGACATTATCCACAGTTCCTCAAAATCTTCCTCAACATCAACATGCCAGGCAACATTCGTGTGATGCGCTGTTAGACAATGAGCCCTTGCCTCCGGGCTGGGAAAAGGCAAGGACCCCAGACGGACAACTTTACTATCTAAAGTGAGTATAACGTCCAGAGTTTCTTTCAGATATACTAGTAGTGTATTTGTATACTTGTTATTATTTGAAACACATTGGTTTATGTTATGTTTGTTTTTGCAGTGAATTACTTGTTCATGTGTGGATTTCAGTGTGAATGTGCTGAAATTGATGCATAAAATATTAATTCGTGAATTTTACAAATTAATTTGAAAATAACCATTCACACATAGTATTAAGGTATAATATTCATATCTGTAACTTTTGTAGAGTAAATTTAATTATTGTTTAAATAAGTTAGAAAAATCAAAGATCGATATAAAATTATAAGTACACTTTTTAATATAGAAACTAAGAAAAAAGGATAAAATTTATATTTGCAAGTTTTTTGCAATTTTTAATGGAACATGCAAGTTATATTTATCACAGTGTTTCAAACAGACATTAAATTTACATTGTTCTACATGCTGATGGAAGCATTTGTTGACCTTTTTGATTATGAAACATGATTTGTACCATTGAGACATGTATGAAAGATAATAAATTGATAGTAAGGCCTGTTTACATATATGGTTTTGTTTATTCTGATATAACATTTTAAGTGCATTGTAAACAAAGGTGAGGTATACATGTGGACAATTTATGTCCAGAACTATGATTAAAGGTGAGTTATGCATGTGGACAATTTATGTCCAGAACGAAGACTAAAGAGATTTTGGTGAATTCAAAATTTGCAATTAATGTGATGGAGGTGTTTTATAAATGCCTGTTTAAATGTATAAAATACATGGAAAAATTTATAACAAATTATAAAAAAAAAACAAAACGTGTATATACAATGCATAAAACAACATTAGCTGGATGCATTTGAAACTCCCAGTTATGTCTGCACAATGTTAAATAATTTATGGAATTTATATTTAAAAATGAAAATTACAGATACTTGATTAAAAAATAGACCAACATACAATTTTTATAAAGCACAGAAAATAAATTTAAATATAATTATTTATAAGACAGTATTCTTGGCAGTTTGCACAGGTAGTTTACTTGATAAAAAAATCTTCAATTGCTATAATAAAAATCTGATTAAAGATGGACCTAAACTCATCATTGCATAAAATGACTTTCTTTGATGTACCTTTGTCAGGTGTTGTCAAAGTGTGTCTGTCTAGTCTATGCTGGAGGCCTTGAATATTGATGTATACAAACTGTTGTTGTGATCTCCCCTATTGATCTTTAATCTGGCTGTGATTTATTGGGGATTTACTGGAACAGACTTATCTTTGATCTTGTTCTATCCTGTACCCAGTGTACTATTGTGAATTAAAGAAAGTCTTGTCACTGTCCAGGTAAACATAATTTCAGTGTACAAAAAGGTATTATCATTTGTCCCTTTTCCAGTTTGGGACTTTTGTTAGGCTTGACTTGTTACTGTAAATTCAGAAATTTGTGGGAGTTATTATGAATGTGATCACCATAACAAGTAAAATGTTTAATACTTAATAGCATTATGAATTCACACTATTTTATGAAATTACATTAATAAATATCACAATTTACGCCAATGTTCAACAAGAATAATAATCATTGCAACAAATAATTTTCCTATTTACATTTCAACTACAGTGTACAAGAGGAAAACATACATAACTGATCTTATAAATTGTGTATTGTTTAAGAACATGTAAATACAAAGCAAACCATGGTAATCAACAGTTGTTGGTCCATCTAATTAGCAAATATATTTGCTCTGCTGATTTATACCACAAGCACTTGGGATCAGTATAATTTTTTTATGAATGAAATTTCAATACATTTGCCTATAGTGTGTATTCACTCATTTGGAAACCAGTCCTGCATGCCTCACTGGTAAATATTTTTTCTTAGAAATATGATCCAATTTATCTATTATACTACAACAAAGCAAAATCTTGTCAAAGTTCTGAAAATAGCACACCTTTTATTTACTTGGAAGCCCTACCTTATTGTGTTCCAAGTTTGAGAAAAGAATGAACTATCTTCTTTTGTTTTTTTTTATGCCCTACACTGATAAACAGTCAAAATGTTGGCCTGAGATGGAGGGGGTAGTGTTGGGCAACAGTTTCAAACCAGACACAGAGGAACAACTTTTTTACTGTTCCAAAATCACATGAAATAACTGTTTTATTACTTGATCAATTACTGTTACATATACTTGAAGAAGAGAAAAATATTAACAAGAAGTTAGTTTTGCAAATATGTTAATAATTAAACTTTCTTAATTTAACCATCTTTTAACTGTGTCACACCGCAAACATTTTATATGTCTGTATTGTTTTTCTCTATTATTTCGTCAAAAAAACTTAAGGAAACAGTCATTTGCGACTGACAAAAATTGTAATTTGGATTCTTTCCAAACAAGTTATTTCCCCCACATAAAAGTAAATGAATAAAGTCATTTTGTTTCTTGACTGTTCCACGTGAAATAAGCAGGAAAAAATGATGTCTGAGCACACTAGTGGCAACAGTGAAAACTGTTGACATGTCAACAGTTGGCGAACGTGGACATTTTTACTTGGAACAGTGAAAAATGCCAAATAACATTTCCTAGTACATGTATATAAGGTATCAGGTAATAAATGTTAGTAATCCATGGACTCCACCATGTTGGTTTTCCTATGGCCCTGCTTTTGGGATACCTGTGTCCAACTAGCGGCCAGGCTGCTTTGATGTAACGTTGGCCTTATACCATAATGTCAAGTATATAACTATTTCTGTACAATGTCCAGTATATAACTATCTCTGTATAATGTCCAGTATATAACTATCTCTGTATAATGTCCAGTATATAGCTATCTCTGTATAATGTCCAGTATATAACTATCTCTGTACAATGTCCAGTATATAACTATCTCTGTACAATGTCCAGTATATAACTATCTCTGTATAATGTCCAGTATATAACTATCTCTGTATAATGTCCAGTATATAACTATCTCTGTATAATGTCCAGTATATAACTATCTCTGTACAATGTCCAGTATATAACTATCTCTGTATAATGTCCAGTATATAACTATCTCTGTATAATGTCCAGTATATAACTATCTCTGTACAATGTCCAGTATATAACTATCTCGGTACAATGTCCAGTATATAACTATTTCTCTATAATGTCCAGTATATAACTATCTCTGTATACTGTCCAGTATATATCTACAGAAATTATCATGATGTCAATAAGAACTATTTTCACTTGTAGCTTATATATTATTTAGCAAAGAAAAAATGATTATATAATATATTTTGAAAGAACTTTAAATTTCAAAACTGTTTAAAGTAATTTTTAATCAAATTGTTACGAATTTTCATTATGGGCCATTATACTCTCCGTGTTTTATTTTTCACTTCCTATAAATATGTTTGTTTGTTTGTTTGTTTGATGGTGTTTAACGCCACTTTCAGCAATTTTTCAGCTATATCATGGCGTCCAGTTTTTATTGGGGGAGGAAGCCGGAGTACCCGGAGAAAACCCCCGACCTGCGGTAGGAAAACTGGCAATCCTTGTCAATTAAGATTGGAGTCGAGTACACCCTGCCTGCAGTGAGAATCGAACCCGCAATCTCAGTGTTGACAGACCACGTGATAAATAGTAGACGAACTACCTTGACCACTCGGCCACCGAGGCCCCCTCCTATAAATAGAAGTATCCTTAAATAAACATATAGAGCATAGTTTGAAACACGCACAGGATTTGCAAAAATGAGACAAACAATTATTATTATTAAGTAATTAAAAATCTGGGGTTTGTTTTAGTAAAATATAAGGTCATTTTTAAGGTTTATCTGTATATGTACGAGACTGTATGGTGTGAACATTTAAAAAACATGCATTGAAAAAAATCATATTTGGGAGGGATTTTGTCCTCCTTAAAAATTTAAAGGGGGGATTTTGTCCGCCTTGTAAATTTAACGAGGGGGATTTTGTCCGCCTATGCTAAATTACACGGAAGGGATTTTGTCTTCAACTGCTGTCATCTACATGTACAATGTATCTGGGCGACTTAACATGTAACTAGTGAGATTGTCGTAGTGAGGGCGACATCATGTCTCAGAAGGGCCACAAACTCATCCATGGAGCCATTTGCAGGAGCCTTGACATAGTATCCCAAATTACATGTACTAAGGACAATGTTGGAAGTGTAGGCAGACAAAAGACATTTTACTTTACTGCAGGGAAACAAGATTTCAGAAATATGAAATATTAGTAGATATAAAAGTAACAACAGTTTCCTGCATACATGTACTTTGTTTATTGGATCCCATATACTAATTACATGCAATCTCAATGTTCATGTAAAATTTTACATTAAAAAAATACAAGTAGATTCAATTTGTTTGTCAGGTATTAAACTAAAAATTTTTGCATGCTAAAATAGTCTTTAGACACTATTAGAGGATAAGCATCAATGCCTGTGTCTCTAAAACATTCCCCTGTTGTAAATAGATGTTATTATCTAAAAGTCTGTGAAAGTCATTTAGACTGCCTTTACTAATTATTTCAAATAGGTCTCCAGGCAAAAACATTATCTACATTATCTGTCATGGTCAATTAAATGACCAGGTGTCATGGTTGAGTGACATATTCTTGATGACAAGACACATGTACAGATACATAATGTACTAGTATATGAAAGGTGGTTAAAATTTTAAATCGAAACAAGATATTGTCATTTTTGAAAAAGCTGAAACTGTGCAAACATGTCAGTTTCATATCCATGAGTACTGATGTTGTATAATTGGCTGTTCATAAGGATACACAAATTTATCATATAAATGTACATGTAGTTTAAAACCCTGAAAATTTATATTGCATTGATGAAAAAATAAAATATGTCGAGTTAAAAATTCACTAACAGCAGCATAGTGAATAAATTGGCATTACAATGCATGTATTTATGTATTAGTTTCTTGAGGGTGCACATGTATTGTTGCTGTATGAAGGGGAAGATGAATATACTGGTTGGCATGATTTTGTTTTAGGGGAAAAATTATTTGGACAGGTAAAGATCAATTGTCTCTTATCCATGACTTCATATAAATATTTGCATTGTTTGGTTGTTTTAAGGGCTTTTTTATATTTTAAAACTTGTTTAATTTCAATGACCGTAATTTTAATCAGTAAATAAAAGTAATAATGCTTACAAATATTATGACTTGGGATAATCAGAAGTACTTTATTATTGAAAAACAAACGAAATAAAAGGAAAATTTTTTTTGGAGCTAAATAACAAAAAATTATAAGATTAAAGAAAACATCTATATTTTGTTATTTGCTATTAAAATCTGATTCCAAAAATTGTTTCCTTGAAACCTTCATTTCATTTGAAACTAAAAATGCTTTTACTTAAACTGACAAATTTGGGTTATTGGTATGACTATTTTGATGTATTCCATCAGTACACAGTAAAGAGAAATGAACTAGAACAGTCATACAGTTTGTATTTTGTTGGTTTTTTTTGTGTGTGAACAGACAATATTTAACAATTCAACAGATTATGTGACCCGTACTATAAAACTGTCTATACAGCTATAGCTACCGAATCAGTGTGTAAATCACAATTCTGTAATTTTCACATCACTTCATCTAAAGGGCTAATTTCCGCAAAATTGAAGAGATAAAATTAAACTATTTGCACTTTAAGAGCACTTGCAGACAACATCATAAAATCACACTCTTGGAACCCATACATCAGTGACATTGGACTTTGTAACTCCTTGTTATCATTTTAGACAATAATGTCTCATTTCCTTGTCGACCCACAGCAAATACTAGTATTATCAGATTGCAAAGCCCTAACTTCATATTGATGATCTTGTATACGTTTAACAAATTGAACTGTATGTTACTACTAATGTATGTGTTAAAAACAATTAGATGGCAATAATTACTCTTCACAAGGAAACTTAAAAGATATATATTTGATTGATGAGTGTCAGTCAGTGCTTTGGATGTTGTTTTATGTCCAGAAAGTGTTGTGATATGTCTGTTGATATGTATCTTCCTGTAGTCTACAAGTACAGTAACTGTGATTTTATGTCTTTCTCAAATTAAAACCTTTACTCTAATGCAATTATTATAGTGTTTAGGGTCAAGTATTTAATTGGTTATATTACAGTACTTAATATTTTTCTTGTTGCTGGTATAGTTATATACCCCTTTCAATAGTGCACAAGTACAATTGTCAGAACCTGCTCTAATGCAATCTTAATCAAGATGATTTAAGTCCATTTTTAAGCTCCTTTCCAGCGATACCCTTACATTTCACTTTCATTTTGAATAAAAAGTCACATGACAAAATGTGACTTAAATCCAGTGCTTAAATTAGCTTGATTGAAAGTATGATGATTATATTCATCGAGAAAAATATTTAAAGAAGCGAATTATATATAGTTTAATTGGACGAAAATGTTTGTTAACATCTGGATACCATAACATTTGTAGACTCGGATTAGTGTCACAAAATCAGCTGTTTTGCTTATGGAGAGGTCTCTGATGTCCCACGCAAAAAAGCATTGGATGGCTAAGGATTCTGGGACTGTAATGTTGTGTGATAAATATGCTTGCTGGTAGAACAAATAATTGCACCCCCCCCCCCCCCTTTCTTGGTGAGGGTACGAATTTACTTTGTCCCATAACTAATTACTAGTATGTAACTTTGATGTCAAAATCAGTTGCATATCAGCCATGTACAATCTTGATTTCACTCAACAGTGGCACCATTGTGTAAATACAGGTATTAAATTGTTGAATGACAGGCAGGCGGCTGGGGAAAATATTTTCATAACAGTTTTCTCAAGACTAACATCGGATTATTACTATCCATGTTATGAGCATGCACCATTTCTATGTTCTTATGCAGATACAGTAGTCTGTGCTCACTGATTTTACTACCCACACATGCTATCCATGTTATGAGCATGCATCATTTCTATGTTCTTATGCAGATACAGCAGTCTGTGCTCACTGATTTTACTACCCACACATGCTATCCATGTTATGAGCATGCATCATTTCTATGTTCTTATGCAGATACAGCAGTCTGTGCTCACTGATTTTACTACCCACACATGCTGTAATTTTGCTTGTTGGTTGTCAAGTTTTATGGTTTCTTGGACTGTGTTTTATGGATAGTATTTTTTTTACTCTTTCCTTGTTGGGTTTTTTTTATTTCCTTCAACCCTACCTCTGCTAATCCATGCTTGCTGCTGAACCTTTTCTACATATACATGCTGTGAAAATGGTTGCTGGATAACCCTGTTCATCACGCATATGCTGTGAACAACCTTCAGTCCTGGGAATCTAAATATATTATTCTAGTGAATGGGTGAAGAGTGGAAAACATATCACTAGACAGTCTGTTTTATAATGCTTTTTGCAACCTAATCAACCACACAGGTAGTTTGTAATGGATATTTGTATACATGCTCATTATTTGAGTGCATGTTCGTCTTAATTGCATTTTGCTATTGTGTTCAACAATGAACCATATAGAACAAGGCCTGTTGATCACTAGTTTTGTAGCATGTCAGACAGCTATAAATGTAGATATCCTTGTTCTTCAGGTACCTTGAGAAACTAATTGGTGGTAACACAGGTTATTGGTGTTTAATCTGGGATCACTGACCCTTTGATGATTGTTAACTTTGTATTGTTAATAATACATGTGAGAAACTTGTTGTAAACACCTCCCTGTGGGATATTTAAAACAATATCTTTGTAAAAACAAATGGTGGAAATGAAAAAAAGAAAGTTAATGTTTAAATTGAATATCCAGTGGTCTCAAAGGTGTTTTTGCCCAAGGAATATTCTTTTTGTTGGAATTTAATGATCTATAAAAAAAGTGGTTGTTGTAAATAATTTTTAAAATGTGACGATAACTTTGTTAAACTTGTAGCTAATTTCATATGATTTCTAATTAATGTATGGTTTTTATTGATATGGCTGATCTTTTTATGTTAAAAAAACTGGTTTAATGTTTACATCTCCATTCTGAAGACAATGCTGTTATAAAAATGTTATTATATGCTTCCAATCAATACACAAAAAGACATACTAACACATTGAACATTAAAATAAATAAAAATGTTAATGGAGCATTAATTACATGTTAATTGATCAGTGACACATGTTATAAAAATGTCACATTAAAAATGCTGTCTGGTCTATTTTTGGTGGTCCAAATAACAGCACTAACAAATCTTTGAGTAATATTATTACCTTCTTTCAGTCAACTTGCCCTACATTTTAAGCTTTTTTTGATAATAGACCTCAGAGTGCAATGATTAAGTTATTGTGAATATAGGGCACAAATTGTCTGTGCATATATAATTAGATTCATGAAATGATATACAAATATTAAATGACATAAAGGATGACTTTTTTATATAAAAAATTATTATAATTAATCAGCTATTGCAGGGTGACTGACTAAATCGGTTTACACACTTAATGTTGTTTCTACCAATGTTAACAAAAGTAATATTTCCATCCCTGAACAACAAACTTGTAGGTCATGTGTTTTGTCTGCCTGGCACAGTGCCAAACCAAACAGCTGTAGAACTATTTCACCTGAGCTTAATAACATGGTAGTGTATTGAGGATCTTAACTTGCACTGATTTTATTGATAAACCATACTTTACAGTTTATGAGGGGCCTTTGACAGGGTAAAGGTAATCAGAAAAAGACCGTGTATAAGTGTATAAATTCATAAATTCGTTAGAAACCTGATTTGTGTATGTTTATACAGTATAATTGCATTAAATTTCTGGGCAAAACCCGAGACTTCCACTTGAAAAGAATCAGTATTTTTTAGACAAAACAAGTACATTTTTTTAACAGTTGCATAAAAATATAAAAGGCAATTTGTTTAATCATTCCAAAATCAAAGTATGTATAAAGTTTAAGTGAGGTATTAATCATTAATGACAACAAAGATTAATGTTTCATGATTTTTTTTGCTGATTAATTGTGGAAACACCCTGCATGAAAGAGAACCTTTAGTTCTTGTTTTATTGATAGTTATATTTACATTTGATAATATTAGAAGTTCATGCTATTCCAAATGTATTACTAAAAATATGTATTTTATTTTTAGAATGTAACATTTGTATTGTGGCTGTTTAATTTGTTTTTTACATGATTTTTTAACAATTTTGTTTTCAAAAGTTTACATGTGCCTAATAGTTGGTCAGTCTTTAGGTTTTTATTTGCTCTGTTGCATGTTTGTCTAAATCCGGAACAGGTGTACAGGCCCTTCCCCCTTTTTAGCTCACCTGACCTAAAGGGTCATGTGAGCTATTGTTATCACTTTGTGTCCGTCGTCGGCGGCAGCATCTGTAAACTTTTTACATTTTAATCTTCTTCTCTGAAACCACGTGGCCAGTTGAAACCAAACTTGGCCATAATGTTCATTGGATGGACCTTTACAAAGTTTGTTTTTTATTTGGACTGGAAAACCAATATGGCCACCACCGCAGGACTTAGTTTAACATAGGACCCTATGGGAAAAAAGTTAAAAATGGCTCCTTCTCTGAAACCAGTTAACCAATCAAAACAAAACTTACTAGCAATATTGTTTGGATGGTCTTTTATAAAGTTTATGTTTTCTATGCCAACTGGGAATTCAAAATGGCCACCACCGGAAGACTTAGTTTAACATAGGACCCTGTGGGAAAAAGTTTTAAAAGGCTTCTTCTCTGAAACTGGTTAACCAATGGAAACAAAAACTTACTTGCAATGTTGTTTGCATGGTCCTCTATAAAGTTTTTGTTTTTTATGACAATTGAAAATTCAAAATGGCCGCCAACAGGATTTAGTTTAACATAGGACCCTATGGGAAAAAGTGTAAAAGGACTAGCAATATTGTTTGGATGGTCCTCTATAAAGTTTGTGTTTTTTTATGACAATTAGAAATTCAAAATGGCCGCCAACACATGACTTAGTTTAACATTGGACCCTATGGGAAAAATGTTTAAAAGGGCTTCTTCTCTGAAACGGGTTAACCAATCAAATCAAAACTTACTACCAATATTGTTTGGATGGTCCTTTATAAAGTTTATGTTTTTTTATGCCAATTGGAAAATTAAAATGGCTGCCACCGCAGTACTTAGTTTAACATATGACCCTATGGGGAAAAGTTAAAAAAAGGTGTCTTCTCTGAAACTGGTTAACCAATGTAAACAAAACTTACTAGCAATATTGTTTGGATGGTCCTCTATAAAATTTATGTTTTTTATGACAATTGGAAATTCAAAATGGCCACCAATGCAGGAAGTAGTTTAACATAGGACTCTATGGGAAAAAAGTTAAAAAGGCTTCTTCTCTGAAACCGGTTAACCAATCAAAGCAAAACTTTCTAGCAATATTGTTTGGATGGTCCTCTATGAAGTTCATGTTTTTTATCCCAAACGGAAATTCAAAATGTCCGCCACCGCAAGACTTGGTTTAACATTGGACCATATGGGAAAAAAGTTTAAAAAGTTTTCTTCTCTGAAACCGATTAATCAATGGAAACAAAACTTACTACCAATATTATTTTAGATGGTCCTTTATAAAGTTTGTATTTTTTTATGCCAATTGGAAAATCAAAAGGCCACCACCGCAAGACTTAGTTTAACATAGGACCATATGGGAAAAATTTTTCAAAGGCTTCTTCTCTAAAACTGGTTAACCAATGGTAACAAAACTTACTAGCAATATTGTTTGGATGTCCTCTGTGAAGTTTATGTTTTTTATGTCAATAGGAAAATCAAAATGGCCACCACAGCATTACATAGATTACTTAGTTTAATATAGGACCCTATTGGCAAATTAAAAAAAATATCTTCTTCTCTATAAAACCGGTTAACCAATGGAAACAAAACTTTCTTATTGTTTGGATGGTCCTCTTTAAAGATTATTGAAAATTACAGGACTTCGTTTAACATCAGGGAAATGCAACCTTTATTGCCTATAAAATCAGGCGAGCGATACAGGCTCTTAAGAGCCTCTTGTTGTATTATCTTTTCAGAAAACCTTTAAAGGCATTCAATTATAATCTGGTCTTTTTTTTTTAATAATTTCTAACAAAATAATTTTACCATAGGTAACTGATGGATTTGGCCATAAAGTTTCCAAAGAACAATATTATTTCCTAACCCCATCTACCCTCTTTCAATTCCTGAAACATTTTTATTTATATTGATATCAGTATTTTAATGCCCCCGCGATGACATTGGGAGGGGGGCATTAAGTTTTACTCATGTCCGTCCGTATGTACGTACATACGTCCGAACTAATTTCCTTCGAGCTTTTCTCAGAAACCGCACATGAGAACAATTTGAAATTGTGCAGGGTGGTTCAGTATCACAAGTTGTACGTCCTAAGCGACTTTCAGACATGTCGGACAACTACTTCCTGTTTGGGACTTCATTTGTACGTAAATATGTCCGTTTGTATGTACGAATTTCCTTCAAGCTTTTCTCAGAAACCGTACATGAGAACAATTTGAAATTTGGCAGGGTGGTTCAGTATCACAAGTTGTATGTCCTAAGCGACTTTCAGACCTGTCAGACAACTACTTCCTGTTTGGGACTTCATTTGTATGTAAATATGTCCCTCCGTATGTACGAATTTCAGTCAAGCTTTTCTCAGAAACTGTACATGAGAACAATTTGAAATTTGGCAGGGTGGTTCAGTATCACAAGTTGTACGTCCTAAGCAACTTTGAGACCTGTCGGACAACTACTTCCTGTTTGGGACTTCATTTAGCAGGGGCATCTGTGTCCCATGGACACATTTTTCTATTCTTATTCAGGGCTCACGCTGGGTCAAAATTATAGGGAGAAGTCACTTCTCTTTTGGGTGGCTGACAGGGAGAAGTGAGGATAGAACAGGGAGAAGTGGGTGGAAAACAGGGAGAAGTTGCAGTATATGTCGCGAACACGTCCTTTTTACTTTGTTTTTTTTTAAATTAGTGTCACTGTTGGCATTTGCATTTTTATTATGTTTTTTTTAGCAGTTTAATTTATTGAGGATCAAGTATCAAAGATTTGATTAACTATTCAGTATACTTATTTCACACATTTTCAAAAATACATGTATTAAACATAACAATAAAAAAAGAATCAACTGTCACAAAACTGTTCATTAAAATAAATGTTTCTTTGTCATTGATACACAATTTTATTGATCTATAATGAAGTACTATTAGAATTAGAAGAAGAAAATTACATCATTGTGACACATACTATATTATGTAAAATTGTAAAATTCACTATTAAAAGTATTTAAACATATTTAACTTAAACTTGTTTTAAGTAACTGCCAAAATACTATTTTTACTACGTGTCTATCATTACAAAACGCATTTCACCACTATCAGCGTAGTATATTTGCAATCTCCGGCACCAAATTCATATCCGCTCCAGAAATTTTCACAAATTCTTGTGCTCTGAACTGGTTTTCGGTTATATTGTAAACCTACGCTTTATATACCAAATAAAAATTAAAAGGGTACCAGTTCAACTTTGGCGCGTAAACATAATAAAAATGACGCGGTATCAAAAATATGAAGATTTCTTACCAAAATGGGAATAAAATTTGAAAGGCGACATTAGGCGATTCTACAAAATGAAAGGGCGACTTCACTTCGCTTTTGAAGATGATCGACGGCGAAGTGGGACCACGATAAGGCGACTTCTTCGCCCGAGTCGCCCTCCAACGCGAGCCCTGCTTATTAATATATTTCAAGAAGTTTGATTTTTTAGTTTTATCCAACAAGTTCACATATTTTGAATGGCCAGAGAAGAAATGATGGAAGTCTTGTAATCAAGAAACAATGACGGACCATATTTTTGGTTGCATTTGGCTTTACAGTTCCAATTATATACATTTGGAAAGTCAACCTAATTCTGTATAATGGTCATCAGTCCGACATTGTTCTTGACTACAAACTTTCTTTATTTCATCTTAAAAGTGTAACTTGCCTTCTTCTCACTACAAAATATCAATCAAGTGGCATTGTCAGTTTGTATTTTTGTGAAAACTTGTATTTGCGGACTTAAGGATCTAATATACAGTCAGGTCACTAGCAATAAATCCAGTCAAAATCGTGACTGGTTTGCAACATTCAGAATGCCTCAAAATTTACATCAGTTTTAACTGTAACTGACATAATTCTGATACAAAGCATTATGATGTAACGTCCGGAGTCCGGTAATTAAATTCAAATAAAATTGCAGTTTATCAAAAGAATGCTTTTATAGATTTATGTCTCGTTTGTGGAAATAACTCTTCGGAAAACAAGAAGCAGGTAGCTACTTTATTTAAATTGTTTTCTGACAGAAATTTCCGACAGAACAAATGTTCCAAAAGTAAGCTAAAACATGGTGTTTTAAACAACCAATCAAACTGTGTAGTAAACTGGTGGTGACCTGGGGTTATATTTGAAAGTGAAGCTTGCGTAAATGAAAAATATGGCACCAGGGGACCAGGTTAAATCCATTTTTAAAAAACATAAATTGTAGGACAAATAAGTAAAACATGCAAAATCAATTTATATTACATGTTTCATCAAAAGGGGGAATCTGTGCACATCACTACAATCGATATGACAATTTTTTGGTGTCATTGATCAAGAGCATCACGTAATCATATTATCCGTAAAAACATTGACCCCTTTTGTGATCGATAATCAAGATGAAATCTTTCAATATCCAGTTAGTTGGCTTGGGTCCTAAATGTGTTGTTATACTTAGACAGAATTAATTTGTATCAATATAATTTTTCTACTTGTTGGGATTCAAGTGACTAAATTGACTTAGGTCAGTTAGGAATCCATGTCAATTTTCAAATGCTTTTGTCTAATATGAAAGTGACCAGTGTTAAAAAATGTACTGATCTTATTTGAGACAATTTATACACAGGCCAATCATTAAAAAAAATTCCAGATTCATGGTTAACATAGGCCAAATTTTACTGCCTTATTCTCCGATCTTAGTTTTGTGAATTGTCCGATTAAAAAAAAATAAAAATATTTAAAAAAAAGAATGGCTACAATTATTTGTTCTATTGTTAACACGCTTCCTGTATATAATTGGACCAGAATGCCTTCTTTTTAATTTACTATTATAAATGCCAGATTACATCAAAATTTTATTTTTAATAGGAATATTGCAAAAATAATTCTTATTATAATTATTTATAAAATTTAATAATACATGCATATTGAGACCTTGACAGACATTTATATAAAAACACTGAAAGTTTAAAATTCTTTTACTAGTCAGATTTACGTCAGCATATTTTCTCTGTATATACCTGTACAGGTAAGCTGCATATAAGGAATGTTCAGTTTTTAGATAGAACAATGCCAAATATGTTACTTCGTGAGAGTGGTCAATCCTGTAAATTTTTGCATAGCAATTAATGTGATCAGAACTATAACCTCTAAAATTACAGCGGTTCTAGATTTTTTCTTTTGGCTTATATATTTACATTGTAATCATTTTATTTGTGTAAACTCAATTCATTTAATATTAGTCATTTCCTTTATTTTGTTTTTATATATGCAGTTAAAAGATGACAATTTAATGTTTGAATAATATATTTTAAAACAATTTGTTGTACAAGTGCATGTTCATTTAAAAGTACCAGTTGTTTGTGTTCAATGTCAAGTATGTACAAAGTGTAGAATTGTAAACAAAAATACGTAAGCAGAAGGGTGACTTTTCTTATCTATGAGGCTAAGACAATGCATATTATGACGCAATTTATTTACGAGTCTGGAAACCACAAACAATGAAGTGCTTTGTTTTGATTGCATGCTAAAAGATAAATTTCTAGTTTATTTGATGTGCTATCTTGTGCACAGTGATCAGAACAGGGTCAGTGAGTGAAGTGAGAACATTGAATAGATAACACAAAGATTGTAGACAGCCAAGCACAATAATACCAGGCCTAATTATATCCCCTTTTGTTGACCCGAGCAGTCTTTTAAACCTGGTCCTCCTTGACGGTGTAATTCGACCCTTACTTTACAAATTGATTCAGTTATAAATGAATTAAGTATTGTTATGGAGTGATATTTTATGGTGATTTGTAGAGTTCAGTACAGTGATGTGATACTAGTAGGTCATTGACATACAGGTCAACAGGACAGAAAGGATGATTTATACCTGTAGATTAGAAGCACATGCATTGCCATCTGTATAAAAACTTGTTTTCTGATATATATGCCTTAAGGTGCAGCCTTGATATGACATACATGTTGGTAAAGGACATAGATCATATTTTCTTATTCAACCTTGTTTCCTTTTAGTACACAGTGTACCATTAACAAATTCAGCTAGTTTGTTTTGAATCTACTTTCTAATATGTGTATAAATAAAATTAGTACTGATAATATCATTCCTATAAATATTGCTATGGATGATGTACTTTTATTATATGTATATAATGTATTTATGGCAACAAGGCCTTACCAATGTCATCAAGCATAAGACTAAAAGTAAATACCATGCTGCTTTGTAATACTAGTATTGCCACATTTAGGAGCAGGTGTAGTTATGGTGATAAGTACTATGTAAACTGTATATGAAATGGTCTGCTACAAAGTTTTGTTTCTTATTTCCATCAGTTACATGTATCCATGATGGCTGCCCAGATATACAGGTAATGTACTCCTATCAGAAGAATGTTAAATAAAGACTTTTTGTCTGAAATCCAAAGCAATCTTGATCACATTTTTTAAGCTGTCCACAAGCACAAAGTATGTTTTTTCTTATTAGAAATTAAAACCCTACTCAGTTTAACATATGTCTATACTGGAAATTCTAATACAACATGCTTTAAGACCCCAAACATGGTATTTATGTGTGAGCAGCACGAAAAGTAACATGTCTTTAAGTGCTGTTCCAATAACAAAACTGTACTACCATAAAAAAAATGAATGCATATGACACATTAAACTTATAAATAGCAACATACAACCACATACAAATTGTTTATTATCCCTTGCAATAAATTCTGTACAATTGATGAACAGCCAGTTTATGGCAGAAATGGTGTTGGCTACCGGTACCAGAAGTACCCTGAATGTAATGTTATTGTCATAATTCACAGAGGCTGTTGTTTTACCAGAGGCCAGAGAATTTCCTGTATATTTCTTACGAGACCAATGATTTCTTTACACAAACTGAAATCTGATTGAAGCCATATTTTGAATGGTATAGTCCTCTTCCATTTTTTTAACAATTGGAAATGCAAGACATTTTCTACTGCAGGTTTGCTTATCATAGTAAAAGAAAGGAAACAAACTTGGTTGCAAAGTTTATTTGATGGTCTTCTACAAAGTTTCTTTCTTTTACATGAAGTTCACAATGATCAACATTGCCTTACTCGGTTTAATAAAAGACCCTATTGAAAAATGTTCATTGCTGGAATAAATCATGAAATTGATACAGACTCTTGAGAGGTCTAGTAATCATAAAGGCCTGTGCTCGAACTCCCTCCGACCACAGATTTCTTCATAATTCATGTAGGCATGTACTTGATATGAGTAAACATAGTTCTTTTGATGTGGTATGTGAAATCTGCTTTTTATTTTAGGAACAAATTTACATTTTGATCATTTTGGATCAAGGTTTATGTGCATGCGGAGATTAATATGATGCACTTTAACCACTTCTTGTTTTATGAAGTTTGTTGAACTGAAGTAGATTACCTATTATAAAAGAAGTGTCATTTTTATACACCCATTCTTAAACTCCCACACAGATGTTTTTCTGCACACCCATTAGAAAATGTTCTTTATTATGTAATGATGCTATTTAAATTTATATTAAACTTTTATGTTACATGCATGATGCACCTTTTGTCCAAGGTACGTAAATAATAATCCTTTTATCAGAGATAGGTTTTATCAGTGCAGCCAGACATCCAGAATCTACTGCATATGAATCCCATACTGTGTGTCAACAGAAAAGAATTCTTGTGTTGTTTTAGACTAAGAAATATAACTAGTATTATTTGTTGGATTTTACTTGCTTGATATAAACATGATTGCATGTTGCCCCTAATCTTCATATAGGAACTTTTCTATATATCTAAGATCTTGAGATCTGAGCCATTCAGTGGTGGCTCTCACACCTTAAGATCTAGATCCTAGACATTAAATGGTGGCTTCAGTATCTTAAGATCTAGATCTAAAACATTCAGTTGTAGCTCCCAGATCTGAGCTAGACCTTCAGTGAGTGGCTCCCATATCTAAATTTCAAGATCTGAGACATTCAGTAGTGGCTCTCGTACCTTAAGATCTAGATTCGAGACATTCAGTGGTGGCTCCAGTATCTTAAGATCTAGATCTGAAACATTTAGTCAGTGTTATCATATCTAATTATCTCTGTTGTCTAGTCTCTAGATCTGAGCCATTTTTTGTGGCTCTCATACATTTAACTCAATATCTAGATATTTAATTGTGGCCCCATACATGTGGCTTAATATCTAGATCTAAGCCATTTTGTTGTGGCTTCCATATGCGCATACATGTGTATTAATATCTGGATTTAAGCCATTTTTGTGGCTTCCATATAGCTACCTTATCTAGATATTATTTACATGTACTGTGAATTCCCATACCTTATTTTTGTATACATGTGGCAGCAACAACTTCAATTTTTTAATTTAATGGTGGTAACCTTTGTTTGCTCACAGTTGACATAAATGAATTTGAATTCATAGGGTTTTGCAATCACCATATAAATGTATATACATGTATATTAAGCTTATTTCTGTACACTCTTAAATGTAAATGTAAACATTTAATATAAAAGGTTCAGAGTTACTAGAGTGAAATATTGTTTGTGTTATGGTAGGGTGCCACATTGACTTGTAAGACTGTTATATCAAAACTTCATGTGGTCCATGCCAAAGCTACATGTGGTCCAGTCGTGTAGGTAATCCATTACAATTTCTTATTTTTCTGTCTGACACATGTAGGTGGTCAATGGCAATGCTAATTTTCTGTCCATCATTACATGTACTTCTTATTCCAGCGACAACTGAATTCTATATTTGATATCTTGATCTGTCGTGTCCGAATAATGACAACTTATTACTCTCTGGCCTTTAAACATGTCTATAAAAATGTACACGTATGACCTCAATTTGTGTTTCCATACATATTTTTATACCACACATACTATGCATGCTATAATTTCGATTCACTGTTAAATATGCAACATGTTTCATTTACTCTGCATTCTAGTACTCATATATTTCACTGTTAGTAAGTTTGAGTTTAGTATACCAGAGATTTCATTCCAATCTTAGGCAGGCTCTGTAGTTTTCTCTGTGTGGTCTGGCTTTATAAGAAAATAATAACCAATATGTACATGTAGTAAGAATGGAAGCATGTCACATCAATGCAATTTTTAATTGTTAAAAGGTTCAATTTCTGTTTTTGTCTATCATTAAGAGTTTTTTATACCCCACACAAACTTGTTTGGGGGTATATAGAAATTACCCTGTCTGTCTGTCCGTCTGTCCACATCCCTTGTAAGCGCAACTCCTCCTAAACCGCTTGATGAATTTTAATGTAACTAGCATAAAGGAAGTTCATTATATGTAGATGTGCATGAAGGATTTTTATTGACCCCGGATATCATTAAGGGGAGATAATTGGACTTGAAAGCGAAGCAGGGTATCGCTTTGTGAGCGTGCTCACAGTCCACACTTGTTGAAATAGTGTGTCCTTGAAGTGCGTGAGGTAATGCAATAAAACAACTACTGCATGGTTTTCCGGATTTCAGATCCTGTACTCTACCAGTATACCGATTTAAATATTAGAGTGTTTGTAGTTGTTTTGATCTTTTTTACACTCGTTTTTATTTTTGTATGTTGGAATATCGCCAACTACCTCGTATTGAAAAAATGTATCAAAACATAATAATATGATAAAAATTACTTAAAGCAAGATGTAAGGAAATCATTATTGTAGATAGTTTGACGTTGGTCTATAAATAGAAAAGGTTACTGCTAATTTGGGGTATCCTGGAAGATAAGTTATATTTTGTTTGATCTCAAACTGAGAGGATTTTGGCAAAAGACAAGAATAAACACTATGATGGTTTGTCAATTTAGTATCTGGGTTAACCAAATTATGAGAATGGTAATTATAATTGGTACTCAAGAACTACAACTTGGACTTGTACCAACAGACAATATTAGGTTGTGATTGTTTAACATAAAATATCCCAGTCACAACAAGGATCATTATTGATGTTTATATTTAATTATGTTATAAGGTGTTTGTATAACTTGTCAAGTGACCTTTTGACTGGTCAGTGTTGCAAATAATTTTGCTAGGAGTCAATGAATCAAAGCCTTCAATTACACAACCAGGGTAGATGTTTCCATGCATTTTTTAAAGGTGTCAGTTGTTGGCCAAGGCCACCAGGTCTTCTGTCTGGGTATCAATAATATAACCATGGTAATTCTTTCTGGGCTTTTTGTCTTATACATGACCACAGTCAGTGGCTCTAGGTCTTTCCTTTTAGTGTCATTTATGTTATGTGGCCATTTTCAGCACTGTTTCTATGCCTTACCTTTGATAATCATTTCATTGGCAGAGACTCCACGACTTTATTCAGATATATAATTTTATGGTCTCCATGTACCAATACTGTTAAACTCCTGTTATAATTTCAATTCTTTTCAAGGGGCAGTCAGAATTGTTTGGCTGCATTGACTAAAAATGAAACCATCTGTTTTTGGTTTATATTTAAAAATAGTATGAGAAAAAATTTAGGCTCAAATCAACACACCACATTATGTACAATGTACCCTCCATTCCATTAGTCCAATACTGTCAACTACAATATTACCGGTATATAAGTTGTTACCTTAAGAAAGATAAATTATAAATCGCAAGATAAGATCTACAAATATAAAAAAAACATTTTCAATTGTTAACTATACAAGATCTATTTATAAGTCTGCTTGGAAGAAATTGTAAACTTCATATTAGTTATTGCCCTTTAATGACAGCTTTGTGTTTTGCCCTGTTTTGGGACATTTCTTGAAAACTAATAGACAGAAAGACAGGAAAAATTCTACACAAGAGTCAAGCAATGTTTTATCTGGTATAGCTATTTTGTAAAGACCGCAAGAAGTCTAATAACAGTTCCTGGAAGCCTAGGTTTTAGGTCACAAAATAGATTTTTAATAAATATGCACATCATGTTGAACACATATTATAATATGTACAACAGTGTGACACCTGTTACTATCAAAGTACTTCATTATTTTGACATGTGTTATTATGTGTACCGGTGCTTACTGCTGCTGTGCTCTGATAATCTCAGGAAAGTTTTTGCAGGATATACATGTACTGACAGATAATTTACAGTTCATCATAGTACATGTTTGAAACTAATCTTGTCCGGGCTATACTTTTTTTTGTCTTTTGAGGTAGGTTTTGATATGTGAGTAGATAATAATATCAAGGCAATGTTTCCTATACCATGGTTGTTGACCTTGAACTTTGCAATCAAGGTCAACAGGGCTCAAAGAGATGGGTACCATCTTACTGATATTGAGTTTAAAAGATGTCTTTTGTATGGAAGTAATGTGGCACCTGATGTACCCCGTCTACCAAAACAAGGCAAAAATTTGTATACTAGTCAAGGTAATGGTGCACCTGATATGTATAAAACCTTTGCACCTGATGTAAGACATTATGTTAACAGATATGAAGACATATTTCTCCCATGTTCTGGAAGTTCTAACCAGTAATTATCTGTGTTGTTTGTGTCATGGCTGATTGCCATGATTGGCTCAATAGCAATAAATCTGTTTTATATATTGAACCATGTTATTACACTTAATGTCCTTTGTTTTTATTCTAAGAAAAACAAACAGTTATACAGGTGGATAATTAGTTCTGCTGTACTCAGGTTACAGTACTTTAACAGATCAAATCATTGTGTACCTAGACAGATTAGTTTAGAAGTATACATGATACAAGTACATATGTTATAGTTCAGAACATTCACTTGTAATACATATCTGACGATACTTGTGATGACAAAATATTCAGTGTGGTCTTTCAAATGTTTTATTTTACTGCCTCATGTTTTCTTCTCAAAGATTTGATTTTGCATTAGATTCACACGAATGGTGAAAGACAGCATTCTATCTATGTAGATGTTCGAATTCATTTGTCTTGGTGAATTAGATCACAAAATGTCCAGTAGAATGACAAACACAAGCAATACACAGAACAGTTCCAACTGGATAATCCGATTTTTTGGCTTTCACCAAATTTGTCCTATTTTCTTTGTATAATCCTACAGGTAAAAAAAAACAGATTGGAAATTACAATGTATAAAGTTTATTTGCATAAAATATTTGTGTGTCATTTGTTTTTTTTTAAGCTTAACAACAGTTATTGATATATTGTTATAACTTTTGTCTAATTTTTTTCAGTCATATTTTACAAACAACCACATGGATAGATCCCAGAAAGACAATGAGCCCATCGCTGCAACTACAGCTTCAACAGCAGAATCCCCAGCAAAATACCCAACCCCCAACACAACACTCGCCAAATGTCTCTTTGAATAACCTTGGACCTCTTCCACCAGGGTGGGAACAAGCATACACACAGGAGGGAGAAATGTACTTCATCAACCACATGGAACGGACTACAAGCTGGATGGATCCTAGATTAAGTAAGCACAACATTAAGGAGTGTCAAATTAAAAACTTTCAGGTTTCAAATTTATTATACCCCTTCAAACTTGTTTGGGTGGTATATAGGAATCACCCTGTCTGTCTGTCTGTCTGTCTGTCTATATGTCTGTCTGTCTGTCTGTCCATATCCCTTGTAACCTCAACTCCTCCTAAATTGTTGATGAAATTTAATGAAACTTTGCATAAAGGAAGTACATTATATTAAGATGTGCATGAAGGATTTTTATTGACCTCGATTATAATTAAGGGGAGATAATTGGACTTGAAAGCGAAGCAGGGGTAATTGCTTTGTAAGCATGCTCACAGTCCACACTTGTTAAATGTAGTGTCATTGAGGAAACATGTTTATAATAGTTTGTAGTTATATAAGGAACTTTCTGAACACCCAGAAAGAAACCAAGCATTGCAAGTTCAATATCTATGCCTTCCCCACCTCAATAGGGAGGTATTATAGTAGTTGCTTGATCTGTTTACACATATCCATGCACTGCACCTTATGTTTTAAATCTGAATTCACCAGGTTCTGTCAGTCATGATGTTTCATCTTCTTCAGCTAGGTAATTAAAAGAAATTGTGCTGACCACCAACCATATGGACTTGAAATCAGATTCACAGGTATTCAAGGGTCGTTGATTGGTCATTGATTTGTAATGTAACATCCATTTTTAAACTTGGAATCTATTTCCTTGTAGTTCTTTCCACAGCTCAAAGAATGCAAGATCAACTCAGAATACAGCCACCACAAGTTTCAGCACATAGTCAAATAACACCGAAATTCAGCCACAGTCCCACTCTACAGATGACACAGTTACAAGCTGAAAAGGAAATACTGCGAAAAAGGCAGGAAGAAATCGATCGTCAGGTTAGATTAGAATGCAGTTATTTTTTTAAACTGCTTCCTTGTTATGAGCATGGTCTGGCTAATCATTGATAAACATACAGACATAAGTGATTATATTGGTCGACCTCAGTAACATAAGAAAAAGTTTAATTTCATGTGAATTACTTAGTCTTGATACATCTGTACGACATTTTTATGTGCAGGTGTTCTTGACATAAAAATTTACTTTTAAAGTATTTAAATTATGAATTATGTACATTATTGCATATGACATTTGTATTTTTAATATGATTTATTGATCCATGGACTAGAAATTATAATGAAGTATATGTAGCAGCATTGTGACAACAAAAGTGCTCAACTGTTGCACAACAAAAAAAAAAGTCATTGTCCTGATAAATCTAAGACTTTTTTTTAATATCAGAATATCCATTATGTTCATTTCACACATGGACCTTTCAGGACTTGATACTATTAACTGACAGTTCTGATGTTTGTATGTAGGTGCACATTATGTTATTTATTGCATAGGTTAAATAAATGAATCATTTGTACTACATGCATAAGTATTGACTGTGGAAAAACATTTTAGGTGGAAAACACTATAAATAGACACAAATGTTCACTGCTAGTTACATATGCATTAGAATTAAAATGCTTACTTTTAAGATTTTGTACATTTTCTTGTTTTATTGATTATTATATAACCAAAATCTAAAGAAAAAAGTTCCTTATATATTCTGCTAAATAGAATCTATAGAGATACAAGATTGATGGATTAACAAAATTTTCAGCAAGTAAGTTGGGACACATTTTTTAGTCTGTTCATATGTTTCAACTCAGGTTGTTTTACCTTTGGATTAAAGATTTTTTTTAATGAAGATTACTTTACATCTTCATGAAATTTGGTACACAGTTACTACATTAGAGATCTCTTCTCTCTGCTGTAATTCTGTAGGGCTGTGCTACCTAGGGTAAACTTAGAAAAAATGGGGTGTTTACTAATGTGTGCAAGTGGAAGATCAGTGTTGCAGATACACATTTTCTTGTTATTGTATTATTTTGGCATTATAAGCCAATAAAAAAATGAATTGTTAATTACAGCAGCTTGCTACATGATCATCCTCCTTTTGTTGAACCATATAAATTAGGACATAAACCCTCACAAGAGGTGACACACTACAATGAACTATGATTGTTGTAGGACTTATGCCCCTATTAATTGTAAATTATATGGAAACTATCTTGTTAACACTCTTGTGCCTACATCTTTTCCCACTTTTTAATGAAATTTTAATAGGGTTGGTGGTCATTTTAATTAAATGTTTATATAAGTAATATCTTATACAAGTTTGAAAACTGCTTTGAGCAATCTCAGTTTATTAGAGTTATGTCCCTTAGAAATGTAAATTATATAAAAAAATGTCCTCTAAGCTCACTCATGCCTTTTTATTTGTAAGATGTTTTAAAAGTTTAAAAAATCAAATGTTTAAACAATAATATCTTTGATTAATTCATCATGTTAGCGAAGTTATGGCTCTTAGAATTGTAATTTTCATATCGAATTGTCTTTTCTTGTCACTTGGCTACATTTCTTTTTAAGATTTTCATCAAATTTTCATACTATAGATCATGTGGTCTGTCAACACTGAGATTGCATTTTTGATATAGACATTTTCCATACTAAATTTTGACCTTGTTTTGAACGGAAGTGTACGTTAGGAACATTCCATTGTTGTAAATTCGAAATCCTTTGAGTAATATCATCTGCAGTTGATGCTGGAAAAGTCTCGCAGTTTGTCTGAATTCCATTGTATTTCATGAAATCAGATAAACATTTGTAAACAACATTAGACCCCTTGAAAAACAAAAATCTGACTTCCTTTGGAAAATTTTGTCACATTTAAAACACTGATTGAATGTGAAAAATAATTGTTGGTTTTAAAAAATGATATTTGGGATCTACAAAAGGACCATAAACGTGACCATACACGGTAAGCAGTTTTCCTGTTGTCAAGCACAAAACTGCCGCACAGACACAGTAACTTTAAGTATAGTGTACCTTTAAACAAAAATTTAATTGATTGCCTTTGCACATATACAATAGGGGAGTGTGGAAATTTATAGACTATTATTATTAAAAATAAACTAGTAAATATATGTCATTTTTTTATAGGAGATGCTTCTGAGGGCACGTATGCAGCAGTTACAACAAAGTGGTGACAATGCATTGAAACAGGATCAATTGCAGTCCGTAACAGACCCATTTTTAGGTCAAAACCCCTCCTCTGACCACTCACGGCAGGCTAGTACTGATAGTGGAGTTGGTAGGTGCTGTCTATTATAGTTATAGATTGCATAGTATCTGGTATTTAGTTGTAACTTCCATATTTACTGTTCCAACATGTATTCGGTTTCAACACCCAAAACTGACCAAATTATGGCTTCTGGTGGCAATTTATTGTATGATATATTAGAGTTTGAAGTCCCAGAAGTAAAGCTATATTCCTTCAGAGGTATTGAAAAAAGAATAAACATAATTTTTTCTTAAAACATTCTTTCTAACTGGATACTTCCTGCCAAAGGTCAGGGGATCTCGCCAGGTAATTCTACTTCCTTATCAAAGGTCAGGGGTTCTAGGTAATTCTACTTCCTCCCCTAATAACTGGAAACAATCATCTAGCTGAAAAATATCTCAAAGTGGCTTAAGACACCATTTTAACTAGCAATAAACTTACCTTCATCCAGCATAAAAATGATGAGGTTACATAATATATAAAACATTGTGCTAAACATCCTGGTGTCACTTCTTGAAAAGGTATATTTTTATAACTGGTCCCTGCGAAAACCTGTCAGTTTTGTTATTTGTCCTAATTAGGTTTAATGTATTACTGTTGACAGTTAAAAGGTAATTTAAAATTAGACCAGTAAATTTTAAACTCTTCTCATCTTCTTAACTATATTGGTGAAATAGATTACTAGTCCAAAATTTTTTTTATAAATAATTTGGTACATATTTAGTATGTAGCATAAATTGAAGCTAATAGATATAGAAAGAGTATCGAGAGCTTAAATAAGACATTATTCTGGTAGATATTTGTGTATTGGCTTGGCAGATGTTGCATTAGTATGAGATGTGTTATTTTTTTTTATTGAAGGTGGAATGGGCACAGGGACCAGCTATAGCTTGCCCAGAACTCCTGAAGATTTCCTGAGTAACGTTGATGAAATGGACACCCACGATACAGGTTTGAATTTTATGTTTTACTTTTGCAGAAGGGAGTTGACCTTGTGTTGAAGGACTTGTTATGTAATTTTAAACTTACTGTTAGTGCCAAATATGATGTAGAATTGGCTTGATCCAAACTGTTCAGATTTAGTTAACAGTAATTTTTAGTCAAAACAACATTCTTGTGATCTGAGATTGGAACGTGTTTGAAATGTTCATTGAATAAACTAGCAAACTATATAAGATCCACACTTATTTAAACTTCAGGGAATTTTTTAGCGCTCGCCACTTTCGTCATTGACGAAATCATTTGAAAATTGACGATAGATTCCTAAATCAATTTCGTCACCTGATTTCCAACAAGTACTAAAATTTTTCGTTACAAATTCATTCTATCAAGTGTAAAACGACATATTTATGACCCCAAAGCCAATTAACAGGAAATTTAATTATTTCACCTCTATAGTTTTAAACAGCAGGTGTCAATAGTCGAATCGATGTTTTTACAGGTAATCCGATTAACATGATTTAGTGGTGCTCCTGGTCAATATATATACGCAAACAAAAGTGTCGTAGATCGTACTGATGTGCACAAAATTCCACCTTTTGATTAAATATGTCATGCAATTAAAAATTGCAAAGATTTTGCGTATTTAACTCATTTTTCGTATGTTTTGCTTGTTTCAAATGGAATAGCCGCCATTTGTTTACATCCGAGACACGTCTAAATACTGATGGTTACCACTAAGAAAACAAAGATTACAACGGCCCTTAATGAAAAACTGTAACCGATTGATAAACAAATGCTTTTTAAATAAGTTTTAAAATTTAAATTCTTTAAAAATAGATAAACATTTTCTTTTAATCATTTTTGTCTCGCCTGCGACGAAAGTCGCTGGAGGCGAGACATATGTATGGGAACTGGCGGCGGCAGCCGCGTAAACACTTGGACATCTTGCTTCATACATTTGTAAGCCCAAGCCCTAGGTCCATCAAATTTGGTCCAGAGGTAGCTTATGATGAGTACTTGCCAGTCAGTCACCTGTCACCTGACGTTGACCACAATTTCACGGTCCAGCGACTACGTTAAAAGTTTTTGGGTTACAGCAGTTCCTCTGTAACCACGCATGGTAGGATGACAATATTTGGTATATAGGTTGCTGATGACTAGTACATGACTGTCTAGTAGGTGGCACCTGACCCTGACCTTAATTTCACGGTCCAGCGACTACATTAAAGTTTTTGGGTTACGGCTGTTCCTCTGTAACCACGCATGGTAGGATGACAATATTTGGTATATAGGTTGCTGATGACTAGTACATGACTGTCTAGTAGGTGGCACCTGACCCTGACCTTAATTTCACGGTCCAGCGACTACATTAAAGTTTTTGGGTTACGGCTGTTCCTCTGTAACCATGCATGGTAGGATGACAATATTTGGTATATAGGTTGCTGATGACTAGTACATGACTGTCTGGTAGGTGGCACCTGACCTTGACCTCAATTTCATGGTCCAGCGTCTACGTTAAAGTTTTTGGGTTACGGCAGTTCCTCTGTAACCACGCATGGTAGGATGACAATATTTGGTATATAGGTTGCTGATGACTAGTACATGACTGTCTGGTAGGTGTCACCTGACCTTGACCTCAATTTCACGGTCCAGCGACTACGTTAAAGTTTTTGGGTTACAGCTGTTCCTCTGTAACCACGCATGGTAGGATGACAATATTTGGTATATATGTTGCTGATGACTAGTACATGACTGTCTGGTAGGTGTCACCTGACCTTGACCTCAATTTCACGGTCCAGCGACTACGTTTAAGTTTTTTGGTTACGGCAGTTCCTCTGTAACCATGCATGGTAGGATGAAAGTATTTGGTATATAGATTGCTAATGATTAGTACATGACTGTCTTGTAGGTGTCACCTGACCATGACCTCAATTTTTGTCTCGCCTGCGACGAAAGTCGCTGGAGGCGAGACATATGTATGGGAATCCGGCGGCGGCGGCGGCGGTGTAAACACTTGACATCTTGCTTCATAACTTTGTAAGCCCAAGCCCTAGGTCCATCAAATTTGGTCCAGAGGTAGCTTATGATGAGTACTTGCCAGTCAGTCACCTGTCACCTGACCTTGACCTCAATTTCACGGTCCAGCGACTACGTTAAAGTTTTTGGGTTACGACAGTTCCTCTGTAACTATGCATGGTAGGATGACAATATTTGGTGTATAGGTTGCTGATGACTAGTACATGACTGTCTGGTAGGTGTCACCTGACCTTGACCTCAATTTCACGGTCCAGCGACTATGTTAAAGTTTTTGGGTTACGACAGTTCCTCTGTAACTACGCATGGTAGGATGACAAGATTTGGTGTATAGGTTGCTGATGACTAGTACATGACTGTCTGGTAGGTGTCACCTGACCTTGACCTCAATTTCACGGTCCAGCGACTACGTTAAAGTTTTGGGGTTACGACAGTTCCTCTGTAACTACGCATGGTAGGATGACAATATTAGGTGTATAGGTTGCTGATGACTAGTACATGACTGTCTGGTAGGTGTCACCTGACCTTGACCTCAATTTCACGGTCCAGCGACTACGTTAAAGTTTTGGGGTTATGACAGTTCCTCTGTAACTACGCATGGTAGGATGACAATATTTGGTGTATAGGTTGCTGATGACTAGTACATGACTGTCTGGTAGGTGTCACCTGACCTTGACCTCAATTTCACGGTCCAGTGACTACGTTAAAGTTTTTGGGTTACGACAGTTCCTCTGTAACTACGCATGGTAGGATGACAATATTTGGTGTATAGGTTGCTGATGACTAGTACATGACTGTCTGGTAGGTGTCACCTGACCTTGACCTCAATTTCACGGTCCAGCGACTACGTTAAAGTTTTGGGGTTACGACAGTTCCTCTGTAACTACGCATGGTAGGATGACAAGATTTGGTGTATAGGTTGCTGATGACTAGTACATGACTGTCTGGTAGGTGTCACCTGACCTTGACCTCAATTTCACGGTCCAGCGACTACGTTAAAGTTTTGGGGTTACGACAGTTCCTCTGTAACTACGCATGGTAGGATGACAATATTAGGTGTATAGGTTGCTGATGACTAGTACATGACTGTCTGGTAGGTGTCACCTGACCTTGACCTCAATTTCACGGTCCAGCGACTACGTTAAAGTTTTGGGGTTATGACAGTTCCTCTGTAACTACGCATGGTAGGATGACAATATTTGGTGTATAGGTTGCTGATGACTAGTACATGACTGTCTGGTAGGTGTCACCTGACCTTAACCTCAATTTCACGGTCCAGCGACTGCGTTAAAGTTTTTGGGTTATGATAGTTCCTCTGTAACTACGCATGGTAGGATGACAATATTTGGTGTATAGGTTGCTGATGACTAGTACATGACTGTCTGGTAGGTTCCACCTGACCTTGACCTCAATTTCAAGGTCCAGTGACTATGTTAAAGTTTTTGGGTTACGACTGTTCCCCTGTAACTATGCAGGGTATGGTGACAATATTTTGTATACAGGCAGCTGCTGATATTTAATGCTATTACGTAATGCTTATGACGAAATTTATTTTCGTTACTGATGGGGAATGCAGGCGAGACGTTTTTCTGTGTCCACACTTGTATGGTCCAGTGACCATGCATTGTATATTTTAAATGATAACAATTTAATGCTATTTACGTTATGCTTATGACATAATTTTTTTTAGTTACTGATGCGGAATTCAGGCGAGACATCTTTCTGTGTCCACTCTTGTTATAAACAAATTTATACACTGCAATTGAAAGAATATAGTTGTTTATACTGTACAATTATATTTCATCGGTACAATTAATGCTTCTGAGCAGATTCTTATACGACGCATCCGCTAAAGTGACTAAAGCCCTCAAAATCCTAAAAAATTCCCTGAAACTTTAAATGTTATTATATTTACCCTGTTGACTTGTGCTGTTGTATAGTCCTGAATCCCGAGGACTTGTAGTATAGCAAAAACCTATCAATAACAGTTAAGGTCTAACCAATCCCTATCAATGACAGTTGTAGTCTAACCAATCCCTATCAACGACAGTTGTTGTCTAGCAAATCCCTATCAGTGACAGTTGAAGTCTAGCCAATCCCTTTCAATGACAGTTGAAGTCTAGCGAATCCCTATCAATGAGAGTTGTAGTCTAACCATTCCTTATCAATGAGAGTTGTAGTCTAACCATTCATTATCAATTACAGTTGTAGTCTAACCATTCCTTATCAATGACAGTTGTAGTTGACCATTCCCTATCAATGACAGTTGTAGTCTAACCATTCCTTATCAATGACAGTTGTAGTCTAACCATTCCTTATCAATGACAGTTGTAGTCTGACCATTCCTTATCAATGACAGTTGTAGTCTAACCATTCCTTATCAATGACAGTTGTAGTCTGACCATTCCTTATCAATGACAGTTGTAGTCTAACCATTCCTTATCAATGACAGTTGTAGTCTAACCATTCCTTATCAATGACAGTTGTAGTCTAACCATTCCTTATCAATGACAGTTGTAGTCTAACCATTCCTTATCAATGACAGTTGTAGTCTGACCACTCCTTATCAATGACAGTTGTAGTCTGACCATTCCTTATCAATGACAGTTGTAGTCTAACCATTCCTTATCAATGACAGTTGTAGTCTGACCACTCCTTATCAATGACAGTTGTAGTCTAACCAGTCCTTATCAATGACAGTTGTAGTCTAACCATTCCTTATCAATGACAGTTGTAGTCTGACCATTCCCTATCAATGACAGTTGTAGTCTAACCATTCCTGATCAATGACAGTTGTAGTCTAACCAATGCCTATCAGTGACAGTTGTGGCCTAGCCAATCCTATCAGTGACAGTTGTAGTCTGGCCCATTCCTATCGATGACAGTTGTAGTCTAGCTCATCCCTATCAATGACAGTTGTAGTCTAGCCAATCCCTATCAATGACAATTGTAGTCTAGCCAATCCCTATCAATGACAGTTGTAGTCTAACCAATCCCTATCGACGACAGTTGTAGTCTAGCCAATCCCTAACAATGACAGTTGTGGTCAAGCCAATCCCAATCAGTGACAGTTGTAGTCTAGCCAATCCCTATCAATGACAGTTGTAGTCTAGCCAATCCCTATCAATGACAGTTGTTGTCTAGCCAATCCCTATCAATGACAGTTGTGGTCTAGCCAATCCCTATCCATGACAGTTGTAGTCTAGTACACTCTATCATGTTTTACAGGCCACAGGTTTACAGACTTCGGAGGAATGGACATTGGAAGTCTGACTACAGATGATACCAGCAACATGGACAGTGATAATTTAGTGCCAAGTTTACAGGTATGTATTAAGTGTAAAACATGTGTTTAAAAGGCAGTGGTAGGATCAGGAAAATGACCTTGATAAACAGGTGCCCTTTTACATAGGTTAAAAAACAGTGAAAAAAGAACATGCTCTTTACAGACCATGATTTGTATTTATACAGTATTACATCATGTAATGTCAGTAAAACTATAAGACATGACAATAGATACAATCAGTTGTGACAACACCATGCATATGTTATACATGTGTATTTCTCAAACATTTGGCTGGTATAAAGACTATATAAGGTCATGTAAAAAAATAATTAGGTTTCACTTAATTTATTATTCAAATTTACAATTTTTTATGGTATTTGTATGTCATTGGTATTATTGCAACATTTATTTATACTCTTTGACACTGTCAGAAAATAAAATCAGCTAACCACATTGGTAATTTGTAGTTATTTGTTGAATAATTTATTATAAATTGATTTGTGACTATTCAGTTTAAACTGTGGAAAGTAGTGTTAAGGCTGGGGAGGGAAGTAGTGGGGTTTATTAGGCAGATGTCAGTAAAGTTGTTACCATGGTTACATAGAAATACCTGTTGTACTGTTATTGTTTATGTATCCTCAATTATTATTTTACATACATATGTAAATATTGTAAACAAAAATATCCATAGTTATAAAGTAGTGTTTGGTATAATGCATTTGATCTGTTGGTCAGCACTGCACATAACACCACCACACAAATGGCATGTAATACCCTCCATTGGATGTGAGTCTTTCCATCCATCTACAGTACGCCCAGAGTGTGTGGTCACTCAAACACTCAAATTAGAGAAATTTCTCTGTGTTACACGGTGTATCACCGAAATTTTCTCAGAGAATCACAGTGTTTCAGAGTGTTGTTATCTATCACCACCTTAAAATTAATCCCCTTGATGTACCGACTTTCGGGTGTAACACGGTGTGACACTGTGTTTTTCGAATTTTCAGGGTGTAGAAAATATATTGTATTGATTGTTTATTGCAAGCAAAGAACCAACTAATGTCTTGCTTTTCTCATTAATACATGTACAAAATTAAAATGTGTTCAATCTTCGAACTTCACGATTTTTCTTTTCAACTTTTGTTTTGCGCATGTAGAAATAACTTGTCGGTCTTAATCTATATTTAAAAATTAATTATAAATAATTAGCAACTTTAGTGGTTTCAACAACGTTAACAATTTGATTTATTGCAATCCTGGAAGTCTGAGGAGAGTGAGCTTTGCTAGTACAATTCACAGTTAGCTTCTTTCACTTCGCGACTTTATGCAAATCGTGTCGTGCGCATGCCTGGAAACCAATTTTTAGCTCACCTGACCCAAAGGGTCAGTGTGAGCTATTCTCATCACTTTGCGTCCGTCGTCGTCGTCGTCGTCGTCTTCGTCGTCGTCGGCCGTAAACTTTTTACATTTTAATCTTCTTCTCCACAACCACTTGGCCAATTGGAACCAAACTTGGCAGGAATGTTTATTGGGTGGTTCTTAACAAAGTTTGAGTTTTTGGTGCTGATCAAATATGAAACATGGCTGCCAGGGCCATTAATGCGTTCTGATTGGCTGAAATTCAAAAATCTTCTTCTCATAAACTGCTTGGCAGATTGATTTGAAATATTGCAGAAATGTACCTTTGATAGTCCTCTACAAAGTTTGAGTTTTTTGTGCCGATCCAAAATCCAAGATGGCCACCATCGCAGGACATAGTTTAACATAGGACCCTTTGGGAAAAACATATAAACAACTTCTTCTCTGAAACTGTTCCACACAATGAAGCCAAATTAATAAGGAAATGAAGGTTGCATAATTATCTTATTATTTTGGGTTTTTCCAGCCAATTGCTAATTCAACATGGCTTCAACAATGTCTTCTCTGAAACTGTTCCACACAAATGAAGCCAAATTATGAAGAAATCATTAATGGATATTTATCTTATTATTTTGAGTTTTTTGAGCCAATTGCAAATTGAACATGGCTTCCAGGGCAACTAATGGGTTCTGATTGGCTGAAATGTCAAAAATCTTCTTTTTACAAACCGCTTAGCAGATTGATTTGAAATATTGCACAAATGTACCTTAGATGGTCCTCTACAAAATTTTAGTTTTTTGTGGCGATCTAAATTCCAAGAGGCCACCACGGTGGAACACAGCTTAGCATAGGACCCTATGGGAAAACCATACAAACAGCTTCTTCTCTGAAACTCAGTTCCACACAATTTAACCAAATAATGCAGAAGTGATAGTAATCTTATTATTTTAAGTATGTTTCGAGCCGATAGGAAATTCAACATGGCTGCCAGAACTGCAAATGCGTTCTGACTGGCTGAGATTTTAAAATTCGTTTTCTCACAAACAGCTTGGCAGATTTTAGGATATGTGATATTGTATGGTTCTATACCAATTTTGAGTTGTTTGTTTCGATCCAAAATACAAGATTGCTGCCACTATGGAACATCACTTAACATACTAACCTATGAAAAAACAAAAACTGCTTTTTCTCAGAAACACTCCTACTGCTGATTGTAAATTCAACATGGCAACATTCATAGAAACAGCATCTTCACATAAACTCTTTAGCATTTAATATCAAAATTTGCAAGAAAAGTATTGTCTTAAAAAGTTTTTTTGTAAGTCAGGTGAGCGATACAGGCTCTTAAGAGCCTCTAGTTATTTATTTCTATTTCGGTCAGCATTGTATTTTCAAAACTATTTTACGTGAAAAAGAAATTTTTTTCAAACAGAACTTACCTTTTTAGCTCACCTGGACCGAAGGTCCATGTGAGCTATTGCTATCACTTGGCGTCCGTCGTCCGTCGTAAACTTTTTCAAAAATCTTCTCCTCTGAAACCACTGGGCCAATTTTTTTCAAACTTGGCCACAATCATCCTTAGGGTTCCTAGTTTCAAGTTTGTACCCAGGGTGTTGATCAACAGACAAATATGGCCGCTGTTACTAAAAATAGAACATGGGGGTCAACACAGGTTTTTGATCATTATCTAAAAAACTATAATAGCTATAGAGAAAACCGTTACTTCAAATTGATCAGCACATTAAGGTCTGCAATAGTTGCTATTAGTGCGAAGTTGTGTATTGGCTTCTTGTAGGAGTTATTGCCCTTTTTTGACGATTTTTGACCAAATTTTTGGTATTTACAATATAACCTGAAAAATATACGAGGTAGAGTGAAACTGTAAATGGCAAAAATGATCAGCAATAAAAGCCCTACAATTCACTTGATTGGTCTGAAATTGTCAGATGACTCCTTATATGAGTTATTGCCCTTAAATGGTATTTTTTTATGAAATTTTCCATTTTTGTCCTGTAACTTTAAAACTATAACAGCTAGAGTAAAACTGTAAATAGCAAAAATGATCAACAATACAAGCCCTACAATTCACTGTATTAGTCTGAAATTGTCAGATGACTCCTTATAGGAGTTATTGCCCTTAAATGGCAATTTTTTTATGAAATTTTCCGTTTTTGTCCTGTAACTTGAAAACTATAGCAGCTAGATTGAAACTGTAAATTGCACAAATGATCAGCAATAAAGACCCTACAATTCACTTGATTGGTCTGAAATTGTCAGATGACTCCTTATATGAGTTATTGCCCTTAAATGGTAATTTTTTATGAAATTTTCCGTTTTTGTCCTGTAACTTTAAAACTATAACAGCTAGAGTAAAACTGTAAATAGCAAAAATGATCAACAATACAAGCCCTACAATTCACTGTATTAGTCTGAAATTGTCAGATGACTCCTTATAGGAGTTATTGCCCTTAAATGGCAATTTTTTATGAAATTTTCCGTTTTTGTCCTGTAACTTGAAAACTATAGCAGCTAGATTGAAACTGTAAATTGCACTAATGATCAGCAATAAAGACCCTACAATTCACTTGATTGGTCTGAAATTGTCGGACAACTCCTTAAATGAGTTATTGCCCATAAATGACAATTTTTTATGAAATTTTCCGTTTTTGTCCTGTAACTTAAAAACTGTAACAGCTAGAGTGAAACTGTTAATAGCAAAACTGATCAGCAATACAAGCCTTACAAATTACGTTTTAAGTCTGAAATTGTCAGATGACTCCTTATAGGAGTTATTGCCCTTAAATTGCAATTTTTTTATGAAATTTTCCGTTTTTGTCCTGTAACTTAAAAACCATAACAGCTAGAGTGAAATACAGTGGATTCCACTTAATCGACTTACGCTTTATTGGGTTATTCGCTTTATTGGGTTGAATTTTCTGCACCAAACCATTTCCCATTCAAACAATGTTAAATTTTTCACTTATTTGCATTGCTTTTTACAACGATTTCGCTTTATTGACTTGCCAAAATTCAGGAAAAAAAATTTGTGTTTGTTTTTGTTTTACGCCGCCATATTGTTTACCTACGTAATCACGTGTATTGAGCCTTACCTGTTGATTCAAATTGATTGACAAGTGTTCCCACCTGTGATTGTTGTTGGATTCTTAATTAAATGTGTTGATTCACTTTAATTGCCCCCAGGGTGTAGATAATTAGGACAATCGAACGGTTTAACAGCTGGGTAGTTACAGTAATGAGATCGTAAACAGTTGTCCCTAAGGAGCCTCTCAATTCAATTTCATTCCTTCAATTTGAAGAGCTAAATAAGTTCGTACACTTTAACATCGATAATTTTGAATAAAAACAAAAAGAACTTCAGGCTTAAACATCTAACAATGTTTGAAAGGATAATACACCTGGAAATATTTAACAATGGACATGACACAAAAAAGGTACGAAACTGAACATGATAAGAAATATGTAAATGAGGTTGAGTCCATTTCTATCAACACGTGGTTTTACAATTAAGTCTTCATTACGCAAAGAAACACAAACAAATAAAAAAAACATGGAAACTTTTATTTTTATTTAAAAATAACATAAAATAAATAACACACACATAATATAAATATGAAAAGACTTATTAAATGGTATTTTAATAGGACTTGGTACTTGGTCATTTCAATCCACAATCAGTAGACATCGTTCATTTCCACTTCAATGATCATTCAGCTAAATTTCTCGTCTTTCGCTTTAAAGGGTCGTCCGCTTTATTGGGTAATTTTCTCTGACAAATGTGTCATGCAAATAAGCGAAATCCACTGTAATAAATTGCAAAAATGATCAGCAAAAAAAGCCCTACAATTCATTTAATTGGTCTGAAATTGTCAGATGACTCCTTATAGGGGTTATTGCCCTTAAATGATAATTTTGTTATGAAATTTTCCATTTTTGTCCTGTAACTTGAAAACTATAGTAGCTAGATTAAAACTGTAAATTGCACAAATGATCAGCAATAGAAGCCCTACAAATGATTGCTTAGTCCAAAAATTGCAAGATGACTCTTTATAGGAGTTATTGCCCTTTCATTATGAATTTGGACATATGAACAGTTTTTTAATTATAAATTAGTCTATAACACACCTATTAGTAGAGTAAAACTGTAAATTTCTAAAGTACCCTAAAGGACAATGCCTAAAAACCATTTAATTTTCAGAAATTGTCGATGGCACCTTATAGGAGTTATTGTATTTAACAAATTTTTTGAAGAAATGTTTAGTTTTTGCACAGTAACTTAAAAGCTATAACAACTAGACTGAAACTGTTAATTTCAAAAATTTTAATATAGTCATTTGGATTCCAGGTGAGCGATTACAGGCTCCTGGGAGCCTCTAGTTTTATTTTGGCAATAATGAAGTTAAATGTAAAGCTTTTATCCTGAATTATACTTTATGCAAAGCACACGGTTAAACAGGTCAGTTGTGTATTTATGTACATGTTACACGTGGCTTTAGTCTAGAGTAGGGAGAAAAATACTTTAAGTGTATGCCTATTGTCAATTTTTTGGACAAGCGAAACTAAATTCGCATATTATTTCAGTGAAAACATAATGAAACTAGAATGATAAAAACAACAATCATCGTTATACCGATAACAGTTACTTGGCACATAAACCAATCGATCTATTTTTATCTCTAATATGGGTCAAATTCGGGTTAAAAAAATTGACATTTTTTATGTGTATACGGATAATGTTTTAAATGAAACCTATTTTTATTTCATGGTTTTCGTACATTAAAGATGTAAATGTATATTTGACCTCGATTACTTTCTGCTGACCGCGTGGTTAAACAGTTGTGTATTTATTTTTGTCACGTGCACCTTGTCTAGAGAAAACGTTAACATTAGTGTATTGCCGGCAAAAAAACGAATTGATATGATGTATATGAAATAATAAGGACAAAACACATCATCACTGGTATACCGTTTGTTGCTACTTAAACTAAGGACTGTATAGTCTTATTCTTTAATGACCGTATATCAAGTTGTTCTTAAAAATCAGTTCTAGTGCAAGTTCCGATTTATTTACGAAAATTATTAAAAAATTTTAAAGTTCTAAATTCTTCATATTGACATGACTTTACCAGTCTATAGCTGTTGGTAATGCAAGAGTGACTAACAACAAATTGAATAAACAATTATTTTTTGAAATTTGGGGGTAGAGATAAGCTGTGGGTGATTTTGAGTGTCTACACTCAAAATTTTCGGTGTAACACCGTGAAACACTCTACACTGTGTAGAGTGTTTGAGTGACCATACACTCTGGGCGTACTGTATGTGTACCCCCACTGGTTTCCAGATGATAACCTGAAATGCAACAACTGATTTTTCTTAAAACTTTGCTGAGCTGTTAAGTACTACACAATGAAGATCAAGGTCAAAATTTTTTACTTGGGCCAATTCATTTTTTTTTAGGTCAGCACCTAGCGGTTTCCAAATAATAACTTGTAATCATGACAATAGATTTTGTTAAAACATTGCACAGCTAAGTACTTTATAATGACGATAAAGATAGTTTTTGAGTAAGGACAATTAAAAGAAAAATTTTCAAAAAAATTGGCAGTTTTCACTTGAAAAACAGATTTTGTTAAAACTTTGAACAGCTGTTAAGTACTAAAAATTGAAAATTATGTTTATGTCCACGTGAAAATTGTCTCATGGGATGGATTGTTATCATGCTCAGCTGATTTGTAATTCAGTGTGTCCATAGATTTTTAAAAAACAATGTAACATGGTGGGGTATCACTTAATATCCCATTAGATGCCCAATTTTTTTACTGTATTTTTCCTTTCTGGCTCATGTAAATGAAAAATATAATGTTTTGATCCTGGATTTTGTTTGCTCAGTGACAATGTGATCGATTAGGCATGTGGGTTTCTTTGATTATATAAGGGTTATTGCACAGATATTTGCCAATATTTTGAGCCAAATATTATATATTATAACTGGTAAAAATTATTTCTGGGAGGTCCTTTGCAAACATTTCTCATTTTTTCATGCTGGAGGAATAACATAGCTGTCATGGGCAATTATTATTTCTAATTTTCTGATATTTACTATGCCTTCTTCACTATAGCTACTAGCTCTGATGGGTTCTGACATTTTAGGATTATAGTACATGTACATGTATAATACAGTAGAACTTTTATAAGGCAAACTTTGAGGGTTCGAGCTATTGGTGGTTTGAGCCAGCCACTTTGGACAACCTCTAAAAATCTGGTCCGTACCATGACAGTTTTTATATTTATGTTTGCTTGTACAATTTCCTACCAATGGTATGGTCGTTTTGCATACTTAAGTTCTTTTGAATGTATGTAGATGTTTATTTCATGGCTTTTTTTAATGAATTGTTTAGGTATAATAGTTAGTGAATTAAGTATTTTCTACATTAGCAAGTTATTTACTTCCCCTGATTGCACAAAAAGCAGTTTTGTTGTACATTGTAAATCTGCCATCTGAGTTGAATTAAGAAAAAATTCCCACTGTATTTATGGGCAACAAATTATTCTCAAAATTATTCTTCACTTTAACAGTTGTTTTTTAATATCAAGTGAACCTCCATTGTCAACAAAACTGGTAGTTAATTTCTAATTGGAATGTTTTTTGATGTTTGGTTTTATAACCCACTTGGTACAGTTAATATTTTTTGCCTGTTCAGACGGATCACTAGTCTTGACATAATTATTACCTGTTATTTTGTTAAATTGACCTACCTGTACTAATTGTTATGGCTACCGTTATCCATGTCCTTAGTGCTCTTTAAGTCAATTCTTTCACACTGAGGCTTATAACTTAAGTTTGGGTTATGGTGATTTACATGAATTTAGTATCAAGGGGATTTTCAAATGACAATATGGAAAAGTTTGGTTTAAAAAAATTGGTTGTGTTCAAGCCATCTGAGTGCAAGTTACCAAAGTTTTATTACTCTGGGCCCTTAGCACTGTTTTCTAATTTTTGCTGAATGAACCTCAAACAAGGTACCCTAGAAATCAGTATTTCTGGTTCCCCTTTTAATACAAAGGCAAATATTTCCTTTTACAAAGTTTCCTCAATTTATTCTATTTTAGCATCAAATATATTCATCATAAGGATTCTTATTGGCTAAAATTTGCTAATTTTCTGAAAATACAAGGCCAAATAAAGTGTTATTTTGTAGGATTAATGCATGGAAGAGGGCCACTTAAAAATCTCATGATTTCTTGCCCACTGAACTTTAAATATTGCCTTTATTTTATTGACATTTGTTAATCAAGCGAGTGGTACAGGCTTTCCTGAGCCTCTCGTTACTTTTTTAAATGTATGTTTTCATATCATGCTAGTTAATGTATGTGTTTGTACTCATTACAGAAGGGTAACTAGGGAAGTATTATTACTGAGCTTTGATTTGACATTTCAGTACAAATGGCTCTTTCTGAAATAGTTCCCACAAATTAAATTAGTTAAAATAATTTATTTTTCAGGAGGACCTATCAGGGGAATTACAATTAAATGAAATGGATGTGTTAAATAAAGATGACAATGGTCTGCTGACTTGGTTATGAGGTCAAATGCCAAAGATCAAAGTTCATAGATCACTTTTTGAGATATCATTAAACCTGGTCATCTCGATCATCAAAATGTTTTTTAAAGGAGAGATTTCCCTCTTGTGTTTGTGAGATCCTTATGGTTGACTGGAGCAACTGATGAAAAAACAAGAATAATGTGTTGAAAAGATTCTTTTATGCATAAATAATGATTGTAAAGAACACATTTGTCTTATTCCATGAGAATACAGCAAAGTGTGTAGGTAGCTCTTATTTGTCATTGTCAAACTTGAGCTTGTAATGAATTTGGTAATTGCACTTCTTAAAACGCTTTGATGATCCAGGTCATTGTTATATACTATATATTCCATGTTGCAATGGTAAACGTTGTTGTCATGTTTTTCCTTTATGGGGAGATTTTGTTTGTTTCTTATAAATATTTTAATAAATAATTATTTTTCCATTAGGATTTTTTTATAGAATATCAGGGAAAATGCAAAAAAAAATTTGTATATAAAAATATATCATCATGAGACATATACATACATATAGATTATAAAACCCATATAATTTGATTGTTCACAGTTTTCACTTCATTTTCAATCAAAAATGTGTTTGAATGCAAAAGTATTCACACTAATGTAGAGTCATCTTTGATACAGTTGTGCAATGACATCTTCCATCAAGAAGTGGCTTTACAATATATTTTTTTTTATTTGAACTTTTTTGTTTTGTATGACCGGTATGTTGCTATAAGCAGCCTTAAGAAGTCATTGCTATACTTCATGGCAATTGTTAAACCCAACAACTTTTATAAGGTTGCATTTTAAAATCCTGCTTAAGTTCAATTGGATATTGCAGATTTCGACTTCTTTTACCTTTGTGAAAGATAATTAAGATTTTAGTTGTATTAAACAAGTTTTATTTTAAAGTTTATTTTTATTTCTATTTTGAGTTTTTATACTTTTATGACAAATTTGTGTTTGTTGTTGTGACACTGATGATGCTAAGATTCATTTGTAAGGATATCATATAAACAAGATACAAAATGTAAGAAATTTTTTATTCAGTTATGTGATGATGAATAATCCAAATTTGTTTCTTGAAATAAACAATAATTTGATTTAATAGTCATACTTCTTTGTTAAGTTTAAGAAGAACATTTAATAAACAAATGTTTTGATGACATTTTATTTGATATCCAAACAAAAAGTTTTTGGTCTTCCTTTCAAAAGCTTGCACGTGTCCCATAACTTGTGTACAATTAATACTAGTAAGAGTGTATCTATGCAACGTATTATGGCTGTATGTATTCATATTTTGAAAATTGTAGTATGGAACTAAAAATAAAAATTTAGTGGTACAATACAGATTAATTTCTTGACTCTAATATTCATTCAGTGTCAGTTAAGTGGTATTTGGTGAGATCATAAGGTTAAGTGGTATTTGGTGAGATCATAAGGTTAAGTGGTATTAGGTCAGATCATAAAACAATAAATACATCTGAAAAAAAATTATTTTTTAAATCAAGGCTAAAAAATTAACCTAATTTTTTATCCTTGATAATTAAATATTTATGTTAAAAAAAGTGTAAAGTTAATACATGATAATAAAAATAATTCAATCATGTTTCAATATTTTGATCATGTGTCAAGAAATCTTAAGTTAAAAATTTAACAATGTCTTATGTTAAACTAGTTAAGATTATTGATCAGTTTTGAAAGTTTTATTAATAATAATTCCATTTTTGAAAATGATACAGCTATAATACAAGCGAAAAAAGTTGAGAAATTATGTTGTATATGGTTTTAAGAAGTCTGACAATAAGATTTAAATGTATTTAAAGGACTTATATTTTCTATTGTTTATAAGTAAGGATTTAATTAGGTAGAGATTTTGTATCGTATAAAGCGTAAGAAAAAATTTATAATATAGGTTGTATAGTATACTGCCATAACTTGTAGGTTTGAATTTGGAATGAATAATTATTTCTGATATTGTGTTGTTTAGCGACATTGATATGTTGTAAAATGGGCATTTCTGTACAAACAGCAAGAACAGGAAGTTAAAACAAACTATTCTAAGACATAATCAGTTTTATGAAGTTTAAATTATATTTATCAAATGTGTTGCTATTCTGACACAGAAAGTAGTTTTATGACGTTAAAATTTATACTTTACAAATTTGCCTTTACTTGTTGCCGTAGCGACACATTTGTGATATTCATTGTTTAACCTGTGATTTCTGTCAGATCTTTTCTCTGTTTTACCTCATCTATTTGAAGGCTTGCAGGTCAGATTTATGTAATTTTTTTGTGGTCAGTTTCAAAACATCAGCACAATGTTGCTGAAAATATTGTTGTATTGTACAATTCCAAACATGTTAAATTTGTGTGACAAAATTTATTTTGATACGAACCCCATTTTGATAAAAATTTTCTTAATTTGGAATTGATTTTTTTTTATATTTGATTGAAGGCAGTTGTGTTGTAAAAATAGAATGTACATTCCAATGTCCATGCAAAGAGGGTCTCGGTGGGAATAGCCTCGAAAGGCTAATGTGAGCCACATTCTGTCAAAACAAATTATAAAGCATTCATTTCAGGGACAATTTGTTATTGCAAAAGTACCCACATGCAGACCCTCAGCAATATTTCTCACATGAGTTAAAAATATCCTGACACAAACAACTTGTTGCTTATTTACTTATTGGTTGTCATGACAACAAAATAAAATGAAAATAATACATGATGGTTACTTGCAAAATAAGATACACTTATATGTGCGAAGGATGTTAAAGATTTTTATTTTATATTTTATTTTTTCCCCATTGTGCCCTCATTATGTGTTGAACTCTACTTTTAGACAAGTGCTAGATTTTTTTAGATTTCTAATTGTATAGATAGTGTTGTTGATTTTCATTTAAATATTTTGTTTTAGTAGGAATTTATTACATGATAAATGTGTTAATTTCATTTTTTCCTGCCTTGTTGGAACGTGTTGACCTTTTGATCTTTCGTGATAATAATCATACAAAATCTGGTCATTTAGATTAAAAAAATTTTATTACAGTATTTCTTGTGGCGAAAATGTCCATGCCAGAAGTCAACAAATCTGTTGTAAACAAAAATTTAAATGATATTAAAATACTCTTCTTCCAAAGTCAGGTGTTACATTTGATTTAAAATTGATGGAAATGTCTTAATCTTTTAATTAAAAAAACCAATAGTTTTCATGTATCCAAACCTACACCTACGTTTGGTTCTCTATTTTTTGAGTTGATCATTCTAGATATATCGTTTATTTTGTAATTTTTATAGATACATTTTGTAACGAGTTCATGCATCCTATTCCACATATTTTCGATTTTCAACATTTGCATAGCAAGTTCAACATTGTACATATGATCTCAATACAAGAGAAGGCCTGGAGATTTTAAATTTGTAAAAAAGTGAGAAAATTGTTATATATTTGTACCTTAAGTCTGGTACTTATATTGTAAATAAAAAATAAAAAAGTAAATAAAAATAGTAAATAAATCTTGTTTAGTTATTTTCATAATAAATGTTTAAACAGGTTCACACTATAAATGGAGCAATTTTGACAGTGTATTAAGGTGAGTCAGCCTTTATTGTCAACCCTTCAAATCAGAATAGAAATAACACAAAATGAGAGAGTCAAGTTCACAGTTTATCCATCTTGTCGTCCTCTTATTAGCAGTATCACTAATAAACGTTCGCATACAATCAGCTTGCAGGTTCAGAAAATTATTCCTATAGAGTCCTCTGTTAATCTAAGTACATTGCTGTGCAGATGTCATTAATTTCAATACCAATCCAATACCTTTATGTTGATAATGGTGGCCATATTTACCGGTACTGTCTTATTGGCATAAAAAACTTGATGAGGAACATCTAATAAATATTCCTAATAACTTCTGTTTCCATTAGTTAACCAATTTCAGAGAAAGCCTTTTTTTTAAATAAAATTTTTCCCATAGGGACCTGTGTTTAACTGGTGGCAGTCATTTTGAATTTTTGATTGGCATAAAAAAATATTTACATTATAGAGGACCATCCAAACAATATTACTAGTTAGTTTTGTTTCTAATAGTTATGGAAGAGAAACCTTTTTCTAATAGGGTCATATCTTAAACTAAGTCATGCAGTGGTGGCCATCTTGGTTTACCAATCGGAATAAAAAACAAAACTTTGTAAAGGTCCATCCAAGGAATATTGTGACCAAATTTACAGATGCTGATGACCATGCTGACAATGCAGATGACAACAAAGACGGACGCAAAGTGATGACAATAGCCCACATGAACCTTCGGTCCGGTGAGCTATGAAGACATTTATTTAACGGTAACATGAAAATAATCAACTCCAAAGTAACTTGGCAGTACACTACATAGAAAAACTACTAGTGCAACATGAATATCATAAATAAAATAAAAATAAGGCATGTCTGGTGCTTCTGTAAATTTTGTAATTACAGTGGAGATTAGAAATCCATGATGACCAACAATTAATAAGAAACCATTTGATCAACGTAAGTGTATGCATGACTGATGTTTGGTCATATCAGATATATTGGTTACAAGTATTCAAACCTGGCATTTCTGGGAATCTTTTACCGGCATCATACTGGTAGTTCAGTGAAGAAAAAACAGGATTATTGTAGTCGCGAGTGTAGGTATTCCTCAGTTATACAATGTATGTGGTTAAATACAAGGTTAGAGTACTCTGATCAATCAGTTTTCAGTAAAACAAACACAAATCTAACTTCTGTAGTTTATTTAATAGTTTAAAGAATCAACAATCTGATCCAGTTATACAACATAGAATGATATCCTTTCATTAACATTAGCATATGACACTTGCTTACTCTCAAAACGAATAACATGTAACAAAATTATATGACTGCGGGACATGGAGAATATTCATGGAAGACAAATAAGAATATCTCCCTTTTGTAAATTATCAACTAGATACATTTAACTGTTAAAATATTTATTCTATTGCTCGGGATAAAATAATGTGACATAAAAGGCCAGCCTGTAGTAAAACAATGATAAACCCCAGCCTCAATGAATTATTTCTAAATTTTTACATAAAGAAATTGCTTTCTGAATAAAAATATTTCATGTTCAACTATTTAGCAAGTTCAGACTTTCTCCTTATTATTTGTGTTTAGAGAATAGCAGGTGCACAACTTCAATATGAAGTTTCAGGTATCTAGTCTGAAATAGTAGAAGGAGTTGATTACACAACATGGGTACATAAATTGACTTATCCTAAATTTACTGAAAAATTTTTCAATTTGCCCAATCTATCAGCTGTCTGCTGCCCAACTTACCCTGGTTTTATTTTATTTTCTGCAGCAAGCCAAAAATGTTAATGATATTCAGCACCAATTAATATTACTCTATAAGAACTCAAACAATAAACCAATGACATCAGGTATAGACACACGTGCAGCACAATTCCTTTAGAATTGTTTTTCTTAACCTCTATATCAGCTAAACACAGAAAGAAGTAATCTGTACCTTCACCTCATTAGATGGCTATGATATACTAAAAATCACTAACAATTCATTCATACAATTCATTTGCATACAATTCATTTTATAAGAGATTTATACTTACAACAGGCATTCAATCATAAAATTAATCAAACAAAATCAAAAAATAACTTTCTAAATCAAATTTCCCTTCATGAAGTGTACATTACAACAAAATAGAGATGAAATTTTTGGTCCCTATGTTCATTACATAATTAGTTCTGTGTTAAATAATTCAACATGTACAATAAATAAACAAATCTATTGACACAATACAACAAAAACTGACCAACAAGCTAGTTTCTGCACATCTTAGTGATTTGGTACTGTTTATATATGGACTTAAACAAACAATGTGACAGAAATTTGGCAATGTGATTACTGATAAAAACAATAACAGCTGTTCTGTATGTCTCAACAGAAATCGAGCACTTTTATACTTTCTGTTAAAATGATAATTTACAGTTACAGTATTCAATATTAATGTACAGTTTTACATATATAAACATGCAAAATTACAAAACAAGTACATTCACAAACAAGTACATTGTATTGTTAATTTATTGACATTTAAGAAATAAATACATTTTATTTTATTGTAAAGTTTATATGATTGATCCATTGATTGTTGGCTTTACGTCCAGCGAGCAGCATTTCATATATATTCAGAACGCGAAGTATATATGTTAATATGATGAATAACATTGAAAGGATTTCAAAAAGGCATCGTCCAATCGTACAGGGATTTTGCATGGAAAGGAAATACATACAAATAAATCTTTACAAAATACATTTTTATTTATAAGAATGCATGATGAAATATGCAACTAGCTTAATAACATGCCAATACACATAAAGATAAAACTTTTGGCATAAATTACACTGTTCACATAAATAAATCATTTTTCTGAACATGTAGTACATATGTCCATTAAGTATAGAACAAATTATTATATAAGAGTAAATATATCAATAGAAATAATGAAAACTGAGATCATATAATCAAAAGGAGAATTTTGCAATTTTAAATACCTATATTCTATATGTTTAATACATGACATAGGTAAAGAAGATTTTCCGGGAATCATACCAACATTCAATAAAATCAAATGTTTTGTCAAGAAGTTTTCTTTCAGGTGTAAATTCAATATAATTTAAAAGTAACTTGATGTGTGTAGCATTAATGTGACTTAAATGTAACTTTTCACCTTGAACAAGTTTGGACGGTGAGCACGCTCACAAAGGGATACCCCCGGCTTCGCTTCAAGCCCAATTTCCTCCCCTGAATAATTTCTGACAGCAACGAAAATTCTTCATGCACATCTACATATGATGTACTTCCTTCATGTAAAATTTCATCTAAATCTGTAAAACGGTTTAGGAGTAGTTTCGCTTACAAGGTCTCACAACGAATACTATATTTAAAAAGTCTAAGTCCAATTATCTCCCCTGAATAAGCACGCTCACAAAGGGATACCCCCGGCTTCGCTTCAAGCCCAATTTCCTCCCCTGAATAATTTCTGACAGCAACAAAAATTCTTCATGCACATCTACATATGATGTACTTCCTTCATGTAAAATTTCATCTAAATCTGTAAAACGGTTTAGGAGTAGTTTCGCTTACAAGGTCTCACAACGAATACTATATTTAAAAAGTCTAAGTCCAATTATCTCCCCTGAATAATATCAGACAGCAAGGAAAATTCTTCATGCACATCTACATATGATGTACTTCCTTCATGTTAAGTTTCATCAAAATCGGTCAAGCGGTTTAGGAGGAGAAGCGCTTTCAAGGGATGTGGACATGCGAACAGACAGACAGACAGCCAGACAGGGTGATTCCTATATACCCCCCAAACAAGTTTGCGGGGGGTATAAAAATGTTTCAAATGTTTCATTATTGTAGGGAAATTTAAATACATAATATAAATAAAGGAACACGAATAGATCTGTGACTTCCCCTTTTATTTGACAAAAAATGGAAGGAACAAATATGGAATTTTTCATGCAATTTTCAGCACTGCCTGAATTTCAGAAAGAGTAATCACTAAAGTACAAATTCAACTTTTACAATATACAGTTACAGACCCGTACAATATTAGATTAAGTGAGTAATATGACAAGTCTGACATAAATTGAATCTTTTGTTGTGGTCTTTGATAACTTTCATTTTTAAGAGAGAAATTTAGACGGAGTGTAGAATGCTGTATGACAAACCATTACATCTTTAATTTTAGTGAAAACATATGGAACAATCATAGGTAATGATCCCCTTCTTCCATACTTCAGAAACTTCACACAATGAGCAGAAGAGAGTTACCTCCCATTATTATATGACTATATTTTATTAGTTATATAACCGAGGCAATAGAAGAAACAATACTATAACATAATGATAAAAATCTGAATGATATTGTTGTGAAGATTCTTAATTGCAAAATAAAACACAGCAGATTCTAAAGTCATAAACTAAGTACTTAGGCAGTTGTTATAACTCGTCATGGTAACCTAATTTAGAACCTGAAAGAATAAATAAAGCCATAATTAGAAATTAAAATATATAAGAAGTCGGAAACAAAGGTAACAATACATCTTTTTAACATAAACAATACAAAAATTTGTGAAAAAGTAGAAAAAATTGCCCTTGTTTTCTTCTGACATTATGATTTTTGCTTTGTTTTGCTTACTAACTAGCAATCTTGTGGTTGACGTGACGGTGATCAATCATAGATGACTATCTACCTTAACTACTCTGCCACAGAGGCTACTTTCATCAATACTAACCTATTTGTTTTGTATCTAATTTTGGAGCTTCATATTCTATCTGATTCCTGGTATTTGTACCATACACTTTATCCCATAATACTTTGATTTCATAATCATATTCTTTCCATTCTGGAGCTATCCTTAAAGCTGCCTTTAACTTTGGTTCTTTTGTGAGAGGATTATTACACTGAAATAAACAAAGATTAATGAGTTAATCCAGCATGAGTCAGAAAGTATGACTGGTCAAACATCCAGCATAAGTTGTTTAGACTGACTGGTTCAATATAGTATTTCAAACATTGCTTTTTAAGCAAAAATGTTACTGACACTTGTTTTAACACCCATTATTCCAAAATATGTGTAATTAATGCTAAAAATTCCAACAGCATTGATGACCAATGACCAGTACTTAAACATGACAAAGTGTACAGAGTTTTAATCATTATCTGATCCATGCTTAAACCACCTATGGTATATTACTTACTAAATCTATAGTTTTGGCTTTAGCCTTAGATTCATCACTGCACCAAGTTTCACACCACAGCCACTCCTGAGGTAAAGACTTTATACTGACTTGGTGTATCATATTATTTGGTAAATCTTGATCCAAGTTAGATAAACTGTTTGGATCCTGACTTAATCCTTGGTACTGTCCACGTAATCTATCTCCCGCAGCAATCTTGCGGAATTTTTTAAGATCCACTACATATAAAGCACTGAAACATAATGACATGAGTTTTATTCCTTTGTACAAGTTTCATTATGTCCAGGTTCTGTTGAAAATCATTTACTTTTGATTCATGTTCATTTTACTTTAATTTTTCATTTGCAAGATTTTAGAATTCTTACATTAAACTGGCAGGCCATGGATGTATTACTCATAGATTTATTAAGCATTTGTTGTCTCTAGAGGACAACAGAATGTGCTAGTAACATGCACATTATGTTATTCTGTGAATTTTAATTTTTAAGCATTTGAAATCATTCAAAGTAACCAATAAATAACAAAGTCTTACCATGATACGTATTAATAGAACCAATGATTTAGCAAATATTCTTCTGCCATGTGTAACACCTTCACTTGTTTGTGTTACATAATTGACAAATATGGATTTAGTATTATTTTGGACAGTTGGTTTTCAATGATTTCAACATTTTGTTCACTTTTTGGCTCCCAAAACAAAATGTTTGCCTTTATGGATTACTAATGAGGTATAGAAACCCACAAACACAAACTATTACCAATGTCAACTCTGATGTTAAATAAAACACTCACCTAATATGATATTTTCTACCAGCTAAGTGACTTGCCCAGTAACCCGATTTCCAAAATCTAAAAATAAAAGACATTTTCAAACTAAAAATGTCGTCTGCTATAATATTATATGATTTTAGTTTATTTCCGCAAGGGAGAAATGTGTGAAAAATATGTTGAACATTTATTGACACTTAATTTTAAACTGTCACCAGTTATCTTTACATGTACATGTATATACATGTAGCTGTAATACACATAAGATCCTCCTAAACAGTCAGACCAAAAAGTGTAACTTATTGGCAAACCTCTTACAAGCATGGAAACAAAAAACTCCTTTAAAAGTGACACTGCTGTCAGGTAATAATGGACAACAATATGCCCGATGTTGTCCACATAAGACAGGAAAACAACATATCCAGAAATTATGACAATGTTGTCTAGGTGAACCAGGACAACAACACATATCATATCCAGGAATTATGACAATGTTGTCTAGGTGAACCAGGACAACAACACATATCATATCCAGAAATTATGACAATGTTGTCTAGGTGAACCAGGACAACAACACATATCATATCCAGAAATTATGACAATGTTGTCTAGGCCAACCAGGACAACAACACATATCATATCCAGGAATTATGACAATGTTGTCTAGGTGAACCAGGACAACAACACATATCATATCCAGGAATTATGACAATGTTGTCTAGGTGAACCAGGACAACAACACATATCATATCCAGAAATTATGACAATGTTGTCTAGGTGAACCAGGACAACAACACATATCATATCCAGGAATTATGACAATGTTGTCTAGGCCAACCAGGACAACAACACATATCATATCCAGAAATTATGACAATGTTGTCTAGGTGAACCAGGACAACAACACATATCATATCCAGGAATTATGACAATGTTGTCTAGGTGAACCAGGACAACAACACATATCATATCCAGGAATTATGACAATGTTGTCTAGGTGAACCAGGACAACAACACATATCATATCCAGGAATTATGACAATGTTGTCTAGGCCAACCAGGACAACAACACATATCATATCCAGGAATTATGACAATGTTGTCTAGGTGAACCAGGACAACAACACATATCATATCCAGGAATTATGACAATGTTGTCTAGGTGAACCAGGACAACAACACATATCATATCCAGGAATTATGACAATGTTGTCTAGGTGAACCAGGACAACAACACATATCATATTATTTAAATGTACAAACCTAAATCCATCCATTTCTGTTCTGTCACTACAGAATGGAGTGTACCCATATGGAGCCCCTTTCAGGTCAAGGTCATGTAATTCTTGTAAATCTGCTCTTACTATCTGAAAAATAAAGATACAGCCTTCTTGCAGCTATATAAATTAATAAGGTTTAAATTGATCAATATTCGGCTATTTCTAGTTCTAATATGGAATCCTTCATAAGTTTTGAGAACACATAAGGGATCTAATGCTGTGATGTCACAGTAAGAATTTCAACCTCATTACAAGCTCAACTGAAATATTTCAGTTGATGTTTCAATAATGTTTCATAACAATAACCATATTCACATGTACTTAATCTGGTTGTATTTGCATTGGTATTAACTTAAGACCAGTTTACATCTGTGTTCAGTCATGAGCTTTTAACTCCACTTCAAACAACATGATGTCATTTCTAAGTATTTCACCTGATGATGCTTAACTTTATATGATCTTAAAGTAACCAGCATGACATTTATCAAAGTTATTTTTTGTCAATGTCAACAGGTCTATAATTTTCAAATTCAGTATTTATCTTACATGTATGTACTAAATCATTACACAAAGATGTTTACCTGATCTGCATCAACAAATATAATCTTCTTTACATCCAATGGGAACAGTACATCTAAGAATAATATTTTGTATCTGGAAAAATACATAAAGTACATTGTATAAACATGTTAGGGTAATTCGGTGGTTATGGTCAACTCCTTCTGAAGACTTTTTGAAGGCTTATAGGTATCACTGTTTGGTTTGATATAACATAGGTTAAACTAAACATTTTTGTAAATATAAATTAATGTATTTGGACAACAAGGATTTCAAAATTAACAAGTAAATCTGTGAGCTAATTCTCACTAGTGATATGCTGCTTTCACAAAAAGTATTTGGTAAACAGGAATTTGATGACCAAGGAGCATAAAATCATAATACACCAAACTATACGATAAAGCAATATGCAAAATACGAGGCTTCCACATCCTATAGTTGCTTACAAAACTGTGACAGAAATTTCCGTTACGAAAAAACTAACAGACAGACAAGGGTAAAACAGTATATGCCCCTCTTCTTCGAAGCAGGGGTATAATAAACTTAGAAAAACAGATAGATGAGAAGGTGATAGATCATATTGTTACCATGAGAAAAACATTGTAAGCCAAGAGGAAGTCAAGGCTGACAATTTTTTTTTTCGATGGTTAACAATCTGATCTATCTCTTTCCCATCAACATGTTATTTATTTTATTATACTGAACATTATTCTAATTGATTTTGGTGTCCAATTTGTACATGAAATGTGTAATTTATTAAGTTCAAAGTTCAAAAAGTGTGTTTGTTGATTTTGAGGCTTATTCTTTAAGTAAATTTGAAATATCTGCCTCAGAAACATTTAAGGTATCCGACCCATAATTGAAGTCACCGTTTAATTTTATTTTTAGACCAAGACATGCAGCTTTTTTTAATATATTACTAAATAATGATTCAAATTAAATATATTGTTTTACTTTGAGATAATGTTAACAGTATTGAGGAAAAAAAGTTAGTTGCTCAAATAGTAGTTCCGATGTTTGCCGAACATTACCGAGGTCTGCTCCATTGACAAACAATGGACATCCGGGACACCAAATATGATCACATGGTCAATTATGGGTCGGATACCTTAACAAAAAATTCTACTACTTGATCAACTTACAAGCACACACTGGACCCACAAGCTTCCCAAGGAGGCTTTAGATGTGAGGATATTACAAAAAAAATTGTTACCCACTGAGCAAGGGTGACAGAGTAGACTGTTGCCCTCACCTTACCCAATGAAATTACAGATTACATACATGAAGTATAATAATAATATTTAATAGGAACCACATTTATAATGCAATAAATTCTTAACAAGAGAGTTAAATCGTTAGTTTACAACTAAACTTTCCACAGTATTGAAAACAATATGAAAACAATATGAAATCTGTGGTATATAAGGCATATCTAAGAATACAGTCAATATACAACAAGAAAAACAGTGTAAATATTATATACACTAATGGTGTTTGACCAATAAAAATGAGACAATTTACTTTTTCTTCAAATGACTATGAGGTAGGCTTTAAATATGAAAAAAGAAGGATCATTTTACAGCTTTGGTCCAAAGTATCCAATCATTAAATAATTTTTAGTCTTACCCCCACATCACTCTTTGTTTTTCTTTCTGCTGATTTAGCCATCTTGGCCATTTATATTGAACTAATTCATAATCAAAACCATAATTCTTTGCCATTTTAGGTATAAAATCCTGTAACATACCATATGAATATAATAAAGGGAAATAATTTATGTTTTTTTTGTTAACTAACTGGTACAAAGTAATATTCTACAGAAAACATTACAGGAATATAACCATACATTTAATTATGACATTAATCTACTACTGACTGTTTACATATAATGTTTAAAGCCACATATGAACAAATTTACTGACTTTTTCATATTTCAGGAAAGGATTTTTTTATTTGTGGTATCTATTTTCAGTAATGGTGGCCATCTTGCTTGGAAGGTGGTGTCAAAGAATACAATTTTGAACATTATGAAAGATTTAAAGGTTCATTCCTGATTATGGAGACAGTTTTGTTATTAAAATTTAATAAAGCAGGCATTATGATAAGTGGGTAGTGTTCCTACACTGGGTTTACTTAAAGTATCACCCCTGTCATGCCGATTACCAACTGCTCAATTAGTTTCTGTGGAGAAAATCAAATGTTAAAGTTTATTTTAGATGATCACTGACAATAACTTTATGTGACAAAAGCTAATACACACATGATCCTGATGATGCAAAAAGGTGTATTGATATATATATTGAAATGCTTATAATAAATGACAACAGCATGATAAACAATAACAATACAGTATAAAACAGATATGAGAAATATCTTCCCCAGCATACTCACTATAAATGATGGTGATAAATAGTTCTTTAAAAACCAGAACTTGACTTTCGACTTCGTGTGTTTTAGAACACTCATCATCATAATTCTGTAAAAAAAACCACATGCAAAAGAATAAATTAGGTTTCAAGATCAAGTAACATAACAAGAAATTTACTTTACAAATATAAATATGTGGCTAGATTTTATTTTTTTCTTGGTGTAGATAATTACCTGGTTTGTCTACTCGTAGTCATCTAAATACTACCATGTTTTGATTTTAGATAAGTAGAGTGATTGAAAGCATCAAACAGTGATTATCCTCACTTGCTTTCTCAATTCTATCTTGTTGTGTTCTGTTTACAGTAATTATCCTCACTTGCTTTCTCAATTCTATCTTGTTGTGTTCTGTTTGTTCATACCAAAACTTGATTCATTATTTATTATTGTTTTATTTATATTTGTTGTATTAAATTCTGAAATCTATGTTCAATACTCCTTTTTTCAGACAAAAACCACTAAAAACACATTTAAACAACATAAAAACATAGACTTCTCTGTCTTTACCTCATTAATCTCTCATACATGTGTCCTGAAGCCAAAGAGAAGATATTTAATGTCTGGTCCACTTCTGTTCCACTGCCATTATCTCCTGTTAGTGTGCTACAATGAAATATATTTCTACACATTTATTTTTAAATTTTTTTCTTAGTGTTGACTTCGGTTGAAAACTAAGTACTATATTAGTAAGACGAGCAGCGTTTCCTCCAGAAATGTTGGAAATCTGCATGAATAATATGTTTCACAATTTACCATCAAAATAGGCATATACATCAATGTTTAGGAGTACAGGTGTTACGAACAAGACTTTGGATAAAAATTATGTGCTCAAATTGAAGAAGCATAAACTGATACTGAAGTGGCATATAATGACTGACAGGTAAACTTGCAGAAAAGTTATCAGTAACTAAACTAATAATAGTGCAACAAGCCCATGTTCCTAAACATGTCGTATGAAAAAAGCTTAGGGTATAAAAAGCTAATAGAGGTGCTATATTGTCAGCTTGGTCCAGAACAAGAAATAACCTCTACTCAAATTGGATTATCTAGAATAGGATACTACAATTTACCATAAATCTCGAAACATTTACATAATAAATATTCATGAGAAAACTGGTTGTGTTGCTTATATCCTCATTATTATATCTTAAAAAGCAATATGTAATTCCCTAACAATAACTAATATAAAGATAGGCCATTTGTTCAGAGAACAAATGTAAGGTCTTTCCCGGCATTTTGTTAGTGTTATGTCTAGGTATATAGTTGCTAATGACTTAAAGGTCAGTTACTATGGTTTTAATGTACAAAGCAAGTCGTCCTAAGTCAGAAAATGTATGGTTGCTAAGGACATTTAGTTGGTTGCTATGGACAAAATGCCACTTCCGGTCGTGATATGATATATCTCAGTAAAGAACATCATTCTGATTCTAAAAATATATGGTTGCTAAGGACTTTGTATAGCAGTTACCTTGTTGCTAGGGTATGACCTTGACCTATGACCTTTGACCTTTGGCTCAAATTGAAGCTCTTTTGATACTGATCACTTTAAACCTATATGTTTACTATATTATCTCTAACCGTTTTCAATTTATAAGTCAAAAACCAATCAACCGATACATGTCAAGGGCAATAACTCTTAAACGGTAAATTGAACAGTTTCGGACATTTAAGACCAAATGTAGGTCTCAACGAGAGGAGTATTTTTCCAATTTGTTGTCTGCTTCCATCTTTTACGGTTTTCGAGTTGTTATGATAACAAGATTCGAGGCCTAAGGTTGAGGTCATATCTCAACTTTAACCTTGAGATTTTCCTTAAGGTCATGTCACAAAACAACAAATGGTGAACAACCAAGGTGTTTTCGACTTCCGCTTTGGGAGTTTTGGTGATGGCCAGAGTGATTGAAACATTCAAGGTATACCGCTCGCTTTCGCTCGACAAAATTTTTTGGCCAAATTAAGGCACAAAGTTGTCTCAAAAGTTCCTTAACATTTCTCACTTTTCAGTTTTTCTCTAAATTTTATAGTTTCTGAGTTGTTCTGATAACAAGGTTTACGGTGTTGGGGCAGATAACTCCGTAAAGAAAAAGTTTTCGGTGTCGCAGGGTGAACACCAAACAGACCTTAAGAGTTCGATACTTGGTTTAAAAGATCAAAATGATATGTCGCGAAGTCTTTTTCACAGACTGTTTTGAAATGTGGCGGAAGAAAGAATAATAAGAAAGATAGGCCATTTGTTCAGAGAACAAATGTGAGGTCTTTCCCGGCATTTTGTTAGTGTTATGTCTAGGTATATAGTTGCTAATGACGTAACGGTCAGTTACTATGGTTTTAATGTACAAAGCAAGTCGTCCTTAGTCAGAAAATGTATGGTTGCTAAGGACATTTAGTTGGTTGCTATGGACAAAATGCCACTTCCGGTCGTGATAAGATATATTTCAGTAAAGAACATCATTCTGATTCTAAAAATATATGGTTGCTAAGGACTTTTTATAACTGTTACCTTGTTGCTAGGGTATGACCTTGACCTATGACCTTTGACCTTTGGCTCAAATTGAAGCTCTTTTGATACTGATCACTTTAAACCTATATGTTTACTATATTATCTCTAACCGTTTTCAATTTATAAGTCAAAAACCAATCAACCGAAACATGTCAAGGGCAATAACTCTTAAACGGTAAATTGAACAGTTTCGGAAATTAAAGACCAAATATAGGTCTCAATGAGAGGAGTATTTTTCCAATTTATTGTCTGCTTCCATCTTTTACGGTTTTCGAGTTGTTATCATAACAAGATTCGAGGCCTAAGGTTGAGGTCATATCTCAACTTTAACCTTGAGATTTTCCTTAAGTTCATGTCACAAAACAACAAATGGTGAACAGCCAAGGTGTTTCCGACTTCCAGTTTGTGAGTTTTAGTGATGACCGAAGTCATTGAAACATTCAAGGTATACCGCTCGCCTTCGCTCGACAAAATTTTTTGGCCAAATTATGACACAAAGTTGTCTCAAAAGTTCCTTAACATTTCTCACTTTTCAGTTTTTCTCTAAATTTTATAGTTTCTGAGTTGTTCTGATAACAAGGTTTTCGGTGTTTGGGCAGATAACTCTGTAAAGAAAAAGTTTTCGGTGTCGCAGGGTAAATTCCAATCAGGGTTTAAGTGTACGATACTTGGTATAAAAGATGAAAATGATATGTCGCGAACTCTTTTGTACAGACGCGGCGGAGGAAAGAATAATAAGAATAATGAAAGGTCATTTGTTCAAAGAACAAATGTGAGGTCTTTCCCGGTATGGTAAATAAGGGGATTCTGTTGACGTTTTGTCTGTTCCTTATTACAAAATGTCACTAGCAGTCATGAAAATTAGTTATTTGAGTAAAGCAAGTCATCTCTATTCACACTTCATATGGTTGCTAAGTACTTTTGTGACCGTTGCTAGGGACAAATTGTAACTTCCGATTGTTAAATAGTATATTCCACCTAAATACTTCATCCTGATTCTAAATATATATGGTTACTAAGGACTTTTTATGATGGTTACCTTGTTGCTATGGTGTGACCTTGACCCATGACATTTGACCTTGGGCTCAAATTGAAGCTCTTTTCATACTGATCACTTTAGCTACGCATGTTTACCATATTATCTCTAACCGTTTTCAAGTTATTAGTCAAAAACCAATCAACCAAAACATGTCAAGGGCAATAACTCCTAAACGGTTCATTGAAAAATTTTTGACATAGAAGACCAATTGTAGGTCTCAATAAGAGGAGTATTTTTCCAATTTATTGTCTGCTTCTATCTTTTACAGTTTTCGAGTTATAAGTCAAAAACCAATCAACCAAAACATGTCAAGGGCAATAACTCCTAAACGGTTCATTGAATAATTTTTGACATTATAGACCAATTGTAGGTCGCAATGAGAGGAGTATTTTTCCAATTTATTGTTTGCTTCTATTCTTTACGGTTTTCGAGTTGTTATGATAACAAGATTCGAGGCCTAAGGTCGAGGTCATATCTGAACTTTGACCTTGAGATTTTCCTCAATGTAATGTCACAGGACAACAAATGGTGAACAGCCAGGGTGTTTTGGACCTCCGGTTTGTGAGTTTTGTTGATAACCGGAGTCACTGAAACATTCAAGGTATACCGCTCGCCTTCGCTCGACAAAATTTTTTGGTCAAATTATGGTACAAAGTTGTCTCAAAAGTTCCTTAACATTTCTCACTTTTCAGTTTTTGTCTAAATTTTATAGTTTCTGAGTTGTTCTGATAACAAGGTTTTCTGTGTTTGGGCAGATAACTCTGTAAAGAAAAAGTTTTCGGTGTCGCAGGGTAAATTCTAATCAGGGTTTAAGTGTACGATACTTGGTATAAAAGATGAAAATGATATGTCGCGAAGTCTTTTCTACAGACTTGGCGGAAGAAAAAAAAATAAGAATAATAATAATAAAGATAGGCCATTTGTTCAGAGAACAAATGTGAGGTCTTTCCCGGCATTTTGTTAGTGTTATGTCTAGGTATATAGTTGCTAATGACTTAACGGTCAGTTACTATGGTTTTAATGTACAAAGCAAGTCGTCCAAAGTCAGAAAATGTATGGTTGCTAAGGACATTTAGTTGGTTGCTATGGACCAAATGCCACTTCCGGTCATGAAATGATTTATTTGTCTAAAGAACATCATTCTGATTCTAAAAATATATGGTTGCTAAGGACTTTTTATAACAGTTACCTTGTTGCTAGGGTATGACCTTGACCTAAGACCTTTGACCTTTGGTTCAAATTGAAGCTCTTTTGATACTGATCACTTTAAACCTATATGTTTACTATATTATCTCTAACCGTTTTCAATTTATAAGTCAAAAACCAATCAACCGAAACATGTCAAGGGCAATAACTCTTAAACGGTAAATTGAACAGTTTCTGACATTAAAGACCAAATGTAGGTCTCAATGAGAGGAGTATTTTTCCAATTTATTGTCTGCTTCTATCTTTTACAGTTTTCGAGTTATAAGTCAAAAACCAATCAACCGAATCATGTCAAGGGCAATAACTCCTAAACGGTTCATTGAATAATTTTTGACATTATAGACCAATTGTAGGCCGCAATGAGAGGAGTAGTTTTCCAATTTATTGTTTGCTTCTATTCTTTACGGTTTTCGAGTTATAAGTCAGCAACCAATCAACCGGAACATGTCAAGGGCAATAACTCCTAAACGGTTCATTGAACAGTTTTGGACATAAAAGACCAAATGTAGGTCTCAATAAGAGGAGTATTTTTCCAATTTATTGTTTGCTTCCATCTTTTACGGTTTTCGAGTTATTATGATAACAAGATTCGAGGCCTAAGGTTGAGGTCATATCTGAACTTTGACCTTGAGATTTTCTTTAAGGTCATGTCACAGAACAACAAATGGTGAACAGCCAAGGTGTTTCCGACTTCCAGTTTGTGAGTTTTAGTGATGACCGAAGTCATTGAAACATTCAAGGTATACCGCTCGCCTTCGCTCGACAAAATTTTTTGGCCAAATTATGGCACAAAGTTGTCTCAAAAGTTCCTTAACATTTCTCACTTTTCAGTTTTTCTCTAAATTTTATAGTTTCTGAGTTGTTCTGATAACAAGGTTTTCGGTGTTTGGGCAGATAACTCCGTAAAGAAAAAGTTTCCGGTGTCGCAGGGTGAACACCGAACAGTTCTTAAGAGTACGATACTTGGTTTAAAAGATCAAAATAAGATGTCGCGAAGTCTTTTTCACAGACTGTTTTGAAATGTGGCGGAAGAAAAAAAATAAGAATGAAAGGTCATTTGTTCAAAGAACAAATGTGAGGTCTTTCCCGGTATGGTAAATAAGGGGATTCAGTTGACGTTTTGTCTGTTCCTCATTACAAAATGTCACTAGCAGTCATGAAAATTGGTTATTTGAGTAAAGCAAGTCATCCCTATTCACACTTCATATGGTTGCTAAGTACTTTTGTGACCGTTGCTAGGGACAAATTGTCACTTCCGGTTGTAAAATAATGTATTCCACCTAAATACTTCATCCTGATTCTAAATATATAGGGTAACTAAGGACTTTTTATGATGGTTACCTTGTTGCTATGGTGTGACCTTGACCCATGACCTTTGACCTTGGGCTCAAATTGAAGCTCTTTTCATACTGATCACTTTAGCTATACATGTTTACCATATTATCTCTAACCGTTTTCAAGTTATTAGTCAAAAACCAATCAACCGAAACATGTCAAGGGCAATAACTCCTAAACGGTTCATTGAACAATTTTTGACATATAGACCAATTGTAGGTCTCAATAAGAGGAGTATTTTTCCAATTTATTGTCTGCTTCTATCTTTTACAGTTTTCGAGTTATAAGTCAAAAACCAATCAACCGAATCATGTCAAGGGCAATAACTCCTAAACGGTTCATTGAATAATTTTTGACATTATAGACCAATTGTAGGTCGCAATGAGAGGAGTAGTTTTCCAATTTATTGTTTGCTTCTTTTCTTTACGGTTTTCGAGTTATAAGTCAACAACCAATCAACCGGAACATGTCAAGGGCAATAACTCCTAAACGGTTCATTGAACAGTTTTGGACATAAAAGATCAAATGTAGGTCTCAATAAGAGGAGTATTTTTGCAATTTATTGTCTGCTTCCATCTTTTACGGTTTTCGAGTTATTATGATAACAAGATTCGAGGCCTAAGGTTGAGGTCATATCTGAACTTTGACCTTGAGATTTTCTTTAAGGTCATGTCACAGAACAACAAATGGTGAACAGCCAAGGTGTTTACGACTTCCAGTTTGTGAGTTTTAGTGATGACCGGAGTCATTGAAACATTCAAGGTATACCGCTCGCCTTCGCTCGACAAAATTTTTTGGCCAAATTATGGCACAAAGTTGTGTCAAAAGTTCCTTAACATTTCTCACTTTTCAGTTTTTCTCTAAATTTTATAGTTTCTGAGTTGTTCTGATAACAAGGTTTTCGGTGTTCGGGCAGATAACTCTGTAAAGAAAAAGTTATCGGTGTCGCAGGGTGAATTCCAATCAGGGTTTAGGTGTACGATACTTGGTATAAAAGATGAAAATGATATGTCGCGAAGTCTTTTCTACAGACTTGGCGGAAGAAAAAAAAATAAGAATAATAATAATAATAATAATAATAATAATAATATGAAAGGTCATTTGTTCAAAGAACAAATGTGAGGTCTTTCCCGGTATGGTAAATAAGGGGATTCTGTTGACGTTTTGTCTGTTCCTCATTACAAAATGTCACTAGCAGTCATGAAAATTAGTTATTTGAGTAAAGCAAGTCATCCCTATTCACACTTCATATGGTTGCTAAGTGCTTTTGTGACCGTTGCTAGGGACAAATTGTCACTTCCGGTTGTAAAATAATGTATTCCACCTAAATACTTCATCCTGATTCTAAATATATAGGGTAACTAAGGACTTTTTATGATGGTTACCTTGTTGCTATGGTGTGACCTTGACCCATGACCTTTGACCTTGGGCTCAAATTGAAGCTCTTTTCATACTGATCACTTTAGCTATACATGTTTACCATATTATCTCTAACCGTTTTCAAGTTATTAGTCAAAAACCAATCAACAGAAACATGTCAAGGGCAATAACTCCTAAATGGTTCATTGAACAATTTTTGACATAATAGACCAATTGTAGGTCTCAACAAGAGGAGTATTTTTCCAATTTATTGTCTGCTTCTATCTTTTACAGTTTTCGAGTTATAAGTCAAAAACCAATCAACCGAATCATGTCAAGGGCAATAACTCCTAAACGGTTCATTGAATAATTTTTGACATTATGGACCAATTGTATGTCGCAATGAGAGGAGTATTTTCTCAATTTATTGTTTGCTTCTATTCTTTACGGTTTTCGAGTTATAGGTCAAAAACCAATCAACCGGAACATGTCAAGGGCAATAACTCCTAAACGGTAAATTGAACCGTTTTGGACATAAAAGACCAAATGTAGGTCTCAATAAGAGGAATATTTTTGCAATTTATTGTCTGCTTCCATCTTTTACGGTTTTCGAGTTATTATGATAACAAGATTCGAGGCCTAAGGTCGAGGTCTAACTGAACTTTGACCTTGAGATTTTCTTTAAGGTCATGTCACAAAACAATAAATGGTGAACAGCCAAGGTGTTTCCGACTTCCAGTTTGTGAGTTTTAGTGATGACCGGAGTGATTGAAACATTCAAGGTATACCGCTCGCCTTCGCTCGACAAAATTTTTTGGTCAAATTATGGTACAAAGTTGTCTCAAAAGTTCCTTAACATTTCTCACTTTTCAGTTTTTGTCTAAATTTTATAGTTTCTGAGTTGTTCTGATAACAAGGTTTTCGGTGTTTGGGCAGATAACTCTGTAAAGAAAAAGTTTTCGGTGTCGCAGGGTAAATTCTGATCAGGGTTTAAGTGTACGATACTTGGTATAAAAGATGAAAATGATATGTCGCGAAGTCTTTTCTACAGACTTGGCGGAAGAAAAAAAAATAAGAATAATAATAATAATAATAATAATAATAATCAGAAGAAATACAATAAGGTCTTCCCACTGGAAGTGGGAAAGACCTTAAATAATCAGAAGAAATACAATAAGGTCTTCCCACTGGAAGTGGGAAAGACCTTAATGAAAGGCCATTTGTTCAGAGAACAAATGTGAGGTCTTTCCCAGCATTTTGTTAGTGTTATGTCTAGTTATATAGAAAAATAATGACTAAACGGTCAGTTACTATGGTTTTAATGTACAAAGCAAATCGTCCAAAGTCAGAAAATGTATGGTTGCTAAGGACATTTAGTTGGTTGCTATGGACAAAATGCCACTTCCGGTCGTGTAATGACGTATTTCAGTAAAGAACATCATTCTGATTCTAAAAATATATGGTTGCTAAGGACTTTTTATAACAGTTACCTTGTTGCTAGGGTATGACCTTGACCTATGACCTTTGACCTTTGGCTCAAATTGAAGCTCTTTTGATACTGATCACTTTAAACTTATATGTTTACTATATTATCTCTAACCGTTTTCAATTTATAAGTCAAAAACCAATCAACCGAAACATGTCAAGGGCAATAACTCTTAAACGGTAAATTGAACAGTTTCGGACATTAAAGACCAAATGTAGGTCTCAATGAGAGGAGTATTTTACCAATTTATTGTCTGCTTCCATCTTTTACGGTTTTCGAGTTGTTATCATAACAAGATTCGAGGCCTAAGGTTGAGGTCATATCTCAACTTTAACCTTGAGATTTTCCTTAAGGACATGTCACAAAACAACAAATGGTGAACAACCAAGGTGTTTTCGACTTCCGGTTTGTGAGTTTTGGTGATGGCCGGAGTGATTGAAACATTCAAGGTATACCGCTCGCTTTCGCTCGACAAAATTTTTTGGCTAAATTATGGCACAAAGTTGTCTCAAAAGTTCCTTAACATTTCTCACTTTTCAGTTTTTCTCTAAATTTTATAGTTTTTGAGTTGTTCTGATAACAAGGTTTACGGTGTTGGGGCAGATAACTCCGTAAAGAAAAAGTTTTCGGTGTCGCAGGGTGAACACCGAACAGGTCTTAAGAGTTCGATACTTGGTTTAAAAGATCAAAATGATATGTCGCGAAGTCTTTTTCACAGACTGTTTTGAAATGTGGCGGAAGAAAAAGAATAAGAATAATAATAATAATAATAATAATAATAATAATAATCAGAAGAAATACAGTAAGGTCTTCCCACTGGAAGTGGGAAAGACCTTAATGAAAGGTCATTTGTTCAAAGAACAAATGTGAGGTCTTTCCCGGTATGGTAAATAAGGGGATTCTGTTGACGTTTTGTCTGTTCCTTATTACAAAATGTCACTAGCAGTCATGAAAATTAGTTATTTGAGTAAAGCAAGTCATCCCTATTCACACTTCATATGGTTGCTAAGTACTTTTGTGACCGTTGCTAGGGACAAATTGTCACTTCCGGTTGTAAAATAGTGTATTCCACCTAAATACTTCATCCTGATTCTAAATATATAGGGTAACTAAGGACTTTTTATGATGGTTACCTTGTTGCTATGGTGTGACCTTGAACCATGACCTTTGACCTTGGGCTCAAATTGAAGCTCTTTTCATACTGATCACTTTAGCTACACATGTTTACCATATTATCTCTAACCGTTTTCAAGTTATTAGTCAAAAACCAATCAACCGAAACATACCAAGGGCAATAACTCCTAAACGGTTCATTGAACAATTTTTGACATAATAGACCAATTGTAGGTCTCAATAAGAGGAGTATTTTTCCAATTTAATGTCTGCTTCTATTCTTTACGGTTTTCGAGTAATAAGTCAAAAACAAATCAACCGGAACATGTCAAGGGCAATAACTCCTAAACGGTTCATTGAACAGTTTTGGACATAAAGACCAAATGTAGGTCTCAATAAGAGGAGTATTTTTCCAATTTATTGTCTGCTTCCATCTTGTACGGTTTTCGAGTTATTATGATAACAAGATTCGAGGCCTAAGGTTGAGGTCATATCTGAACTTTGACCTTGAGATTTTCTTTAAGGTCATGTCACATAACAACAAATGGTGAACAGCCAAGGTATTTCCGACTTCCAGTTTGTGAGTTTTAGTGATGACCGAAGTCATTGAAACATTCAAGGTATACCGCTCGCCTTCGCTCGACAAAATTTTTTTGCCAAATTATGGCACAAAGTTGTCTCAAAAGTTCCTTAACATTTCTCACTTTTCAGTTTTTCTCTAAATTTTATAGTTTCTGAGTTGTTCTGATAACAAGGTTTTCGGTGTTTGGGCAGATAACTCCGTAAAGAAAAAGTTTCCGGTGTCGCAGGGTGAACACCGAACAGTTCTTAAGAGTACGATACTTGGTTTAAAAGATCAAAATGAGATGTCGCGAAGTCTTTTTCACAGACTGTTTTGAAATGTGGCGGAAGAAAAAAAATAAGAATAATAATAATAATAATAATCAGAAGAAATACAGTAAGGTCTTCCCACTGTAGTGGGAAAGACCTTAATAATAATAATAATCAGAAGAAATACAGTAAGGTCTTCCCACTGTAGTGGGAAAGACCTTAATAATAATAATAATAATAATAATAATAATCAGAAGAAATACAATAAGGTCTTCCCACTGGAAGTGGGAAAGACCTTAATAATAATAATCAGAAGAAATACAGTAAGGTCTTCCCACTGGAAGTGGGAAAGACCTTAATTATGAACAAGATACCTTGAAATTGAATCCCATAAGCTTTTGTCTTCATCCTGAGGATCTTTCAATAAATCTTCATTCTTCATACCCTCCTTCTTTTCAACCTATCAACATAACCATAGGGAAAATGTATACCTTATCTTTAAATAGGGGACCCATTAAAACAAGTGGATACATGTATTTCCTCTGAAGACAGTGGGGAAATATGCACAGTCTCTCTTCTACTGACAGAAGGACAATATATATTACCTCGTTAAGCCAGAGGAAAATACATAACTTCTTGTAAAAATGGTTCAGAATATTTTCTTTTGAAATCATGTAACAGCAGAAAATATACTTTATTAATTTTTTTAACGTTTTAAATTGTGTAACAAAATGGATAATTATCAAAACAACACTATTTACACCAACAGAGTAGTGAATGTGTATTACAGCATAAATGTGGCACCTAACAGTACTACACTATTATTAAGGGATTAACTTCAGTATTGACTGGCTTTATAAAATTTATACATTTTCTCTATGTGGTGAAATCTTACCTTTACTCTAATAATTTTGCTTTTAAAGCTATTTATAGATATGACAACATCATTGGAATCTGATGGTGTATCTGTATATTCATGGCTGAAAATTACAAAACATAAACAAATTCAACAATACAAAATTTATATTCATTAAAAATAAAACTGAAAACAAAATATAGATATTTTTTAAATTTTCAACACTTTCATTCATTTCTATATAATATAGCACTGTCCTGTCATTTAGTATTAATGGTGTGGTCAATATCACAGTATAAAGGCCTACTCCTTATAATGACTTGGAAAAACATTTTGTCATAATCAGTGGTACATTTGCATGTATATGGATTCAATGTGGATCAAAGAACACCTACACCTATAAAATCAGCAATCAACAGAAGCCCGATGATGCAAGTTCATCAGTGTAATTTTTCACTTTTACAAATATGCAGCTGTGATAATATGCCGCTATCCTGGTAGGTAGTTAAATGTATCCTATCACATCATTTATGGTATCATGTGATTTATTCAGTGCACTTTCCTCAATGCACCATCTTGAAACATCTCATTTCAAATGTTGCTGCTTTCCACTAAAAGTGCCCTAAATAAATTTTTATGAAATCACGTGATCAGCATTACAATTTTCATCTCCTTTAAATGAGAGAGATTATATTTTGAAAACGACGTATCAGGAGGTTACAGTTCTGCATTTGAAGAATTTGATGATCGCAATTAGTTAACTGGCATCGCATTGGTGAAGACAGTAAATGGATATCTGCAACCATCAAATCACCAACTGATGCCAGCAGATCTTCAAATATAATACTGTTATCATCTTTCTAATGAATCTAAACATAACTGACTAAAATTAGACATTGTATTATTTACCAGGCTTGTGTTAAAAGACTGACATCATTAATCCTGCAACTGATGCCATGAAATAATTCACACTGTCCAATCAAGGTTATTATAGTGTTGCTTTAGAATATGGATTAATTATACTTAATTTTCAATGAAAACTGACAGAATGTTTAGATGTTTAAAAAAATAATTGACACCAGTAATTGATAAATGAATTTTGATATACTAAACATCTTGTTAAGAAAACACATCTTTTATCACACTTTAAAGATTATTCTAATATGACATCCTGCTTTGTCTACGTAAACAAAGCCATGTTGAAATTCCATTAAATTTAGTTTGCAAATGTGTAAGTTAATTGGGGCTGCAATGGGATATTTTTTATTAAAAAAACTTAAATTTTAAACCATTCTTATCATTACTGATAATAAAGTTGTTATTTTAAGTCTGAATTCTGAGATTTAAATGATATAGCATACTACCATTAAATTTTGTTTCTTGTTTATTATGTTATATTATGATACTTGGGAGGTACATGGAACAGGCATACAGCTTACCCATGTTAAAACGACAATAAAGTATGGTATCCATGAAGTATTAGCTGTAGGTATTGTAATTATTGTAGCCATAATTTATTGCACATTACACCATGGTCTGATATTATATTCTTAAAGTTAAATTTGTCGCTTATGCTTGGGTTTACATTTTAATAGTAGCATGTAAATTCACTGCTCATGCATGTTAAAAAAAGACACATAAAAATGGTTTTTTAAACAACATCATAATACACAAAAATTCCACTAAACAGAAAATCAAAATGAATACATATACACAGACAAACCTAGCAATATCATAAATATCCTTTGATCTTCCTTCTCTTAATTTAAGAAACCACAATCCAGGTGTAGCTTTTAACTGGAAATATCCCTGAAAATACATTACAATTTACTTCTGATGAAGACATTTTTTTGGTTTGTTTGTTTTATTTTTATAGTGTTTCAGCAATTTTTCAGTTGTGGCATACAGTTTTTATTGGGGGAAGAAGCCAGAGACCCCCTAGTCCCAGGAGAAAACCCATGACTTTGGGAGTCCAGTGAACCTAGCCCCCAGTGAGACTCGAACTCGCAACCTCAGTGATGACGGACCACATGATTAATAGTAGACTAACAACCTTAACCACATGGCCACCGAGGCCCGTTTTTTTGGTATCACATTACTAACACTAGTGTAGTTTTACTGATATAAAAAACAATACACAAGTCGAGTGATTAAGAAGAATACACTTCAATTATTACAACACAATTTTGTTCTTGAATGAATTTCAGGTCAACAATTGATTAATATCAGATTTCAATGTTTTTTTAAAGTTTTTAATCAAAATATACTGAATTAACAGTTAAAAGTAATTGTAGTGTAGCCTTACAATCATGATCTTATGTAAATGTGATAAATAATAATGTATAGACCCAACAAAACATGGTTGTCCAAGCAAAAATCGTTCCAGAATACAAAATGAATTAGAAAATATGAAAATATGCTATAATCTTTCACCTTAAACATTTATGGAACATTACTTAAAGATTAAAAGATTTTTTTCAGTAAACATATGTTACCAGATTTGCCATGACGATAGTGTCCACCATTGGTGTAGAGTTGGTACCTAGTGTAAACTGTAAACCCCTCGGTGGTTGGCCTGTAGATCCATCTGAGGCATGACCTTCAAAAGGCAACTTTGGTGTTAGTTTGTAATGTCAAATAGAGTTATGTGCCAGTCAAGGGAGATAACTGTTTGGTATTGTACAACATGTACATGTATATATAGACATTAGCAAATTGATGTTGACAAATCTTAAAATATATTACATGTACTGGTATCCTAATTCTAATGTAACAGCAATAAACAAAACAACTGACAAGAAATAACATCTGAACTAGTGTGTCACACAGCAACAATCATAGAATTAATGCTATGTAATAATAAACAATTGTCCAATCAGAATCAACCTTAAATGTGTTGCATTGAAATATAATTTATTAATATCTATTTCAAACAGTTGTATAAATGATTTTAGTAATTAAATCGGCTAAAAAAAATTAATCAAAAGATTAAATAGGTTGTAGTGACTGATCATATTGGTTTATTTCAGCATTTAATTTATTTAGTATACAGCTGTTCAGGTGACATTTCTACAATGTCTTATTAAATAATTTTAACACTTTTTCGTAATCATGGCATTGCTGACAAAATTGAAATTGCAGAGTGTAGAATTTCAGAATCTTATCAGTAAAAATGGTATCTTGGATACTGCAATGAATATAACTAAAATGATCTGGAATGATATTTTTTAACCAAATCCATTAGGAAATTATGCATTTCTGGAATTCAAATTACTTAACAACGCCATTATTACGAATAATGCATACAATTTTGTATCATATCAGTTAAATGGCAGAGGCATAAAAATATATGTAGTAAACCAAGTAAGCAGTTTAATACCTGATAATATGCATATCCAATGTGAATCACTCTCGCTGCTCCATTAAAAGTAATGGAACCTCATTGTAGCTCCGTCAACATTAAAAAAAGGAGCTACATTACTGTAGCTAGTTTAACACCTCCCTGGGCAATTATTCAGCTATATTATGTCATCCATTTTTTATTGGGAGAGGAATGAGGAATACCCTACAGCAAAAATAATTTGGCTATTCTAATCAGTTAGATTGGAATTAAGCACACCCTGATCACAGTAAAGTTTGTACCCACAAGCTCAGTGCTGACAGCCACACAATCAATGATAATTACCTTAACACTTGTCTTACAACGATGCCCCAAGTAGAAAGTGAAACCAGTGTACTGCAAGGGTCAGGAAATGGTCATATTTGCCGGACATGATCGAAATTTACACTAAAATGACCGACTAAGATTTGCTAAATAATAATATACATGCAATAACCATTTGTTGGATTATTAATCCCTTCAATTTCTGCTATGTAGAAGTATTTGTATTAAAAATCAACCCTAAGGCTATTTCCTGTCACTGACATGTGTTATTGACCACCGACCGACGATTACGTAATAAGGTCAACAGGTGACATATATGTTTCATCCATATCGTAAAACATACTATAGCAACAACATTTGAAGCAACAGAGATTGAAAATAATAGATTGTTTCTATATCACATTGCTAAGAAAATATGACAACTTTACAGTACACATGCAACTTTAATGAAAAAAATGTGCATTCAAAATTGTACACTACGCATGCGCCAATGTGACTAAACGTGACATAAATCAAGAGAAAACCAATTTGAATAAAAATTCATTGAAATATAATAAGAACAAAAATGATTATTTCATTTTATAATAAAAACTAATAAAAAGCATCCATAGCAGAATAACGCATAATTCAATTCGGATTCGAACTTGTGGCAATTAGGTGACAACTTCCTATTTCCAGTTAATCAAAAGCTCGCCGGGATGTTCATCAAAACATCGTTGTTAGTCATTATTTTGTTGCATAGACAACATGTCATCTTACAATAAAGACCTTTTTGGCAGGAGAATGTATCTCTACATATATTTTCTTTTTGATAGGATGCATACATCGTAAGAGCCATCCAAAATTCCATTGTACAACTCGCTTATTCACACTATCGGGGCGAAATGACCCGACGTGCAAACAAAGTTTCGGTACGAAATGACCCCAGATCAATATTCACTACCATGATAATTTCTTATGGGGAAAAATGACCGAAATGGGCAGGGAAAACTTCCGGACCCCTGGTGTACTGTAATATATACACTTAAATTACATCAAATATACATCATACTAACCTTCCAATAAGAGATATTCTAAATCAAATTCTGCATGTACTGCACTCTCCACCTAAACAATGTAATTGTTCCAAATTATTTGGTCGACATTCATTTACAAATCATTATTTATACATCAAAGACACTAACATTTGTTTGTTTAACAAATTATAAAAACATCATGTATGCATTTCATTGAAATTTGTCATTTTCATTGGACAAATTTGATCATAGCAAGTGATCTTTCAATCCCAATGAAACAACCATAGCAATGTCAATATAACACATTGTGGTGTAGAAATATACTACGCTGTGTTCATTGAAAATGTACTTCGATCAACACTTTCATACGTCATTGAAACTTTAAAAGAATGCATTCAATTCTTAAAAACATAATTTAAGAATTGTACCATTTTAATTCTTTTATATCTGCCTTATTATCATTCAAATGGTTTCTTAATTTTGATCTTAGTCATGTTTATGCCAGTTCTGTTTTGAATGGAATTGTTTTGATTTTCATTTGCTTGTGACTTTTACATTGTTGACCTGTATTCCAAAGTCTCGCAAATAATCTTAAGGACAGATAGACAGTTCCGGTTTGGAATCATTATCCAATAAGCTATTTTGGATATATTCAAATTCTGCTTTGTATAGCACCAGTACAATTAAAAACTGTAGTTAGAAGTCTTAATGATGTTTATTTACATGGGAAAATATTGTGCTATTACAAACCACTTCTTAAGGATGTTTATTTACATGGGAAAATATTGTGTTATTACAAACCACTTCTTAAGATGTTTATTTATATGGGAAAATATTGTGTTATTACAAACCACTTCTTAAGGATGTTTATTTATATGGGAAAATATTGTGTTATTACAAACCACTTCTTAAGGATGTTTATTTATATGGGAAAATATTGTGTTATTACAAACCACTTCTTAAGGATGTTTATTTATATGGGAAAATATTGTGTTATTACAAACCACTTCTTAAGGATGTTTATTTATATGGGAAAATATTGTGTTATTACAAACCACTTCTTAAGGATGTTTATTTACATGGGAAAATATTGTGTTATTACAAACCACTTCTTAAGGATGTTTATTTATATGGGAAAGTATTGTGTTATTACAAACCACTTCTTAAGGATGTTTATTTATATGGGAAAATATTGTGTTATTACAAACCACTTCTTAAGAATGTTTATTTATATGGGAAAATATTGTGTTATTACAAACCACTTCTTAAGGATGTTTATTTATATGGGAAAATATTGTGTTATTACAAACCACTTCTTAAGGATGTTTATTTATATGGGAAAATATTGTGTTATTACAAACCACTTCTTAAGGATGTTTATTTATATGGGAAAATATTGAGTTATTACAAACCTCTTCAAGAAGAATGTTATCTAAATCATACACTGCCTTGACAGTTTCTACCATCCAACTCTCAGGACATTTCATTCCTAGTGTTAACACGGATTTTTGTGGTAGTTCAGTAAACACAGCTTTCGGTCCAGATTTTAACATACCATTCTCATCAAACTTTAAATCTGCATCCAACACATAACGATAATATCTACAAATAGTAAACAACAATGATTATACTCTATACCAGTACTTGAGTGTGTTTGACTATTTTACAGATTTTTAAATATTTTATTTGTTTTTCAATAGTCAGGATTTTACAATCCTCCCACAACTACCACCTGACTAAGTTGACGAGAGGTGACATGATATAGGTATACAGTGCAGACTATAGTTTTGTACACTCTGAGACTATTTTACAGATACTTACACTTATGAAAGGAATAAAATACTATTTTAAAAATGTAAGAATATTAGGTTTTTGCTTGTTTGAATGGTGTTTAATGCCACTTTCTGTGAGTTTTCAGCTTTATGATGGTGTCCAATTTTTATTGGGAGAGGAAGCCAGGTGAAAACCCCACCGACTTGTGGCAGGAAATCTGTCAATTAAGACTGGAGATATACATACACCCAGTCCGCAGTGAGACTCGAACCCACTATAAAAATGCTATTAAAAATGGTAAGAATATTAGACATTTGTAAACAAGTGTGGACACAGAAAAACGTCTCGCCTGCATTCCGCATCAGTAACGAAAATAAATTTCGTCATAAGCATTACGTAAATAGCATTAAATATCAGCAGCGGCCTGTATACAAAATATTGTCACCATACCCTGCATAGTTACAGGGGAACAGCCGTAACCCAAAAACTTTAACGTAGTCACTGGACCGTGAAATTGAGGTCAAGGTCAGGTGGAACCTACCAGACAGTTATGTACTATTAATCAGCAACCTATACACCAAATATTGTCATCCTACCATGCGTAGTTACAGAGGAACTGTCGTAACCCCAAAACTTTAACGTAGTCGCTGGACTGTGAAATTGAGGTCAAAGTCAGGTGACACCTACCAGACAGTCATGTACTAGTCATCAGCAACCTATACACCTAATATTGTCGTCCTACCATGCGTAGTTACAGAGGAACTGTCGTAACCCAAAAACTTTAACGAAGTCGCTGGACCGTGAAATTGAGGTCAAGGTCAGGTGACACCTACCAGACAGTCATGTACTAGTCATCAGCAACCTATACACCAAATATTGTCATCCTACCATGCGTAGTTACAGAGGAACTGTCGTAACCCAAAAACTTTAACGTAGTCGCTGGACCGTGAAATTGAGGTCAAGGTCAGGTGACACCTACCAGACAGTCATGAACTAGTCATCAGCAACCTATACACCAAATATTGTCATCCTACCATGCGTAGTTACCGAGGAACTGTCGTAACCCAAAAACTTTAACGTAGTCGCTGGACCGTGAAATTGAGGTCAAGGTCAGGTGACACCTACCAGACAGTCATGTACTAGTCATCAGCAACCTATACACCAAATATTGTCATCCTACCATGCGTAGTTACAGAGGAACTGTCGTAACCCAAAAACTTTAACGTAGTCACTGGACCGTGAAATTGAGGTCAAGGTCAGGTGACAGGTGACTGACTGGCAAGTACTCATCATAAGCTACCTCTGGACCAAATTTGATGGACCTAGGGCTTGGGCTTACAAAGATATGAAGCAAGATGTCAAGTGTTTACGCCGCCGCCGCCGCCGCCGGATTCCCATACATATGTCTCGCCTCCAGCGACTTTCGTCGCAGGCGAGACAAAAACCCAAAAGATGTATGTAACAAACAGTATAGTGCTTCATATGTCATATACAGGTAATTTTACGGTAAAAATGTTTGCAAATAACCGGTCTCCAAACTGACTGATAAATCTTATTCAATTACCGGTATTTGGAAACATCCCTGCATTATACATGTTTGATGCAAATTATACCATTTCACATTAAGGTAATGAATTTTAATATGAAAACTAATTCACTATCAATATGTCATTACATGATTCGATAGTTAGTTTGGTATAACATATAAACCTCTTGATGATTGGATGGTTAGTCTGGTATACTAAATAAATCGTTGTGATGACTGGATGGTTAGTCTAATATACCATATAAACCTTGTGATGATTGGATGATTAGTGAGGTATAACATATAAACCTTGTGATGATTGGATGGTTAGTCTGGTATACCATATAAATCTTGTGATGATTGGATGGTTAGTCTGGCATACCATATAAATCTTGTGATGATTGGATGGTTAGTGAGGTATAACATATAAATCTTGTGATGATTGGATGGTTAGTCTGGTATACAATATAAATCTTGTGATGATTGGATGGTTAGTGAGGTATAACATATAAACCTTGTGGTGATTGGATGGTTAGTCTGGTATACAATATAAATCTTGTGATGATTGGATGGTTAGTGAGGTATAACATATAAACCTTGTGATGATTGGATGGTTAGTCTGGTATAACATATAAACCTTGTGATGATTGGATGGTTAGTCTGGTATAACATATAAACCTTGTGATGATTGGATGGTTAGTGAGGTATAACATATAAACCTTGTGATGATTGGATGGTTAGTCTGGTATAACATATAAACCTTGTGATGATTGGATGGTTAGTCTGGTATAACATATAAACCTTGTGGTGATTGGAAAGTTAGTCTGGTATAATATATGAACCATGTGAACTAAATTAATTTGCAACAATGTTGAACATAAACTTACGTAGTTAGAGGCATCTCTGATAATTTATCTCGACTGTTCATGAAGATTTTTATATCAATATTAACTGCTTTCTGTAAGACCTGTAAAGTGGCACAGATATAATAATGTAAAAACTTCAATTAAAAATCTAATCAAACCCAGGGCTACAATAACATTACAGCTGTCATATTTTAAAACTATCCTGCAGTGTTTCTTTTATATAGCTTAATATATACATTTATACAGACTGGAATGCACAGTAATTATAAAGATATATCCTGTGTGTAAACATGTTTGTTTCCAGACATAAAAATCTATTTGACTTAAATATAATATTAATCTGCACCACATACCAACAGAATAGGTGCTAACTTCTGTGCTTCACTTGACACTGGGTCTAATATGGCTTCCACCTGGAATGCAGGTGCATTAGGGTCACCTGGAATCTTCAGAACACTGTAATGTATAGTAAGTCAGTTACACACAAAAACAATCCATCACATATTTGAAGTTGGTATTGAACATTTCCACTGTGTATTGATATACACACTATTCTTTGTGAAAACTGTTCCCTTGGTAACATTTCCTGTTTACAGAATATGCTTACAGTATCACTTGATAAACTGTCTATCTACATGTATGTGGGAAATTACAATAGACAGCTAAGCAACATAACCACATATTAATAACTATAAAAAGATGATCTAGAGATCACTGATACCCACGCTTTTTAAATTTTTTTTTGTAAAAATATCTTAAGTTTTTGTTAACTGGTGACCTTGACTTTTGATGGAATTCCTTCAGCATCAACTGTCACCTTGAAACTTGATGAATTTCACCAAAACTTGATATGCTTCTGATCCACCTAAAATGAAACTATATCCCAACGTTTCATTGAAATTAAATAAAAACTTTTTGAGTTATTGTCCACAAATATCTTTTTGTACATTTCTAACATTTTTTGGCAACTGTGACCTTGAAATTTGACAGATTTCCCCAAAAATCTATAGGCTTCTGATCCACCAAATATATGAAACTAGCGAGGGTGTAAAAATTTGAATCTTGTACTAACCTGTGTTGGTCACTGCTGTAATTGATTTCTTTTCTTTCTGCTGTTGAGGTTTTTGAGGACAATAGAGCAGACACTTTCATCACCATATCACTACCTCTGTAACAATAACATTTTTAATGGAATAATACATGTATGAACTTACAAGTTTTCCAACACTGTACATTGATTTTATACATGAAAAGAATTTTTTTATTTCTGAAACTTCTCAACTGTATAAAGAATAAACAAACATTTTGTTCATACTTAGCAACACAACTGTATTTATGATTGTACACATTACATTAATCTCAAGTTTCACTTAAAGATGAAATTTTAAGGAAAAAATCGAAGAATGTGTCCATGGGACACAGATGCCCACCCCCCACCCCCCCTAATGAAATACCAAACAGGTAGTATTTGTCCGACAATCTGAAAGTCGCTTAGTAGGTACAACTTGAAACTGAACCACCCTGCCAAATTTCAAATTGTTCTCATGTACTGTTTCTGAGAAAAGCTTGACGGAAATTCGTACAAACGGATGTACGTACGTACGGAAAGACGGACATGAGTAAAACTTAATGCCCCCCCCCCACTCCGACATGTCATCGCTGGGGCATAAAAAAGAGAAATTTGTAAACAGTGACAGTTGTTTTTACAAGCATTATTTCTGTATTTTTTATGGTCTTTCTTTCGGTTGGATAATGTCCAGATTTTGCCTTCTGTCAACTTTTTACATTATTTTCAGTAATATATAATATAATATAATAAAGATGAAAAATTTCTTTAAACAGCTGCTTAAACCTTTCTGTAAACAATGATGTTTCAGATCTGACCATACTTACTATGTTTTAATTGATAGAATAGGATATACTACATAATTACCTATCATCTAAAATTCCCATTTTCATAACTCTATCTTTTATTTTCTTTGCAGATTTCTCAAAGACAAACTTTTCCTGTAATGCTATGTCTTCCTCAGTAAACTCCTCCAAATCATCAAATGGTCCTACAACCTGTACAGAAAACATTCAATATATGTTTGAAAGAGAAAAATAATTAATGCAAATGAAAAATTTCAGCAATGTTTCCATTTATAAAACTAATAATCTGAAGTTATTTTTTTAAACCTGTTAACATATTTATAAGCTGCACATGTTTAATAGGTGCAGTGATTTATTTATCTGCAGATTGTGTTAAATAAAAAAATTAATGTATCTGAAAAAAAAATAAACAAAGAACCTATTATATTGCTTTATATTTAATATTTTTTTATATATACAAAATTTTCATAAGTGATATTTACCTTGCCATTGGTGACAAGTCCTCTAGCTTGTGACTTCCAACCAAGGACTGTTCTAACAAACATTCTGTGGACCTTTATGAAATCTGTTGTCTGCTTGTCAAAATCAGTCATAAACTTATCCATCTCCATACCCTACAAACAAGTAGGATAAAAGCCTTACACTACGTTATTATTACATTTCATTATATACATGAGATACATAATATTTATAATGGGGTTCACCCCAACCTCCATATAGGATAGTACACCCTCTACTGTCATCTTTTTAATTGTTCTCATCAGTTACCCTAGTTTCATTTGAATTGCGTTGTTAAAAACCACAGGATCAATAGAACTAAACTTGATAGCATTCAAATTCTTTTTATTAATTTTCCCTTACTAGTTTCTTAGTTCTTTGAAGCAACATTTACCCTTAACAACAAACAAAGCTAGAATTTCTGCCTAGGTCTTAATTTCTATGACAATAATAGAATTACTAGCATTTATCTATTTATTCAGGAAATTTAGTAAAAATCTTCAAAAATTTATTTGAGAGTTTCAGAACTACTGTATACGCTTTACTGCACTTAAGGTATCCGACCCATAATTAAAGTTATCGTTCAATTTTATTTTTCGACCAAGAAATACAGCTTATTAAATCAATGTATTGCCAATCAATGATACAAATTAAATATATTGCTTTAATTTGAGTCAATGTAAGAAGCGTAAGCAAAACAAGTTAGTTACTTAAATCGCATTTCCGATGTTTGCCGAACATTACCGAGGTCTGCTCCATTGAAAAACAATGGACATCCGGGACACTAGCTATGGTCACATGGTCAATTATGGGCCGGATACCTTAAGATCAATAACAAAATCTGAATGACTTATTTTTTTAATAAAAATTCATCATTTATACTAACAGTGAATTCAAGTTTTCTTAGCATCCAAGTTGACCATCAAAACTTACACTAACTTCAAAATCCCTCATAATTTTCTTAACTTCCATGTCCACCATCAATACTTACACTAACTTGAAAATCCCTCAGTTTTCTTAGCGTCCCTGTCCACCATCAACAATTACACTTACTTCAAAATCCCTCAAAGTTTTCTTAGCAACCCTGTCCACCATCAATACTTACACTGACTTCAAAATCCCTCAAAGTTTTCTTAGCTTCCCTGAGATCAATCACGTTCTCCTCTTTGACAATTTTTGTTATAAAGTTCTTTGCACTAGAGGTCTCTAATGTATTCATGGCTATCCAGACAGCCTTGCTTATCATGTAGTCTGACTTATCATCATCTGTGTTAAATATAACACCAATCCTCAAATCATGGGAATGTTTCTGAAGTTAAAAAAACAAATAACACATACAAAAATCTGGACTATACGTGTAATTGGTATACATCAATGAATAGTGTGACTGTCCAAGAGAACAAAAACAAAAATGGTACAATTGACCTCATAGTAATTCACAACAAGAAACTTTATGAACAGACTGAAAAGTCCCCAATCTATCATAGGCGAAATGAAGAACTTAAATACTATAATATTTCTTAAAAATTTGATTTTGACAGAATTTATAATGGATATACTCATTAACAGAAATGCTTTGTATGTAAAAAACAAAGTAAAAATTATTTAATTTCCATACAACATTTTATTATTTAAGCGCCTTCCTCCGACAAAAAGTGGATGCCATGACATTGCTTAAAATAGTCGAAAATAACAAGACATCTCAAACAAATAGCATTATTCAAGATTGATTGATTAACTGAAACTTAATGCCATTGTCATCAATGGTTATAATAGGCTTTGTTTCACTTCATATACTGGTAACAAGAGTTAAATAAAAGTCTATATTCATCTGCTTACCAAAGCTTTGATTGCATTATGGAAGAGTTCCCGACCTTCTACAGTTTCTACATCACACACAATCCACATGGTAACAGCTCTCAAAACAATATTATCTGAAACAATAGATATGTATCTAACTTGTATAGCCAGGAAGTACAGTACAGTAGACTCTCTCACATCAAATGTATTCTGTGTATGGTGGTCTCTGGTGCAAGGACATTGTACACATATGTAATTGAAGTGTTGTTTGTTGAGGGGATGGCCTCTTGGGAAAAGGAAGTAAAAAAAAAGAAGACCACTGCACCAACAATAAAACACCTTATTCTTTCAATGTTAGTGTCCAGCATGTTTTATTTCTTGAATTGTATGCATTTTATGATTGGGATGACTTTCAGATGTTAATATATTTCTCCATTTAATCAAATTTATGATTTGCAAAATAAAGTTGTTAATCTGCCTTATCTGATTAAAATCAGATTATGCATGGTTCTCATTTACTGATATGTTGCACAAGAAGATCTGAGGAAACAACATTGGAGTTCACTTTATGAATTCTCTTGGTGAGAAATACAATTAATATAAGAGTTATGCCCCTTTCAGACTTTATTGTTTGTTTGAATGGTGTTTTAACGCCACTTTCAGCAATTTTTCAGCTATATCATGGTGTCCAGTTTTTATTGGGGGAGGAAGCCGGAGTACCCGGAGAGAACCCCTGACCTGCGGTAGGAAAACTGGCAATCCTTGTCAATTAAGATTGAAGTCAAGTACACCCTGCCTGCAGTGAGAATCGAACCCGCAATCTCAGTGTTGACAGACCACGTGATCAATAGTAGACGAACTACCTTAACCACTTTCAGACTTTATGTTTGATATATAAATAACAAATAAATAAATAACAAGGGGAAATTATTATGCCACCTAGATTTTTCATCACGAGTGCATAATAAATTGGAAGCAACACAAACGAATGGTTACAATCCAATTTTGTTAATTGAGTCCTGTAAATAAACCAATATGGTCAATCAAATGTAGCAAAATGTACATATAGGAAAAATGCTCAGTCTTAAATGGTCTAGCATGTATAAAATAGACATATTGCCAGCAAATATGTGTTTTCCCTATTAACAAGCATTATGAAATGCTAGTTATGGTAGACAATGACAACCGAATCATAAAGTGGTTTACCTTTTCTCTGCATATACTTCATATTTTCAGCCATTACACCTGTCATGTCATCCGAGTTCAGGAGACTAAAAGTGTCTAAATCACTAAAGGATCCACCATCTGAAAACATGTACAGCAATAATATAAATTAGGCATAATTAATCACCACAAAAAAAGTAGGAAGAAGTGACTTCAGGGAGAAGCGGGACCCTGATAGGGAGACATGAGGAGACCACCAACAAACTTTTTTTCGCATTTGTTACATATTTTTTTCTTTTTATATTAATATTTCAAATTGTTAATAATTTTTTTTCTGGATGATTTCTCTTGTATTTTTAAACCATTACACACTTGGTTTCAGTTTTTTTTCTTTTTTCATTATTATTTATGGTAAGCAATATCAAACAGCACATACCTTTACCAAAAATCATTGAGAAAAAAGAAAACACCAGATATCACAACTATTTTATCTACAGGTAGCAATAAAAGGTATTAACAAATAAAAATAGATCAACTAAAAATATTGGAAATATCTAGACACAGATATCATACATGGAGTTACAGTGTACATCATAATGTTCCTAATAGTTTGTTATTTGTCATGTTTATCTGGTCAAAATGTCCAAAGAATACAAATAAAATATCAAACACAGAAATAATTCTTAATAATTCTGTTTAGAAAACTTACACCTGCACAAAGTTGCATGTGCTGAAACCAAACTGCTTCCTGCTATGTAACCCACATCGCCAATTATCATAAGGGCATTCATGAATAGTTATCTTTATCCTTTCCATTGTAATTTTATATATTTATAAAAAATACAATAATTAAAATAAAAGATAATTTGAAAGAGCTCTAAGTTTCAAATTGATTTACAGGTGTTTTGTTTATTAATTAGTTTTTTTTTTTGTTAAGGGTCGTTGTACTCTGCTTTTTCTCAGTGTTCACTTTTGGTAATTAGAGGTATCCCGGAAATAAACAAATGGAGCGTAATACATTTTGAAGATGTAAAAATGTTCAAAAAAGTTAAATACAAGCAAATTCTTTGCAATTTTTATTACTGTTACATACTAGAATCAAAAGGTGGAAGTCAGGACTAATCTGTTTGACCAGATATACAAGTATGTTCTGTTATACATCAAGACGACTTAAGGGAGTCCCAGAATGGAGACTTTGACGTCCACTTTCCCTAGTGTGGTGAGTCTTGATTATAAATGCAAAGATTGAATGGGTTTTTATGACAACCAAGTAAAAGATAATCGTTACTGTGTCAGGTTATAGGTAGAGTTCATGGATTTTTAATGCATGTAGTACAAAACAGAATACCTGCTGATAAATTACAGTGTAATAAATAGGTTAAAAGTACGTTCCTTCTTAAATGGATTGTTTCATTAAAAAAATTTTTTGTGGTTTCAAACTGATGTAAGTACTGAAACTAGATATCAGTGAGATGGTATCCATCTCTATGGGTCCTGTTGACCTTAAAGTCAATGTTCAAGGTCAAAGACCATCTGCCATGGTATACAACATATGGCCTTGATATTATCTACCCACATTCCAAATATCAAAAGCCTACCTCAAAAGATACAAATGTAATAGCCCGGAAAAGATAACAGACAGATCACTATAGGGCGTCCACCTCTAAGTGGCAGGGACCTTATTAGGTTATCAAGATATACAAAACTACCGTTTTACCTATATTAGCTGTTAAATCAAGAGTTTTGACAGGTGGTGACAGGACTCGAGAATTCAGTCTGGGTAAAACATTACTTTTTTGCATCAGCCATTCTAGTACATTATGGAAATCATGTAGGTTCCCCTGAAAGAAAAACCAATATACTGTGCCGTGATGGTTTTGATATTTACTCTAATGAAGTCATGGAAGCCTTCAACAATTTTATAATATGCCAATGTGAGATTCAAATGTACTAGTAGTATGTGAGATTTAAATGAACTAGTAGTATGTGAGATTCAAATGTACTAGTAGTATGTGAGATTTAAATGAACTAGTGGTATGTGAGATTTAAATGTACTAGTAGTATGTGAGATTTAAATGAACTAGTAGAATGTGAGATTTAAATGAACTAGTAGTATGTGAGATTTAAATGAACTAGTGGTGCGTATGTGAGATTTAAATGAACTAGTGGTGCGTATGTGAGATTTAAATGAACTAGTGGTATATATTACTGTGGAAACTGAAAAAATTGCATCAACGATACCAGTGTAATAAAATATACCGGTACTATTCTGGCGGTGCAATTATAATGCAGACATTTTTAGTCTTAAGTGCTTGAATTATTTCTTTCTTCCCCTCTTCCTTTTGTTTTTATTTTAACCATGTTGTCTGTGTGTCAAGTTATGCAATCTTCGTACTTTCATTATATTTCAATATCACACTTCTCTGTAATTATAACAGAGGGTTTGAAAACCATGTATACGCACTATTTGAATAAAATCTAAATATAGCCAATAAAAACAGAATAAATAAGTTTGAAATGGCTGGGCTGCAAAGCCTTTGTATTATTAATGAGGTATAAGGAACGGTTAAAAATGTAGTTGGTAGAAAGTTTAGGGTACAAACAGTTGTTACTAAGAAAGTAAAATGTGCATAAAAAATACACTGTTCTCAAGTCCGGGAAAATGATTACAAATTCATTCAACTATTCCATAACAGCAGGTGCACAATCTCAATATGTGTGCAATCTTTCTGTGAAGTTTCAAGGATCTGACTTGAAAACTAGTTCCCAAGTCTGGAAAGATGTTACAAAATTCCTGGAACAATTCCATAATAGCAGTTGCACAACTTCAAGATGTCTGCAATCTTGATGTGAATTTTCATGGGACTGGGTTGAATGCTGTAGAAGTTTACGCAATTGTTCCAAGGTCACCTGACTTTACTATAGGGGTTTCTACTTTGTGCAACTCTGTCAAAAATGCTAGAAATTATTTTTTTTGTGTCTGGTGTTTTAAGTTACTTTCAGCAAATGTTCAGCTAAATCATGGTGTCCAATTTCTATTGGGGGTGGGGTGGGGTGGGGTGGGGTGGGGGGAGGAAATCCTTGTCAATTACAATCGAGTGGACTCTAGTCACAGTGAGACTGCAACCCGCATCCTTAATGTTGACAGACAAACTGACTTAACCACCCAGTCTCTCTTAGACATGATTATACAAATATTTAATGAGCTAGGAATATTTTTTCCACAACATCTTATATGTATAACTGTAACTATTAAAAATTCAATACTTAAGGCTAACCCAATAAATTCATATAACAGGAGTCAGAATCTTACATTATAAACTGCTTTCTGTATTTCTGGCGTCTGAGACATTATCTCAGATACAACTCCTTCTTCAAATGTGTTCTCCTTCAAGTACTTCTTCTTCAGTGGTATACCATTCAGCAACACCTGAGGGAAGTCTTTTAACCCTCCCTTCTTTATATAATCCGCAGCAGCCTACATACAATAATTAATAAAATCGATATGTTTTGAAAATGTGCATGCTTCAGAAATTTCTGCTTTGTATCCTAATAAAGGCTTCCAAATGTTTGTGGGTTTGTTTGTTAATTAACTGTTTAATGCCACTTTCTGCTATATCATGGGGTCCAGTTCTGTTAGGGGAGGGAGCAGGACCTGGTGAAACCCCTGACCTTTGGTAGGAAAACTGGCAATACTTGTCAATAAAGACTGGAGTCAAGCGCACTCTGCCCACAGTGAGACTCGAACACACAACCTCCGTGTTGACAAAACAAGTGATCAATAGTAGTTGAACTACCTTAACTTCTCTGGCACCGAGGCCCCCAAATGTTTGTCAGAGTTTTAATTCCACTTTCAGCAACTTTTGAGCAAAAATCATAGCATTCAGTTTTTAATTGTGAAAGGAAGCCATAGTACCAGGGAACCACACCAAAGACAGAAAAAAACTATTTCTTTTTAATTGTGTATTATGCCAAATTTCTGTAATTTTTCAGCTATATTATGGCCTCAAGTTACTAATGGGAAAGAAGCCTAGACAGAAAACCATTGACTTTTAGCCCAAGGCAGGTTCTAACTCTCAACCCCTGTGATGATCAATAGCAAAAGTCAACAGTGGTTAACAACTGGAATATTCATAAATGGTCATAATTTAAAGAAGAGGCCCATTGTCAATAATACTAACTATGTTTAACCATAAGTGTTATCTTTGAAATGATTTAGTCAACTCAAAGATGATCTATTTACAATTTTTTGAGGTCATATAAGCAATCAGTGTAGCAGAGGTGTTCAGTATCAGTTCTTTACTATTTCAGAGTACATCTAGTTTACTTTAACTAATCAATCTCTTAGTTTTCCTTCTCTTTACAGAAGGAACTTCCCTTGGAGCAAACAAATTTCATTCACCTATTGTGGAAATTGATACAGTAGTGCTGAGATGATTTTAAACAAGTTGTTAATTATCTCCCCAATCTCTTCATACAAGGATAAAATGTGTAAAGTTTGACAAAGTGGTTATGGCAAAAAGATACAAATGTTAAAATTTCACAATGACATGACTACAACATCCACAGACAGCTAACAGCAGAATGCTGTAACCATGGAAGCAAACAGTAAGTGCAACAATATTGGAAGGTGGAATCTTTAATCCATATTGTATCTCACAGTTAAAATAATTACAAGTAACATGGCAGCAGTATACTCTTACCTTCCTTGAATTATCATACTCATCCGACTCTCCAAATACCATGTCATAATTATGATCTTTATATGTCTTCTTAAACTGATCAACAACTAGTTCTGATGAAATCTCTCCTGATTTAACCTTTTCATATACCTGTAGTCAAGAAGTAACACAATTTTTCATTACATTTTAAAATTAACAGAAGACACTTTTCCTTCGTCAATGTCACTAGGCATTAATTTTGATTGTTTTAATAACAAATTGAAAAAATTCAGTGCAACAAAGGCTTAAAAATTAAAGTTATTTTTAATTATAATTAATCAAAAATTCATTAACATGGGATTTAATAAGATAACTTTTTCAATATTCACTAAGAAAATCAAGACAAAACAGGAATCAAATTTTTCCTATACAATACCTTATAACCATGGTAATTCTATTATTGATCCTTCAACATATTATTTTAACTGTAATGTTATCTTAATATTTACATCAGTTACAAATGATAAAGCTTTCTCGTGACCCTCTTCTTGACTCAGAATGTTGTATGCTCTGGACAAAGCCACACCAGCATCATTATAACCTGTGACCTTCATGTCATCATTGACTACCAATACAACGGCTACTCTGATTGGTGCACTATGAACAATGAATGCTTCGGCCATTTTAACAAGCTCTCTGCTCTCTTTATTCAATGGGTCTACAATGAATACCTTAAAACAAGAAAAATAATAGAATTAAGGATACTGAATATTAGGTAATCTCCTGATAAATTACATGACCCTGAATAAGACTTGAATTGAGGAGAGAACCATAATGCTCAACAAGGAAAGCAATTCTTACAACAGTTTCTGACACAACTTATGTCCAGTGTTTATTATGTTTGAAGTTCGATAAACATTTAAAAAATTTTATTTTGTTTGAATAGAATAAAATTGCTAAATGGTCACTAAAACTGGTAACAATAAAATACTGAGATTTCATATTAAAATCAACTGACATAGAAAAAACATTAATCTAAAGGTATACGGACCACAATTGGCGCCAGTGATTATTGATGATGTCTATGATTTTTAATGTAGCAGACCTAAATAATGTCTGGCAAACATCAGAAATACGATATGTAAACATGAAATTTTTTTTATTAAAAACTACATTTTTGTTAAAATGACGACATCTGTATTTTTTGGTAAAAAAATAAAATAAACAATAACTTCAGTTATGGGTCGAGTACCTTAAGTATTATGACTACACACCTGAACTGGAGAGTTTACTTCGAAATTAGTCAGGGCAAATATACAAGACAGCAAATACACATAACATATTGCCAAACATAATAAAGTCCTGATACAAACTGTAAGATGTTACAAGAAATTATGTACTTATTTTATTTACTTATACTAACCAGATGGAATATATTTTTGGCCACATGCCGTAACATTCCAGGAAATGTTGGCCTCAATAAGTCCTGGACACTGTTTGGCCAACTGTTGTATTTACTGTCCTTTTCTAAGTCATTTATATACTGCAACAGAAACATACTAATATACGTATAAACTACAATTAAAGTGAGTCACATAACACATGCTCATATTGTTAAATATTCAATCTGATGTCAATGTCTGAAACCAAAATAGCATCATCAATTCAAACTGATCAATTAGTAACAGAAAATATAATTAATACCAGATGATAATACTCCCCCCCCCCCCTTTTTTCAAGTCCAATGATCTCCCCTTAATGAAATCCCAGGGTCCCAGGTCAATAAAAATCCTTCATGCATATCTACATATAATGTACTTCCTTTATGCTAAGTTTCATTAAATTTCATGTATGAACAACTGACAATCAGATTTACTCCGCTCTGTCCATTACAGAACTGGCCAATCATTAATGAAGTTCTTAATATACCTGAATAGCAGTATGCCTGATGTCTAGAGCAAATTCTTCAGTATCTCCTGACAGATCTAACTTCATCAGTTGTGACAAATCTGCATCCTGCATTGAATAAATAATGCATCACAGGAATTTTTTTTGTAATTAATGATTTTTAAATGTTTAACTAAAACCATTTGCAAATTAGCTAACATTTTAGCATGATTAAAAAAAAAGAATGAATTATTAAATTTTATGCAAATGTCTTTGATTTTCATACAAAGATTTATCAAAAACAATCAACTGTAACAAAAATTACAATATTCATTATAGTTGTATATCAGTCACCTGTACAATAAATTAAAAAAAAATAGTGTATGGCACTGAGCAAGTACTGTGACATTGATTTGTGTTGTATAAGTACCTTAAATCCCAATGCAAAAAGTCCTTGCATCAACTTTGCCTCTGAACTCATGACATCTATCAATGTATACATATCATACACATCTAAATCTATAGGCAGGCCATTAAAAAACAGGGCTGCTCCTCCAGCAGATATACCATGGTAATTTTCAAAATACTAAAATGTACAAAAATATTTAAAATTCAATGCATCAACTATCAATTTTGATAACTTAATTTTTAAACTATAATTATCTTTTCAAATAAACAAGTGTGGACACAGAAAAATGTCTGGCCTGCATTCTGCATCAGTAAAGACAATAAATTTCGTCATAAGCATTACGTAAATAGCATTAAAAATCAGCAGCGGCCTGTATACCAAATGTCAATATACCATGCATAGTTACAGAGGAACTGTCCCAATACAAAAACTTTAACGTAGTCACTGGACCGTGAAATTGAGGTAAAGGACAGGTGACAACTACCAGACAGTCATGTACTAGTCATCACAACCTATATACCAAATATTGTCATCCTACCATGCATGGTTACAGAGGAACAGTCTTAACCCAAAAACTTTAATGTAGTCACTGGACCGTGAAATTGAAGTCAAGGTCAGGTGACACCTACCAGACAAACATGTAATATTCATCAGCAACCTATATACCAAATATTGTCATCCTACCGTGCATGGTTACAGAGGAACTGCCGTAACCCAAAAACTTTAACGTAGTCGCTGGACCGTGAAATTGAGGTCAAGGTTAGGTAGCACCTACCAGACAGTCATTTACTAGTCATCAGCAACCTACATACCAAATATTGTCATCCTACCATGCATGGTAACAGAGAAACTGCCGTAACCCAAAAACTTTAACATAATCGCTGGACCGTGAAATTGAGGTCAAGGTCAGGTGACAACTACCAGACAGTCATGTACTAGTCATCAGCAATCTATACACCAAATATTGTCATCCTACCATGCATAGTTACAGAGGAACTGTCGTAACCCAAAAACTTTAACGTAGTCGCTGGACAGTGAAATTGAGGTCAAGGTCAGGTGAAAACTACCAGACAGTCATGTACTAGTCATCAGCAACCTATACACTAAATATTGTCAACCCACCATGCATAGTTACAGAGGAACTGTTGTAACCCAAAAACTTTAACATAGTCGCTGGACCGTGAAATTGAGGTCAAGGTCAGGTGACAGGTGACTGACTGGCAAGTCCTCATCATGAGCTACCTCTGGACCAAATTTGATGGACCTAGGGCTTGGGCTTACAAATATATGAAGCAAGATGTCAAGTGTTTACGCTGCCGCCACCGCCGGATTCCCATACATATGTCTTGCCTCCAGCGACTTTCGTCGCAGGCGAGACAAAAATAACAGAGACTAAGTGAAGACAGTGACAATGTATACAAAGGCATGATTTTATATAGTCTCAATTACATGAGAAAAAATCTATTAGCACCTATAATAGCAGCAGATTCTAAACCCCGTCCAGGTTCAGTCAGATGTTTTATCAAGGGTGTGAACAATAAATGAAGTAAAGCACTAAACCCATACAGCTGCTCATGGTGGATAGGACATGCTTTCTAGCTGGGGGTTGCCCGGTTATAAGATGAAAAACCCATTCTTGTAAATGTTGACAAAGGATTGTAGCCACAACCAAAAGCAAAGCTTTCTAGTGGTAGGCAAAACAAATTCATTGGTCATCCTATTTGCACAAGTGATTTGTTTGTTTACTTGTTTTGAATATATCTGAAATACAGCTTGCTGAATAATTAGCAATCAATCAATATTACTTTTTGAAGTAAAGCTAACAACTGATTACCTGCTGGTTTTTTTCTATCTCTTTTTTCATATTGCTTTGTACAGGAACTTTAACTAGGTTTCTGAAAAACATATTACAGTCAAAATACAATGACCTGTCAGGTAATTTTTTTCCTGTTGGTCAACCAATTCTTAATACAGGTAACAGCTGTTTAGAAACTGTTTCAATCGGTTTTCTTTTAAGCTCTTCATCAGTGATAGCTTGGACATTTACATGTGTGACTCAGGTAACTTTTAAACTTACACTCTATGGCAATCTCTCCAGTAAAGTTACCTGAGTCATTCATGAAGAGCTGCAATTTAATGTCCAGCTCTTTCTGATTAAGAGCTTTAAAGAAAACAGATAGAAGCAGTTTTCTAAACAGATGTTATCTACTTTTGAAATTGATTGAGCAATATGTAGAAAATACCTGACAGGTCATAATATTTTGACTATAATAAATTTTTTATTTTATGATTTTCCAAGGTTGATTACAGAACAATATATTCTGATCAGCATAAAGACAATTTATAATATGTATAAAATTAGATGTTGTACAGTTATATTGTTTCTGTGTCAAGTTTAATTATATAAAGTTGTTGTTTTCCACATTGTACCTATTTATTATTATAAAACTGTCCTAACTACCAGAGCAGAAACATGCATATCTTATTACAAGCTTGATTGTCTTTGTTAAACTGACCAACAAAATTGTATTTATTGATTGGTAAATAACTTGTGACCATATAAGGAAAGTTTGCCAAAAATTTCAAATCACTTCATTCATTCAAAGGTTTCTAAGCATAAGACTATGACTACCAAATTGCATGAACTCTCATGCTCTTGAGAAAAGTTTATTACACAACAGATATTGGAATAGGTCTTATAAGTACCTGGCCACTGATGGAAAGTTTTGACTTATATCTTGCAGCTTTTTCAATGCAACTCCTTCTTCAGATGATAAAATTGTCTGAGCTGCTTGTAAACTTAAATCTGAAAAATATACACAGGAAATTTTTTTCATTGTCTTTAATCCGAACATGTTTAGACACAAAAAAATCAGTAGTGAAAAAACTTACTCTTCATGTGCAACATATAAATAGCCTTATATTTATATCATAATATTAAAAATATTTTACAGATATAACTTATATACCAACTATGGTCATTCTACCATGCATGGTTTCAGTCTGTTTTTTGTTTGTTTGAATTGGTGTTTAATGCCACTTTCAGCACCGCAAGTCAAGGGTTTTCTTTGGGTACTCCGGCTTCCCCCCCCCCCCCCCTCCCCAATAAAAAACTGGATGCCATGATAAAGCTGAAAAATTGCAGAAAGTGGCGTTAAACACCATCAAACAATCAAATAAAAACACTTTCAGCAAGTTTTCAGCTATATTATTGAGAGTCCAGTTTTATTTGTGCTGGAAGTTGGAGTATCCAGAGAAATCTCAGACCTGCAGTAGAAACTGGTGCATGGTTTCAGAGGAACTGACCTAATCCAAGTTACATTTAGGAGCAAGAAATTGGGGCCATGGTCATACTATTCATCAGCAACCTTTATACCATATATTGTCAAACTACCATGCATGGTTAATGAGAACCTGACCTAATCTTATAACTTTAAGGTAGCCAGTGGTCCACGAAAGTAAGGTCAAGGTCAGGTGAGACCTAACAGACTGTCATGTACTGAAAATAAGCAACTTATATACCAAGTATTGTAATCCTAACATACATGGTTACTGATAAAATGGCCTAATCTTAAAACTTTAAGGTAGCCAGTGGTCCGTGAAATGAAGGCCAAGGTCAGCTGACAGGAACCAGACTCTCATGTACTTTTAATCAGCAACATATATACCAAATACTGCCATAATATATAGCTAATATATATGGTTACTGAAGAACTGCCCCAATTTAAAAAAAACTATAATGCAGTCATTAATTCATTAATAAGACGTAAAGGTCAGGTGATAGGTAACTGACTGACAAGTACCTATTGTTAGCTATGATTAAAATAAAATTGATAAACTTATGGCTGATGGTCACAAAGTTTTAACATAACCACCACAGAAACCAATATATATGTTGTTCCAGGTGAGACAAAAACAAATATATTACAAATTATCTATCTATCACATTTAAACTAATGGTAAAATTCTATTTATGTTCTACTTTCTTACTTTATTATACAATTGTATAGGGTATAAAACTTATTATATATACATAGGGTCCCATACCTAACCAAATATATATACAATTTACATTATATGATAAGATACGAAACTTTTTTGCCAAATAGACTATTTTGCAACACTTATACATTATTGGGAAGTTGAAAACTGTATAAAAGCTTACATACCTTGTAACTGCCAAACTTTTAAAGCAGTTAGTTCAGTAGAGGAATCTTTCAGATGCTTTCTGAATTCATTCAGTTCAGTCTTTTTATCAGGATACAAATCTCTACAAACAAAAATACGCATATAAACAATGAAAAATTACATTGTTTGTGACTGTATTTATTGTCAAAACTGAAATCTCTCAAATGCAGTGAAAAAAAAAAATGGATATATCATTACAGCATGCAAGGTACCTCAGGGGAAACAAATTTAGAATTCAAAAATCACACAAGTTTGTTTAAATGCAGTGTGATTAGAATTCTTAAGAAGTATATTGAAGCATGAAGGAGTCATTATGTAGTTTCTCACAGAACCTTAGAGTCGCCTCACTTTTCACAGCCCAGTGAATTTCAATAACAGTATGTCACCTGACAATCACGTGGTCTCCCTATATAAAAGACTTAGCTCGTGCAACTTGCCTCAATTTGAGCAGTGGAACGTACAGACTGTCTGAGATAAAACAAGGGAAGGGAGACAATCAAAAAAGGGTGGGCAATGACTCCTTCATGCTTCAATATACTTCTTAAGAATTCTAATCACACTGCATTTAAACAAACTTGTGTGATTTTTGAATTCTTAATCAGTATATCTCCGCATTTCGGAGTCATTATGTAGCCTTCAAAGATGTGCTAATTTATCGAAGACAGTCTGAATATAAAAAACACAAGTACACTATATATTTATTTTCTGAAAACATTAATATTGTAAATAAATGGATCAAAACACAAATTCTCACAAAATGTTAATGTCACTTTTCCACAACTGGTTTTAAATAAAACCGTTTAAATGTTGATGCATTTTTCCAGGAGGCTAGTTTCATAATGTCCTTGACAGAACTACCATTATTGAAGCGGTGTGTAGTTGTAGCAGACCTAAAACTGTGTCCTCTAAATGTGGAAGTGTCTATGCCTGCAAGATACAAAACTGATATAAGCCATCTGGCAAGTGTTTGCGAAGAAACAGCCAAATGTGGCTTTTTATACGAGATAAATAATTGAGAGGATTTCCTTAATCCTTCAGTATACTGAATGTAAAAATTTAAAGTCTGTACACCACACACAGGCAAATCATTACTCACAGCCCGTACAACTACGGATCTAAATTTACCTGGCTTATCTGTTTTAGTCAACTTATCTAGCCAGAAAGTTATGTCATCCTTACCATAAGTCATTTTTGAAATATCTAGGAATTTTAACGTTTGTGAACGTTCAGCAGTTGATAGGGCCAATAAGGCTACCAACTTAAAAGACAACATTTTTAGACTTAATTCTTCCAATGGCCATAGAGATTTTAAATACATCAAAACTTTATGTACATCCCAAGTAATAGAATATCTTGGTCTAGATGGCCTTAAAAAAGCTAGACCTTTAAAAAATCTAACTACAAGATGATGTTTACCCACTGGTACATTGTCAATAGGTCTATGCACACTTGAGATTGATGATCTATAAGTGTTCAATATACTGTATGATTTTCCCTCTTTATATTGAGAAGCTAAAAAATTTACTATATCATGAACAGATGCTGATTTTGGTGAAATTGAATTACATTGACACCAAGAGACCCATGCACATTGATACTGTTTACAAGTACTTTTCCTCCAAGAAGCACATATGATATCCGATGAATCGGAGGAAAAACCTTCACTTAATAAATTATTCCTTAAATATGCCATGCGGTCAGATGTAAACGTTCCCATAGAGGGTGTACTGTGTAATCCAAAGATGACCGAACCAGATCTGGGGACACTGGCAGTCGTATAGGTTCGCTTTTTGTCAAATTCAACAAAGTGGGAAACCATGCTTGTGTTGGCCAATATGGTGCTATCAATAACATGTTTGGTCGTTCTCTGCTGACTTTGTCCAGAAGTCTGCCAATAATAGAAAAAGGAGGAAATGCATACAAATTACAATTTAATGTACTCCAATCTAATGAGAAAGCGTTTACTGCAAAAGCTTCAACATCTGGGCCCCATGAAACAAACTTTTGTAACTTTTTATTGAACCTAGAGGCAAACAAATCTAATTCTAAATTAAATTCATCTTTTAAACAAGAAAAAACTGTGTCATTAAGAGACCATTCTGTTCTATTGTTACAGATTCTAGACAACAAATCAGCTTGAACATTATCCTTCCCAGGAATATGAAATGCTGTAATATAAATATCCTTATCCACACACCAAGACCATATCTGTTTACTCAACTCATTTAAAGTTTCTGATCTAATTCCACCTAAATTGTTAATATAAGCTACCACAGTAGAATTGTCTGTTTTGATTGCTATATGAACGCTGGAAAGCGAATGCATGAAATATTGAAGTGCTAATCAAACAGCTTTCAACTCCAAATAATTTATATGAAATTTACGATCCATTTCATTCCATTCTCCATGAACAAAATGAAAATCGCACCAAGAACCCCATCCTGAGAGGCTCGCATCACAAAACAAAGTCTTAAAAATTGGAGGTTCTTTAATATGTCTTCCATTATACTTTTTAAAATTCTGAACCCACCAAGAAATTTCTTTTTTAGCCTCATCACATAAATAAATATATTGATCATAGGAATTGTACTCTTTCAGACCAGCTGTTTTAATTTTTTCCAATTTTCTATAGTAAAAAGGTCCCAACAGAACAGCTGGGAAAGATGAAACATACAAGCCTATAAGACTTGCCAACTTGCGAATAGTTATTTTATTCTTATTAATAATATAAATACTGAAATTCAAAATTTTTTCAATCTTTTCCCTTGGAAGGGATATTCTCATGAGTTTAGTATCCCATAAAAAACCTAAATATACAATAACCTGAGATGGAATGAATTGTGACTTCTCATTATTTATAGTGAAACCTAAATTTTCCAAAATTTGTCTAGTAACGACAGTATTTTTAAGACAAGAATTTACATCTTCTCCTGCAATAATTGAATCATCTATGTAAGCAGATATTCTCACGCCCAAAGAACGTAAATAGGAAAGAGGAACTTTTACCATTTTTGTAAAAATTCTAGGAGCTGATTTCAAACCAAAACAAAGACACACAAATTCATACAACACATTATCCCATTCAAAACGCAAGTACTTGCGATGATCAGAATTAATCAAAAAAGAAAAATAGGCATCTGTCATATCGAGAGAACAAAGAAAATCTCCTGGTTGAATCAAACTTTTCACAGTTTCAATAGTCTCCATTTTAAAATGGAAATACTGTACAAACTTGTTTAAATTTCGTAAATTAATAACAGGTCTAAAACCACCTGTTCTTTTTTCTACCAAGAATAAATTTGAAATAAATTGACCAGGTACTGGTTCTACTTTTACAATTGCCCCTTTTTCCAATAATTTATTTATCTCTGTAGAAATCAGCTCCTTTTGAAAAACAGACCAAACAGGTAACTTAGGCAAAATTTTTTGAACAGGAGTAAATATAAATTCAATCTTGTATCCCAAAACAGTTTGTAAAATCCAAGGGTCTGAGGATAACCCAGCCCATGTCTCATAAAACTTTGCAACCTTACCCACACTACTAACCTGTGGAATTACTTGTTTTGGGCAGCTAAAATCATTGAGTTTTTTTATACCGAAGCTGAATTCATCCTGTGCATAGGTTGGCCACCAGTTGATCCATTTCTCCTGGACTGATAATTTGAAAATCTATTATTAAACGTACCTCTACCTCTCCAATTATGCATGCCAAACCTTCTTTTAGTTGTTGCATAAGTTCCTCTGTTACTACTTCTAGTAAACAACTTTTCAGATCCCCTACTCATTACTTTATTTACCAGTTTGTTACCTTTTGTAATGGTTTCCACAGTTTGTGGCAAATTATCACCAAACAGTAAATTGGTCAAAGGCAGAGATGGTTTACAAATATTTTTGTATGATGGAGACATATAGGGTTTCAATAATACCCTACGTTTCATACTAAGCTCATAAGAGCTATATCCTAACAAACTAGATGCATTAACTAATTTTTCATGAATACCCTTCAAATCAAGTGTCATTTTATCACCATTCTGCCTTGCTGTTACTACCTCGTTTAAAACTGAGGAGATTGCATACATACCCCCAATAAGGTATTTCTGAATAAGTTGCAAAGAAAGATCATTAGATCTTGGGAAGCGTCCCAGATCTAGCCAAATCTCTTCATTTACCTTTGGTACAGCCAGGTATTTAACATTCTCTGGCCTTGGATATTTTTCAAAAATCTTATCCAATTTCTCCACTAGTGGTTTTTTAATAGAAACTGAATTAAGCTGAGAAGCAATGCAATCTAAAATGGGAGGAGACATTTTTTCACTTCCCCCATACTGCAGATCATCAAAATCTGTTGTAAACTGCATAGTTTCAGGCTGCTCTACACCAGCCTCTGAAGAACCAACAAAATCTGGAATATTCAAATCTGGGTCATACACCCCATCAACATTGAGAGCAGTCTGCTCATAATTAGCTGATCTCATACCTGAGTTTATACAACCCAACTCATTAATATCATTGAATGCATTATCAGCATCATAAAACTGTGGGTCTCTATCACAATCCTCATTATCAAAAGTCACACTAAAATTTTCATACCTAGACACTTTATGTGGAACTTCAGGAATAAAATTATTATTAATCCTCTTTAAACCCCCAAGATATTCTTTATTATTATTGACATTATAAGAGACAGAACTACTAGGACTACACCTAGGCTGTTTGTAAACAGGTACTGTAATACAGTCCTCCTCAACAGGCATTCGAAAATTAGTATTATCCGAGAACCCACCTACCGATAAGCTAGGGTAATCAACATACCTGAGTTTATACAACCCAACTCATTAATATCATTGAATGCATTATCAGCATCATAAAACTGTGGGTCTCTATCACAATCCTCATTATCAAAAGTCACACTAAAATTTTCATACCTAGACACTTTATGTGGAACTTCAGGAATAAAATTATTATTAATCCTCTTTAAACCCCCAAGATATTCTTTATTATTATTGACATTATAAGAGACAGAACTACTAGGACTACACCTAGGCTGTTTGTAAACAGGTACTGTAATACAGTCCTCCTCAACAGGCATTCGAAAATTAGTATTATCCGAGAACCCACCTACCGATAAGCTAGGGTAATCAACATATTCCGAGCTATGACCAAGGCGAGGTGTTTGACGTCCCTCGTTATTTACTAGAAAATGAGGCTTTTGACGTTCCTCTTTTAAAAAACTAACATTAGGAGCATTCTGCCTGCTAGTGAAACGGGGCATTTGACGTTCCCCACTATAATTTACTTCTGGCTCCGAAAATTCGTATAAATCAACATCTGGAGCGAAACTAACTTGTTTACTGCTGCCCTTGGCAGCCGAAACATAAGAACGTAAAGTAGGCATAGGCTTCAAGCATGTACTTACAGTACTAACTAGAGGAATAGTCCCACTTAAAGTATTCCTGGTTTTGTTTACACCGGAACTAAACATGCCGCTTACGTCCTTGTACAAGGGTACGGCCTCGTAAATAGGAACGAAACTGTTAGAAGAAACGGAAGTCGACGACGTAACAATTTCAGAAAAAATATTCGTGCTACTAATTCCAGTAGATAAGCCACTACTAGCACTTGACTGATTACTTTCACTTTTATTACACAAATTGTCAATTTCATTATCGCTTATATCACTGAAAAGCCGGTGGTCGTCAACCATGATTACCTTCTGTTTCTTATCCTTTTCCTTACCTTTTTTATTACCCATAAGTAAAAAGAATAAGAGAATACTTAAGTGAATTACTCAAAATATCCAAAGTAAAGCGACTCTAAACGTGGCACTGCGAAAAATTGAGGCAAGTTGCATGAGCTAAGTCTTTTATATAGGGAGACCACGTGATTGTCAGGTGACATACTGTTATTGAAATTCACTGGGCTGTGAAAAGTGAGGCGACTCTAAGGTTCTGTGAGAAACTACATAATGACTCCGAAATGCGGAGATATACTGATTAAGAATTGCCACTGTCGAAGGATCATTTCAGTTTTTGTGTGTTTTGACTGGAATATCCAAATTTCCTAAATTTCTCTATAGCTGGTTAGTGACGTGTTTAGTGAGTGCCACACTCCTTTGCATGATTAAGACTGCCTTTGAACATTTCAAAAAAGAGTAGGCCATTGTAGTTGCTACAAAAGGCTTAACTCTTCGTAACTATTTAATATTCATACATGTACTTTTCCAGTGGCAATAAAAATAGTGTTCCTGTTGGTCCATTACATTTGTTGGTTTATTGTTTGTAAACTTCTTCTTGTCCCGAGCTGAAATATTGCTCGTTGGAAGTTAAACATGCATTCAATCATTCTCACCCTCTATAGCTTTATCTAACTTACTTCAGTTTAGAGAATATAAATCCTTGTATTTCATCCTCTCCCTCTATAACTTCATCTTCCTCTTTTACACCCTGACCTGTTAATACAAACATTTAAAATATTCACTTATTGATATTTCGCTAGGATTAAGAAAACTGCAAAATATTCTAGTTAACAAATTAAAGCATCATTTTGATTGTTTTCTATCACTAGGATTTTTTTATATCCATAGGATGTTTAAAAACTGATATAAAGATGTCAATTTGTTGCAAATGTCAGTTGGAATTTAAAAACCCATTCATTTTCTGATTAAAAAAGTTCATGTATTCTTATTTTGCAACAACAAAATGACTTTACCAAGAACTGTTTTATGACTTAAACGCATAAAGAACCAAAAACAAGTAAACTAATAAATCTGTAGAACTGATGGATGTTCCACAAAGTACATATGATAATAAAAGAGCAGTCGACTGACAGCACATTGCACACATACTTTTCTCTAGTAGTCGTGGCCAGGAAAGCAAACTAAACTAAGGGATATAACTCAAATATAAACATTGGTAGGGTAAATGTCCTTGTGTACCATGTCTGAAGTAAATATAGCAAACAGTTTTCATTTTCCACGCAAGAAAAATAAAATAAGGAGACAACTCAACAACTAAGTTTGGTAGAGTTATGGTTCTTGTGCACTTACACATATAACAATCTATCCAACATCCTAGTTTGAAATCAATTTGTCCACAGTTTGAGAGATCTGCTCCAAACAAATTTAACACAGAAAAAATGTTGGATGGACAGATGGATGGACCAAGAATCAACAATATGCCTTCCCTTCAGGGCTCACGCTGGGTCAAAATTATAGGGAGAAGTCACTTCTCTTTTGGATGGCTGACAGGGAGAAGTGAGGATAGAACAGGGAGAAGTGGGTGGACAACAGGGAGAAGTTGCATAATATGTTGCAAAAGCCTCCTGTTTACTTTGTTTTTTGTTTTTAAATAAGTGTTGGCATTTGCATTTTTATTGTTATATGTTTTTTTAGCAGTTTAATTAATTGAAGATAAAGTGTCAAATATTTGATTAATTATTCAGTATACTTATTGTACACATTTTCATAAATACATGTATTAAATATAACATTAAAAAAAGAATTAACTGTCACAAAACTGTTTATTAAAATAAATGTTTCTTTGTCACTGATACAGAATCTGCTTGATTTATAATGAAGTACTATTAGAATTAGAAGTAGAAAATTACATCATTGTGACACAAAATATATTATGCAAAATTGTAAAATTCACTATTAAAAGTATTTAAACATATTAAACTTAAATTTGTTTTAAGTAACTGTCAGAATACTATTTTTACTACGTTTCTATCATAGCATAACTCATTTCACCACTATCAGCATCATATATTTGCAATCTCTGTCACCAAATTCATATCCACTCCTGAAATTTTCACAAGTTCTTGTGCTCTTAACTAGTTTCCAGTCTTATTTTAAACCTACGCTTTATATACCAAATAAAAGTTAAAAGGGTACCAGTTGAACCTTGGCGCGTAAACATAATAAACATGAAGCGGCATCAAAAATATGAAGATTTCTTACCAAAATGGGAATAAAATTTGAAAGGCGACATTAGGCGATTCTACAAAATGAAAGGACAACTTCACTTCACTTTTGAAGATGATCGACGGCAAAGTGGGACCACGATAAGACGACTTCTTCGCCCGAGTCGCCCTCCAACTTGAGCCCTACCCTTTTGGTTAGAATTAGGGAATGTAAATGGTCAGAAATTATCAACTAACCTTCTATTTTTGTATCATCCTTAGCTTTATATTCTTGACTTTTGATTGCCAGTTCCACACCATAACCTGACAATCTGGTTTTCTGTCCCGATGGTACCTGTAAGTGATTGTCAAACTGGATAAAATCAAGTTTGATGATCCTGTGTAAATTATATGAATAACTGGGAAAAGTAAAAAGCCGCTATTGACAAATCTGATTGTTCAGAATTAGTAACAATTTTTCCCCTTCATTCCAACGAAAAAATCAGTATATGTTTGTGATAACTGAGCTGCATATGTCATTTCATAATAAAGTAATTTTAGGCATGTATATGACTTTCTACTTGTATCCAGTGTTTTGCACTGTGCATAGTTTGTAACTGTCCAATGACAATCATATACAACCAGCCAAAACTCTGGCATCTATACTACTGAAATTATAGACCCCTTTTTTTAAGCTCGCATCACAAAACACAGAGAAATAGCACAGTATTAACCCATATAAGGTTACATGCAGTTAATGTTGCATATGCAAAATATTTAATTTTTATATCGATTATTGCTTTAAATAATTAGCAATTAACGATTCATTACGTCCGCAAATTTGTACTGGATACTGTCCTTCTTTACATTTAAAAAAATTTATTTCCAGGGCAAGGAAAACCCGTGACAGGATCAAAACGTATGCCACCCAACTTGCAACTATTAAATTAGAAGACATTTATTGCGAAGTAAATTTGTAATCAGTGAAAGCGTAACTTTAGTTCTTTTTTAATGTCATATTAGTCCTGATCACAGTAAAAAAAAATTTGTAGGACCTACCAGACATGTCTGGTGAAAATCACTTCCATTCAAATAGTTTTCTTGAAGTGAGCCGGCTGAATTTAAACAAGAAAGAACTGTTTGCTTGCTTCAGGTGACAGAAGTCTATAGCTGTAGTTCATACTTCAATATGTATAAGGTTATATGCAGATGATGTTGCACATTAAAAATATTTAATGTTGATATCGATTAAGTTGATTATTAAATTATTTCTTTGTGTTTTGTGATGCATGCTTAAAAAGGGGTCTATAATTTTAGTAGTATAGATGATAAACATTTTGGTAAATTTCTGAGCGACAACGACCCCAAATTTATGCAAAGCAACCCATCCCTGTCATATTAACCTACAGTTGTGTTCTTTATATTGCTATCATAAAAGTAACCACCAGAATCAATACCGCGGGTTCAAAAAATCCGTCTTTCTAGTATGTTAAAAAATGTCAAAAATGGGTGGAAAAAATATCTGGATCATTTATACAAAGCTAGTATTTAATACAACCTGATCTAACCTATCTATAACCTGAAATAATTATTTTGGATTCCCTTGCATTACAATTCACTGTAATGCAAACTTTATATGTAAAACACTAAAGAAGTTATTCTTCCCTTTTATATAACTAAGATATATAACACACAAGGGTTGACACGACAACCTAGTTCACTAACACAGCCACTTAACAATATAGGCTTTACAAGTAGAAATCTCCTATGTACCATATGTTTATACCTTCACAAAATGTCTCAGTATGTATGTCACTTTATTATTAATAGCAAGTGTTCTCAGTGTGGTATGAAAGTCTCTAAATCCTGTTTTTCCTAGTTCAGCATATAAAACAGCAACAACTGGAGCACCTTCAGACCCCGGGTATACATGGTCAAATTTATATATAGCCGACTTTTTTCTGAAAGAAATAAAAAGTCAGTAATATTCTAATCCTTCTAGAGTATATAATGTTGATGTACCCAGATAAAAGGGATTAAAGATTATATAAAAGTTATTTAACATTTTTCTAAACGGAAGTGTATTCCTTTTTACATTAAAGATGATTTACAGGTAAATAAAATACATATAGTTTTATTTTACCATGTTGAATTATGTAAAATGTGTTCAAGTATTTCTTGTAGTGTATATTTTATGGCTTGTTTTTTATCAAATGCCTAGACTAAAATAATAATTTGACTTATTATAGAAACATGTACTATAAAATGGCCCAACACTCTATTGGTATAGCCACATTCTTAGAAAAACTGTTTTTGTATATTTTCGTGCTAGTCGTACTTTTCAACTTAAAATTCAACACTGAATTTAAAATATTTCTGTATAACTTTTTTCAATATCTCTAAAATATAAATGGCATACAGTTGTTTGGCTTCTTCCAGTTTTGTCTCTACTGTTTTAGGATCGCATACTTTAAGTCCATTAAGATTAACAAATGCATCACAATTCTCAGGTGGAGGCTCATGCAGTGCCATCTACAAAAAGTGTAGGTTCTTCACATTTATTACAGTGACTTTGCATATATAATTCTTTATAGTCTAACAGTAGGAACAGTTTAAAAATATAACATGATAATAATTTTCATCTGTATGTTGTGCCTGCATGAGGAAATAAATGTTTGACATAACGAGGCAGTAAATGGTGTTAGTGAGAAATTTCTGCAGTATTCATGTAGTGATGTAATGATTTGTATAGATCTCATTGGACCAGGCTGGATTGATTTTATTTGTTCAATATTGTGAATGGTTGGTTGAATGGGGTTTAACACCACTTCCATCAGCTGTGTCATGGCATCCAGTTTTATTTTGGAAGGAAGCCAGAGTGCCCGGGGGAAAACCCAGACCTTTGGTTGGAAAACTGGCAATCTTTGTCAATTAAGATTCTGGTGGAGCACACCCTTCCTGCAGCGAGATTCAAACCCTTACCTCAGGGCAGACAGATACAAGATCAATATTAGATGACTAACTACCTCAACTACTGGGCCCCGGAGGTAATCACTATTGTGTAAGTAGACTGAAGTATATTACTGCAATTAGACAGTCACCCCTCATGATACATGTACCTACAAGCTGTTCTGTCATGCCTTTTTAATGCTTTTTTAATGTTTTTAATAATCAAGTTTCTTAAAGACATTTTGATTATCACGTATTGCTTCAGTGATTAATAAAAACCAAAGAATTTTTTAAATTAAAGTAGTTGCAAATATTACAACATAACCTACCTGGTTGAAATTTTCTATGGCTGGAGAAAACAATCTAAGTGACATGGACAAACTGAGTAAATTCTTTTGCAATTCTGATAAGGATTTTCCAGCATAGGTATGTATCATCCTATAGTATGCTTGGTCCTTCTCTGAAAAAATATAATTATATATACATTCCTCAATGGTTACAGACAGTAATACTTGTACTGTATACGGCATGGTTGTAATAAAGATATTTTCTTCAATTGCTATTCAGAGAAAATGTTGTATAAATTAGGAAATTTTTAAAATAATACATCCAAATATGATTATGATGAATATACAACGTAGGCTGAGAATCAATTATTACTACTGATTATTAATTAAATACTGAGATCATCAATTAGAATTAATAACCATACAAAAACGTATATTACTGATACTAAGCTTTTTGAATTATAGACTTAAAACTAAAAAATCCCCTCTTTTTAATGAACAATGTCCCATAACTCTATTACGATATATTGAAATTTTACCAAAAATAAAAGAAACTTGCATCTATCAAAATAAACAATTCCCCAAACTTTCAAGAAAATTGATGAAAGCGTTTTTGAGTTATAGTCTAAAAACTAAAAAATCCCCCTCTTTTTCCACTTACAAAGAAATTTAAGTAAAGGGATACTGACCATGATGAGGCTAGTAAAATTAACAACTTTGTGCAGTTAGAAGAAAATCTGTAAAGGCATTCTAAAGATACAGTGCACCAAGTGGTCGATGGATGGACATTTTAATATCATAATACATCCACCATAGACGGACATATAAAAATAAAAAAAAATGCAATATGCAATAAGACCTACCATTTTCCATATCATCAGGTTTAAGCATTGAAACATCATTAACATATCTCCAGAAATACTCTATGTTTTCTTTGGCAAGGTATTCACTGTAAGAAAAACAAAAACAAAACTTTTTTTTTCACCAACATGATTCTAGAAATTAAATTGGAGGACATCCTTGTGGTCATGTTGTTTAAATACAAATTAAAACTGTCTAAAGTCATATTAATTGATTTCCAGTTATTTGAAAGAAATTAGAAAGTGATGATAATAATTCAGTGATTTATTCCCAAAACATCTCCTTGCAAAGTAAACATCTAATTTAGAATTGGGGATTAAAAGGCCAGTTGAAGGCTATGAATTTTTTTTACCTTACCAGCAAAACATTTCATACTGTTTAAAAATGAAATATGAACACAAATCAGTTGAGAAAAAAACATTTTATAAACTGTATTAAAAGTAACAAGATTGACTTGACAATTTTTGTTGCTTCAAAATTAAAATATATATGTTCAATAGAAAAACTATATAAAGAATCTATACCTAAAACTGTAAAAGAATATTTATAAAAATTCAATAATACATATAAAAATCAGATAAAAGTATTCTAACTTACAGTTTTGGTTTTAATAAATAAATTTATAATATATAAATCACAGCATCATTTAGGCCTCGGTGGCCGAGTGGTTAAGGTAGTTCGTCTACTATTGATCACGTGGTCCGTCAACACTGAGATTGTAGGTTCAATTCTCACTGTGGGCAGGGTGTACTACACTCCAATCTTAATTGACAAGGATTCCCAGTTTTCCTAAAACAGGTCAAGGTTTTCTCCGGGTATTCTCGCTTCCTCGCCCAATAAAAACTGGACACCATGATACAGCTGGAAATTGCTGAAAATGGCGTTAAACATCATTCAAACAAAAACAAACAAAATGATGTGGAGTGTCTACATCATGATATAATATCAAAATGTAATCTTTTGACATGCCCACCAAAACATATTCACAGCTATACAACTCATCAAAGTTCTTCAATTTAGATTTCTTGAAAGTTTCAAAAAACAGCTTTTGGATAAATTTATTTATTGAAAATAAATGAAGTAAAATTTAAACAACTATTTCAGAGTTTTAAAACAACTAACTGAAAAAGCTTCTCAATTCAGTGTAATCAAAACTTGTGTTGATGTTTGCCTCCATTAGTAACATGCATCCAAATTAAATATTATATGATTTTATTTTTCAGCAGTTACTGTTGTATCTAATTCTTATGTACCTTTGAATGTTTTAAGATGTTTAATGAAGACATTGAAGTTCACTTGTTAGTTTTAAAATAACAAGGTTTTCAAATTGTTGTAAAGATTTGTAAGGAATCTGATATACAGGAACAAAATTAACACAATTATGAAAAGCTAATGAAATTATCTCTGTTGTATAAGTGATTGATTATTGAGGAAAACTTTTCCCTGTTCATATTTTATAGGTCATAGGTTTGTATGAGGAAGTTTTTTCATGAAAAAACATGATGAAAATTACAAGGATTTCATTATATTTCAGCTGGCTCTTTGCAATGTTCTTAATGGAATTATGAAATGAAAGTGGAAAGAAAAAAACTCTTAAACTATAAATAGAATGGATAAAACAGGACACCTCAGAAAACTTGACGAAAACACCCCCAGCGATCATGCTTAAAGACAGAAGTATGGGTAGTTTTATACAATATTACATACAACATATAAACATTTACCTGGCTTCTAACAACAAAGGTGTTGATCCCCATTTTGCATCCAATGTGACTGACACTGACTTGGATCTTGCCAACGTAGATGGTGTTATAATTAGAATAATCAAACTCAGAAATATCATGTTGAATGCCTTTAAAATTAAAACATAATTATCTATTAAAACATTATTATAAGGCCAACATTTTTATATTTTATGTTTTACGGGAGCGCCGACCCTAATTTCTGGCGAAATGAAATAAAAATAAAAGAAGCAAAATTTTCTTTTATTTTTCTTCTCTCCGCCGACTTGATGAATTCCCTCCCTTGCAAAATAAAATTACCCACGATCTGTCAGAGAACTATAATTCAGGGCTAACCACACTGGGTGAAGTCGCCCTACTGGGACGTGAAGTCGCCCTACGGTAACCTGGTCTCCTGGTGCAATATTTTTCATTGACGCAAGCTTCACTTCAAATATAACACCAGGTCAGGACCTCTGATATAAGCATTTTCATTGGTTAATATTATGACGCCATTATATATTTCATGCACATGCCAAACATTTTTTAAACATGGGAATACCCTTTCTTTATAAATTTTAATATAAATTACATTTTAACTTTACGTTTGAATTCTGAAATCCTAATGTAAACTCAGCTGAGAAATGTAAACATTGAACGTCATAAAGAGAATGACGTCATAATACGTTCGGTCTACTTGAACTTATCTATAATACTATAGGGTTAGTCTAGAGAAAACCGAACGTCAAATTTCAACGCTCTCACCGTTGAAATCCAATGCTCCTGACCTGACGTTATATCCGAAGGCCGCTTAGGCTAATGAGGATATCATCGTCAGGGTACCAGAATAGCCCTACGGCGCCTCAAAAGGCGAAGTCGAAGTCACCCTGTTATTTCCCTAAAGTTGCCCGATGGTTCACAGTAGATACTTGCATATGATCTGGTCCAAATAATTCACCCAGACTACCAATTTATCAGTAAATGTGTAATTCCAATAAAAACAGCAAACAATATGCGTATTTAACAATTTTTCAAAGGATTTACGTCTTTCGACTGGATTACGCGCCATTTGTTTATTTACCGGATGTGACTAATTACCGGAAGTCAACAACGAAGAAAAGTAAGGTAGAACAGCCCATAATGAAAAATCGTAATTTGTTTGATAAAAAAACATTTTAATTGGTTTCAAATGTCAGTTCTTTCAAAGTGTATTGTATTTTACCAATTTTCTTTGATAAACATATGAGCTGCACTTGAAAGAATACAGATGTATAGTAATTATTGACATCATGAAAAGTTCTGTAGATGGGTGGAGCAATTTTGATCAGCACAACTTTGTCCAAGTGGAAGTGTGCTGAACAGAAAATTATTTCTGGGTTTAATGTTATGTTAGTTTATCTATTCTCTTTGAAAATTTTGCTCAGATAAACATGACATGTTCATAACAAATTGTTAGAAATATTATGATGTATACAAGAACTTTATAATTAAAAAAAATCATTTAGATTTATTCTTTGATATATGATATAAAATGAATATTTTAACAATGGATGTTTATACTATCTGAACTTATGTCAATAATATTTGTGATCATAGCAATAAATTTTCTCAAAAATAAGTTTTCCGAAAAATAAAAATATGCTGACCGATTTTCAATTTTATTTTTATTTTTTTTGTCGACTCTACCAAAAAGTGGATTTTATTTTTATTTTTATTTTGACCCCCCGACTCAATTTATTTGAAAAAAATCCAGTAAAACAAACAATAAAAAAATGTTGGCCTAATGATGAAGAAAACAGTTTTACTCTTGATAAATGTAGAAAAAGAACTTGGTAGTAATATTTGTTTTCTTTTTTTAAACACAGTTTGTTTTACTTGTTTTGATTTTAACATGGCCGAAAAAATTTGAATTTAAAAAACATGATAAAATATGATAACAATCAGAATTGGCGAGAGAGACACTAGCAATATCAGTGGATATAACAAAGAAGGAAACAGAGATAAGTTTATTTATTTTATATATGTTGTTTATGGTTGACCAAAATAAGTGGATTAATAAATAGATCGATACAATGAATAGATCGATACAGTGAGGTCCTACTATACCGTATTTTTTCGGTATCGTAACGACTCGCCCCACTCTCGAGTCGCCCCACTCAATAACGACTCGCCCCACAAAAGTAAAATATATAATATAAGTTTATAAATTTAATATTTTAAAATATATTTAAATATATTTAATTAAATGTATACTATAAATTATTTAATTTGCATATATATTTTATTGCTAGGTGTTTTAATTGGCGGCGGATCTCTTGAGATTAAAGTGAACTCATGTTTACTTCTTTAATTAATTGTGATAATTATAATTGAATGTTTGCTTGTTTACAATCGTGATTAACTTTGATGGGATTAACAGTTACTCTTTCAAGAGGTGCGAGACGTACAGCTACAGTGTAAACTTGTTAAAGAAAAGAAACTGAGACGCTACCAGACGAAACAGACCAGACAGATACAAAGACGACTATTCGCTTTACATGCTTTATGGGAAAAGTATGGACGACGAGACATGACGACATCCCAGCTTCTTGACGCGTGTGCAGCCTTATATGGACCCGTTTAATTAGTAGACCAGTTGTTTATATATGTTAATTCATTTGTTGATCATTTTTGTTGTTTTATATGTACATTTTTAATATTTTCGTTATTGCTGTTTTATATCATAATTTGCATTTCATTGTTCTATATATATTCATCAGTATAAGCATCGTCATCCTTGTCATATTCTGCAAATATATAATAAATTGATTAAAACATGATTGTAAACAAGCAAACATTCAATTATAATTATTATAGTTAATTAAAGAAGTGAAAATGAGTTCTCAAGAGATCCACTGCCAATTAAAACACCCTGCAGTACAATATACGCAAATTTATACTATCAATATATTTATTTATATCATAAAGTATTAAATATTTCAATTTATATTTTAAATTGAGTGGGGCGACTCGTTAACATTGGGCGACTCGTGATGGGGCGACTCGAGAGTGGGGCGAGTCGTTATATATTCTTTTTTTCCTAGCATGTACATGTAACCTTAAACAGACATATTAATTTATTCTGTATGGCCTGAAATGTTATCTGACAGCAAGTCATATAAAGTTGGTAACAAAATTATTATGTTCCAATTATTTATGACATTTACTAACAAACTTTTTAGGGGATTCATCGTTTTATGGTTGTTACTGAATCGCAAATTACTGTAGCCGGTAAGTAAACGCACAGACATCAATGTTTTCTTCAGCATTTCAGTTTAACCGACATAATATACTGGTAATATACATAGAATGTTGCTATTCTGAAAAGTAGGCCATGTCATTTAGTTAAATTTCTGTGATAATAAGTGAAAAGTAATAGTTTTTAAGAAGTCTATTTTCCATTTACGTTACCTGCATGGACGCCGCCATGTTGTAGGTCCGGGAGTGATGTGGGTAGATTTGATTTGTCAAAAAGTATATACTTACTAATTCCTTTTACTGTTATCGTAAACCAGTTGTAAACATGGAAAAAGATCATTCATTTACAATTATAAGGACATAAAGACAAACCATTTCGGAAAATGTACACAAAATCAATCAACTAAATTAGAGGGAAAAACTCAAAACATCGCATTAAAAATTCGACAGCAGACGATTCTGGGCCCAGCGCCATAAAACCTACTTGAGTAAAAAAATTTTGCTCAGCATGAGAATTTACTCAACTACCATGACAACAAGGGAAAAGGATCGTTTTGATTGGATGAAATTGAGAATAAAAAAATTCTCCGCAAAGAAAATGTTTATGGTGCTGGGCCCTGGTTAACCCTACTTTCAACAATTTTCAAGCTATAAAGTGGCGTTCAGTTTTATTGGTTGAAATAATTTTTTCTTCTTTCTTTGTTTTCTTTTTTAATTTTTTTTTAGGAAGCCGGTGTACCCGATAAAACCCCAAGACTGACAAACAATTGTTACATAATTTTGGAATCAAGTACACCTAGGTTGCCGCTAGGTGTGCTCGATTCCAAAATTATTAAAAAATCAATTAGGATAAAGACATAACACCTTCACCAACCGATATAATTATACAAATATAAATTAATTTAAATGTCTAATTATCGCTCTCTACTATAACAGTAATATATGCGATTATCTAAATAATTACGTTTGTAAATTTCAAAGAATCTCCAATCAACATAAATAATTAGTAATTATTTTATTTTAAAGTATTATTTCACGATTTCATTAAAATTTGACTTTTGAACCATTCCTTGTAAAAAGTAAATAATTTAACAGGTGCCGAATTTACTAGTACCAGGTGCCGAATTGACCTTTTTTGTTGGTGCCGATTTGACTTGCACCCGGTTGCCCGCATTGAGATTCAAACCCGCAACCTCAGTGTTGACAGGCACACGATCAATGTTAGACATATCAAAATAACATAGTGACCAGACATTTTACCCCATATGGCCCTAAAGTTTATAAAAAAAATTTTAAAGTATAGACGGGTTTATCAATCGCTTATCTCTCGCTGCATGTGCGCTGCCATTAATGAGTCACGTGGAGCGTCAGCCATAGTATTCATGAATAAATTGCTCGTGCTATATTGATTATCAATAACAAACATAAGTAAAAGTATATCATATATTTATATATTTTTGTTTTTAAAATGATGGTGATGGTGTATCTTGTGCCGTTAATAGTTGTACAAATAATCGCCGTAAATTAAACGTTGTGTAATTTACATGGACAAAAACATGAAGTCAGAGAATCCTCTGCCGTCCAACGCTTTTTTAGACTTTTTTGGCAGCGTGGGACTAGCAAAGTCTAAAAAGCGTTGGACGGCAGACTTATAACATACAGACTGCTCATTTGGTTCCATACAAATTGCATGTCACGCCCGAAATGATGAAGACAGGCTTCATTGGACAAAGGCATTAAACAGAAAGTATTTGTGGGCTTCTCAGACGGCGCCCCCGACCCAAACTTCGAGAAAATGCCGCGCAAACGACGTAGATTAGATGATGAAGCATGTTCCTCTATGGAAACGGACATGAAAAAAGATTTTGAAATAAATGCATCTACTTGCACAGAAAACGTACGCGAGTCAAAAAACATGTTGTTTGTCCGCAGACAAATCTCACACTTACGACCGAAAAAATAGCTTAGGTTAAAACAGAAACGGGAACATTGACTGAACTTGGCAGCATACAAACTGACAGTGACTCGCTCGTGTACACAGGGGTGACAATGGATTTGTTTTTCACATGAACAGAGGCTATGACATTCGTTTCATTTGGATGTATAGCTGATGAAATATATTTAGTTTTGATGCGACTAAGACTAAACTTGTTGTTTTATGATTTAGCCCGTGGGTATGGTATTTAGCCTGTAAAATCTTCAATTATTGGATACATCTGGTACATCCAAGACCTTCCAACTTGAAAACTAGAGGCGAAACTTTTAGCAACTACAAATCGCACATTACCGCTAAAATATCTTGTAATAATAGTACCCATAGCCAGAGTTTCCATGTATAGCATTAAAGGGACGGGAAGGTGACAAATTTATTGTTGAAAAGAGTGAGTTTTAGATAACCTACTACCCGGCGACGAGGCCATGGCAGACAGGAGGTTTACAATTAACGATTTACTTTTCCCTCGCTAAGTTAAGCTAAATATTCCTTCATTTACTTAATGAAACCACAACTTCGAATGAAAATGTCATCGAATCGCCCATTTTATTATAAAAAGATCTATAAGAACACGGAAAGTTTATAAAATATTAAGTATAACAGTGCTCGTTTCTTCTTTAAAACATTTCGACGATATTTTAGTAATTTGTTTTTTTCAATATCAATTTACGTGGTGACTAAATAACTAATAAGAGAAGTAGATGTGCATGATTTAATATTGTTGAATGTCTAGGGTCTTTTTATTATTTCTGTATTTCATTTTAAATATGTGAAAATAATTGGTTATGGGTGTAACACAGTACTAGCATGACGGAAAATGTGGAATACAAGTTCAACTTGTTTTACAAGTGCATAAGACATAAGTTTAAAAATGGAGAAAAAAAACACATAAATAAATATTAATTATCCTCCTTTTAATTAGTATGCAAATGTGGGGACTTTATGGTAATTTAGTTAATATATACATTTTTTGTAAACATGTATATCCCACTGAGAAATGTCATCTTTCATGAATGTAATGGCGGCCGCGATAACGACGATCTTCTGCGGCGGCTATCTTAACTAAGGGGGATAATTGAAAAAACTTGTCTTATATACCAATGCATCAGTTCTGTGTAAATTGGTTTCGGGTTCTTTGATCCAAACTTGATTTTTGTATTTCCCAAAGGGCCCCTTTATATGTTAAATTAGCATGGTGGCCATCATAGGACCTGCACAAAAGGCGGTTTGTCAAAAGACGATTTTGAAGTTAAATGTTTCAGTCAATCATGCATCAACAGCCGTGCAGCCATATTTTAATGTTGCAAGATCAGAAACTCCAAAATATAAACAAAACTGTCCTTTTTATCATTTTTGCATGATTTTGTATAATTTGTAGGAGGTTTCTATGAAAATTATTTTGTATTTTTTACCTATATATGTTCCTATCTTCAGGTATCATTCCGAGAAATAACCCCAAGTTTTTTATTCAAAGCTATCCCGCTGAGGTAATCACTATTAATTAACATACACAAGACTTATCTGTAGCAAGACTTAAGTGTTCGTTACGCTATACGGGGCAATACATTTTCTATCTGTGTTTTCCCACCAATGTAATTGTTTTACGTGTTGTGAAAGGAAAGGTCTGGTAAGAACACATTTAACACAAGGCAGCGTGATTTATACGATATAATGACTTACATACGTAATACGTTAACTTCGTTTTCGGACTTTTATTTCTCGGCATGGTCCTACGGCCATCTTGGATTTAATAATGACAAAATCTCAACTTTTAACTGTAGCCGAGTGGTTAGATCCGTTATTGAACTAGAAGAGGTTTCAGGTTCGAACCTTAAGCTTACTGCGGGAGCGGTTCGATCGACCGAACCGACGAGGAATTTTTCACTTTTCCTGCCGAGGGTCGTGCATGGTTTTCATAATGAACTTTATTAACCTTGTTGAATATTCGATCAACGCAAAAAATGAACATTAACTGTTACACCCCATAAACATAGGAAGTCAAGATAAAATAAAATTAAGCAAAAGCAGTGGCGGATCCGAAAGAGGCGGAGGGGACGTTCGACCACCCCCCCCCCCTTCCCAAAGAAAGAGAAAGTGAGCGAAAAAAAGAGGAAAGACAGAGAGAGAAAAGAAAGAGCGAGCGAGAGTGTGTTAAAAATAGTCCTCAAAACCCTCTTAATTGCTTTAATCTCACCAGCTTCTGGGCCTACGCAGAATCTTGCGGGAGAATATATGTACAGCTAAACTACTTGTTTAGAATAAACGTATAGCTACAGTCCATGCGGAGAATGGATGTAGAGATACACGCCATGCGCATTCTTGTGTGCAGTCTTTATGAATTATTGAACGTAATATTTATTTATTGGAACTCCTAATTTTGAAATGTTAAAAAGACTACGCGGAGTCTTGCGCGAGAATAGATGTATAGCTATACTCCATGCTTAGAATAGATGTAGAACTACACACCGTGCGGAAAATGGATGTAGAGCTACGCAGAATCTTGCGCGAGAATATATGTACAGCTAAACTACTTGCTGAGAACACACGTATAGCTACAGTCCGTGGAACTCCTAATTTTGAAATGTTAAAAAGGGAATCTGCCTGCAGTGAAAATCGACCCGCAATCTCAGTGTTGACAGACCACGTGATCAATAGTAAAGGAACTACCTTAACCACTTGGCCACCGAGGCCCCCTAAGTCAAATGTAAGACAACCAAATGGTCAACTAGAATCGAAAACAATAGGACTGTGACAAAAGACAGACACAAACCAAAAAGAAGAAACTATCAAGAACAACACAATTAAAAAAAATGAGTATAACTCAAACCCAATGATATTATGATTAAGATTCGCCAAAGTTTTATGCATGCAGTTTGTTTACACTTAGTCAACATTTCGCGGTACCGAATATACAAATTCAGAAAAACAGTAAAACTTCGAAATGACGGCGCTAAAAATTGAAAACTCCGATGCTGTCGGTATGAAGTCTTTGCATAAAAATAATTTGTCTTGAAGATCCAATGAGAATGCATAGCTAGAAATATCTGTAACATTAATTTTAATCAGTAAAATGACTGCTGCTATATCAGTTCTCATATTTGCAAACATTATAAACCAAATATTCTATATAAACTGGTATCTGCGAAAATGTGAATTCGACTCTAACCTTAATTGACAAAGATTGCCAATTATCCTGCTGTGGCTAAAGTCTATTTTGCTAGCCAACACTCTAATACTTAGATTTATTGTTTAACATTTTATCAGGGTGAATATAGCAAAAATACTGCTAACCACCACAAACTCTCCAAAGTCTGGTGGTGATTACCAACGGACTAAGTCTATCAGTTATTACCTATTTTCGTCCTGCCTTTTTAAAATATTTTTGAGTATGTGATTTTGTTTTTGTTTTGTTTTTTTTTTTTTTTTTTTTTTTTTGTTTTTGTTTTTTTGTTGCTTTGTACCAGTGTTCTCGACTCCAACCATTGCTAATTATCGTGCGGAAAGTCAAATGTTGGTCATCTTCTACATATCATTTCACCGAGTACGTATAGTGCTAAGATTCAACCCGTGGAGCTTCTCAGTGCATCACCTGATGTGGTGGTGGGGGCCGGGGTCCAGCTCGTACGGTGGAGCGTCGGTTTATTGTCGCTTTAAGATAGGTCGGCAATATGTGTCGCATAAAAATGTGCGCTATTGTGTATGGCTGTTCCACGTACCTACCGCATGTCATATTGTTGACTGGTGATAAAATTAATTTATAAATGAGTCTGTTTAATCGGCATGAAAATCTCAACAATACCCATGATTATGTTTGAAAAGCAGAGGTTTCAACTGACAAACTTACGCATGTGCGAACTAATTTAACGGAGTTTTAACACGGTTTGAAATGTGTACATAGCAATTAAGCACCTTTTAAGTCTTATCAGAGACATACAATTACATGTAATATATTAAATGTAATTATATGTCTCTAGTCTTTATAGTTAAAGCTGTTTTAACGCCACATTTAACCAAATCTCGATTTCAATACAACAGTGTAGAATCTGAGTAAACATTAATAGAGGATATATTTCTGGTTGAATCTATTTAAGTAACACTTTCCAGAAAGAGTTAGATATAAATGAGGGGTGGGCAAGATCTTTTCTGTTAATGTGTTTTGAGCATTTTTACAAGTCTGTAAACTGTTGTTTTAATAAAGCAACGATCAGCCGAACAGTTGAACTATTAACTGTTTTTCTAAAAGCCTTAGATAACAACGAATACTTGGCAGCGATACATATGGATCTATCTAAAGCATTTGATTGCCTCCCCACGATCTTCTCTTACTAAAATTAAAAGCATATGGACTATCTAAAACTTCTTTAGATCTTATGAATAATTTTTTAACAAAAAGGAAACAGTGTGTAAAACTAAACCAGAATATATAAGCAGTATGATGGATATCTTAAAGGGTGTACATCAGGAATCAATATTAGGACCCGCTTTTTTAAATATCTTTATAAATGATGTATTTTTATTTGTTAATAAATGTTCCCTATATAACTATGCAGACGACAATACTTTGGCTAAATCTGATAAATGTTTACAAAATGTAATTTCATCTGTAGAAGAGGATAGTATTTCTATGATTAAATGGTTTTCGGAAAATAAAATGCAGGCAAACCCAGAAAAATTTCAAGCAATTGCTTTTGGCAGAAAAACTCATTTAAAAAATATTGTTTTTGATATTAATGGCATCTCATTATCTTGCGAAGACGAAATAAAACTGTTAGGAGTGACGATTGATTTCAAATCAAATTTCAACACACACACATATCTAATATTTGTAAAAAGGCTGCTAGGCAATTAAACTTTCTAAAAAGAATACGGAAACATTTAAGTAGGCTAGGAAAATTAACCATTTACTATTCTTTTATAATGTCAAATTTTAGTTACTGTCCATTGACTTGGCATTTTTGTGGTGAACAAAATACTAAAAAAAATAGAAAAAATTCAGGAACGTGCATTTCGATTTATATATGAAGACTATCAAAATTCATATGAAACCCTACTAGAAAAGTCTAAATGTACATGCATGTTTTTTTATTGTTGTGTACATACATGTATATATATATTTATATGTCATTAGGTTGTAAGAGCTCCCTAGAGCTCATGTTTGTCTTGTTGTCTTTGTATATATGTAACTACTATAAATAAAATTTACTTACTTACCATTATATGTTATCTGCTTTCTTAAGAATTTACATTATTGTTAACAATTATAATGGAAATAAAAATAATGTTTGCTGTTAATAGTCAGAACACTGTTAACTGTTTTACAGACTTCTTCTGTTATCTGTTTGCATTTTACTGGCCACTTTTTAAATGTAATCTTTGACTAGTATAACTAACTTTATAGATTCCTGATGTAATTGAGTCTTCCCATGGAGGGAGGAATATACATAAAATCACATACTAGTTACTATGGAAACACTGATTAATAAATGCATGTACTCGCCGTATCACCCTCCGATGAGATTCTGCTGATATCTGGGGTGTTTTTTGTTTTTAACTCGCTGTTTTCTGTTTTCTCGTGTAAACTGCTGTTATCAACATTTTACATTAACTGGAATCTGTTATTTGAATATTAAAAAAATTGTTTACCCCCATCCACCATCCAGCCCACCCTCATCAACAATCGACTTTTAAGTCTCATTAGCGTATCGCGAGCTTTGATATTCTCCCCGTATTTTTACAGGAAGTACTACACATTGGTAAACATGCGCACATGTTGTAATTTGGAAAATGTTTGACAATGTATTGCGAAGAAGTGACCTGATTTAACTGAGACTTCTAGTAAATAACATTCATAGCACAACAAAGACATAGAAATATACATAGCCACGATAAATATCTTTCTAATCTATGCTTTGTCATATTACTCAAGTGACACATTTAAAAAGCAAAATAGCAAAAAGAAATACGTCCAAATGGGGGGAGTGTATTACTCATCGATTAACTTTCATGTTACAGTGTAAGATTTCTTTTCATATTTATTGAACTTACTGTAACTGTTCTCTAAAGGTATCAGCTATGAAATTCCTTTCTGCACAAATCAAGTTGTATTAGTGGCCGAGTGTTTAAGGTAGCTCGTTTACTAGGGATCATGCATATTGGAAGTTTCATTTAAATAAATACTTTATTTTCTGTAAGAATGCAACATTGTTTCGAAACCACCACAATACAAAATTATAGGTGGCTCTTTTTATGGGCGTAACTAGTCTACATATGGGTACAGTCTGTGTCGATACAATGTCAATGACCTTTAACTGTCAAATCCAGGAGTTTGCCATTCAGCTGATGTGGTCTGTTAACAATAAGATTGCGGGTTTGATTCTCACTGCAGGCAGGGTGTACTTGACTCTTAATTGACAAGGATTGCCAGTTTTCCTACCACAAGGGGGGGGGGGGGGGGTTTCTCAGGGGACTCCTGCTTCCTCCCCCACAAAAAACTGGATGCCATGATATAGCTGAAAAATTGCAGAAAGTGGCATAAAACAACATTCGAACTAGCAAAAACAAAACATTCTTAAGAGTTTCCACAGGACTAGAGTGGACCTGAAAAAAGTACAAGAGAACACAACACAAGCTAGCAGGGAATTTTTTAGCGCTCGCCACTTTCGTCATTGACGAAATCATTTGAAAATTGACGATAGATTTCTAAATCAATTTCGTCACCTGATTTCCAACAAGTACTAAAATTTTTCGTTACAAATTCATTCAACCAAGTGTAAAACGACATATTTATGACCCCAAAGCCAATTAACAGGAAATTTAATTGTTTTAAACAGCAGGTGTCAATTGCCGAATCGATGTTTTTACAGGTAATCCGATTAACATGATTATAAGTGGTGCTGCTGGTCAATATACGCAAACAAAAGTGTCGTAGATCGTACTGATGCTCACAGACTTCCACCTTTTGATTAAATATGTATTGCAAATAAAAATTGCAAAGATTTTGCGTATTTAACTCATTTTTCGTATGTTTTGCTGGTTTCAAATGGATTACGCGCCATTTGTGTACATCCGAGATACGTCTAATTACTGATGGCTACCACTTAGAAAACGAAGAGTACAACGACCCTTAATGAAAAATTGTAACCGATTGATATACAAACGCTTTTTAAATAAGTTATAAAATTAAAATTCTTTGTTAATTTATAAACATTTTGTTATAATCATTTTTTAAAACAAATTTATACACTGCAATTGAAAGAATATAGTTTTTTATACTATGATATTTCACCAGTACAATGAATGCATGCTTCTGAGCAGATGCTTATACGGCTCATCCGCTAAAGTGACTAAAGCCCTCAAAATCCTAAAAAATTCCCTGAAGCTAGTTCAACTGAATCTTTTGAAGCAGCTATTGCAAACATGTATAAAATTCTACATTCTAATATTATGCCCTGCTTTCACTATGGAAACAAAGCCATGTTAAAATTCCAATAAATTCAGTTCCCACATGTAAGTTAATTGTTCTTGCAGTTGGTTAACTTTTATCTGAGAAATTGAAATTTTAAATCATTATTATTGTTACTGTTACTGTTGATAAAGTTGTTATTTTAGGTCAGAATTCTGAGACTTGCATGATTTAGCCCACTGCCATTTAAATTAGGTTTCTCATCACCCTACATTATGACATGCATAAGGTACATGGAACAACCATACACTAGCCAACATTTACATGCTGCTTCACTGTACAGATTCAGAGCTCACCACACTGGGCGAAGTGGGCGACAAAGTCGCCCTACTAGGACCTGAAGTCGCCCTAAGGCACCTCAAAAGCAAAGTCTAAGTCGCCCTGTCATTTCCCTCAAGTCGCCCGATGGTTCACATAAGATACTTGTAAATCTGGTCCAAATACTTCACCCAGACAAACAAATTTATCAGTAAATGTGTAATTCCAATAAAAAACGGCAAACAATATGCGTATTTAACATATTTTCAAACGATTTACGTCTTTCAAATGTATTACGCGCCATTTGTTTATTTACCGGATGTGACTAATTACTGGAAGTGAACAACGAAGAAAAGTAATGTACAACCAGGGGTAGAAATAGGAAAAGTAACATAGGGAGTCAAAAGGACTCCCTAATAAACCAGTCAAGGAGTCCTTAACAATTGCAGGGAGTCCCATTCAACTGGCAGAGCCGTTTGAGCCACTGCGCTTGCACAGTGGTCCTTACGGCGGGGGGTATGGGGGCAGCTGAAAGCCCCCAGAAGCTCTGGGGGTTTTGGTGCAAAAATATGCATTCTGGCAGTATTCTGAGGGTAAATCCCATTTTGTAAAAACACTATTTTTTGTCTGAATTTTTTGCTGTTTTGGTCCCGCACTGATCATTCATGAAGTTCTTGTATACATAATAATATTCCTAACAGTTTGTTTTGAACATGCCATGTTTATCTGAGCAAAATTTCCAAAGAAGATAGATAGAATAACATTACACTAAACCCAGAAAGAATTCTTCTGTTCAGCACACTTCCACTTGGACAAAGTTGTGCTGAGCAAAATTGATTCATGGGAAACCCATCTATAGAACTTATCATGATGTTAATAATAATTATTCTTTATCTTTATTCTTTCAAGTGTAGCTCATATATTTATAAAAGAAAATTGTTAAAATACAATACACTTTGAAATAACTGAAGTTTGAAACAAATTGAAAGCGTTTGTTGATGAAAAAAATTACGATTTTTCATAATGGGCCGTTGTACTTTACTTTTCTTTGTTGTTCACTTCCGGTAATTAGTCACATCGGGTAAATAAATAAATGGCGCGTAATCCAGTTGAAGGACGTAAATCCTTCAACAAAAAAGTCTGTGTGAATTATTACCAGATCATATACTGTGAACCATCGGGCGACTTTAGGGAAATAACAGCCAACAGCGACTTTGAGGCGCCATAGCCGTAGGGCGACTCAAGTCTTTGTCTCCCACTTCCCCCAGTGTGGTGAGCCCTGCTAAATTTTTAAGGAGCCCGACAGACTCTTACAGTAAACACCCAGGGAGTCCTTACAAGTTTTAGGGAGTCGCGGGCTGCCGGGCTACCGCTTATTTCGAGCCCTGTGTACAACGGCCCACAATGAAAAACCGTAATTTTTTGATAACAAACACTTTTAATTGGTTTCAAACTTCAGTTCTTTCCAAGAGTATTGTACTTTAACAATTTTTTTTTTTGAATAAGTATATGGGCTCCACTTGAAAGAATAAAGATGTATTGTAATTACTGACATCATGATAAGTTCTGTAGATGAGTGTCCCATGAAGCAATTTAATTTTGGATCAGCACAACTTTGTCCAAGTGGAAGTGTGCTGAACAGAAGAATTATTTCTGGGTTTAATGTAATGTTATTCTATCTATCTTCTTTAGAAATTTGCTCAGATAAACATGGCATGTTCATAACAAACTGTTAGGAATATTATGATACAAGAACTCATGAATGAAATTTATGTCTACACATATACAAATATTTTTGTTGATCTATTTTATTTCTGAATACCTTGTACGGCTAGATAGAAGAATAGTCCCTATATCAGGTGTTTTTTTCATTGATTAATGATAAATGTTATGTGCTATTTGATTCATTGATTAATGATAAATGTTATGTACTATTTGATATTGCATACCATGAATTATTATAATGAAAAAGAAAAAAAAACTGAATCTAAGTGTCAGGGGTCACCACACTCTAAAAAAGTAGGGAGAAGTGACTTTTCCCTGGCAGCCAAACAGGGAGAAGTCAGGCCCTGATAGGGAGACTTCAGGAGACACTAGGGAGAAGTCAGGTGGACCGTACAAATAAATAATTTCGCAGTAGTTACATACATTTTTCATTATTTACATCAATTTCCATGCATTATTTCTCTTGTGTTTTTAAACCATAACACACTTACATTCAAAAAAAGAGTTTTTTTTTCTTTCTTTTTCATTATTATTCATGGTATGCAATATCAAACAGCACATAACCTTTATCATTAATCAAAGTTGTACCGATCCAAATTGCTTCATGGGACACCCATCTACAGAGCTTGTCTGTCTGTCATGATGTCAATAATTACTATACATCTTTATTCTTTCAAGTGAAGCTCAAATACTTATCAAAGAAAATTGTTAAAGTACAATACTCTTTGAAAGAACTGAAGTTTGAAACCAATTAAAAGTGTTTGTTTATCAAAAATATTACCATTTTTCATTATGGGCCGTTGTACATTACTTTTCTTCGTTGTTCACTTCCGGTAATTAGTCACATCCGGTAAATAAACAAATGGCGCGTAATACATTTGAAAGACGTAAATCGTTTGAAAATATGTTAAATACGCATATTATTTGCCGTTTTTGATTGGAATTACACATTTACTGATAAATTGGTAGTCAGGGTGAAGTATTTGGACCAGATTTACAAGTATCTTATGTGAACCATCGGGCGATTTAAGGGAAATGACAGGGCGACTTCGACTTCGCTTTTGAGGCGCCATAGGTCGACTTCAGGTCCTAGTAGGGCGACTTTGTCGCCCACTTCGTCCAGTGTGGTGAGCCCTGAGTGTGTTATGGTTTTAAAACACAAGAGAAATATTCCTGGAAATTGATGTTAATAATGATAAATGTATGTAACTACTGCGAAATTAATATTTGTATGGTCCCCCTGACTTCTCCCTAGTGTCTCCTGATGTCTCCCTATCAGGGCCTGACTTCTCCCTGTTTGGCTGCCAGGGAGAAGTCACTTCTCCCTACTTTTTTAGAGTGTGGTGACCCCTGCAGATTACCGTATTTGTCATAATTGGAATTGAAATAATTTATGGATACCATTCTTCATGTGCGTTTTAGCATGGGTGAGCATTATATTCAGGATATTTTACCCCTCCAGTGGTCGCCACACTCAAAAAAAGTTTGGCAGCCAAACAGTGGAGAAGTTAGGCCCTGATGGGGAGACTACAGGGAGAAGTCAGGGCGACCATACAAATATAATTTCATATGTACCTTTTTCTTTTATTTACATCATTTTTTTAATATTTGTGGATTTGCAGGATTATTTCTCTTGTGTTTTTTTAACCATAACACACTTCAATGGATTCAGTTTTATACCCCCACTCGAAAGAGAGGGGCTATATTGCAATCAACTTGTCTGTCTGTCCGTCCGTCCGGGGCAAACTTGTGTAACTGATTTCTCGGCTTCTATTAAAGGGATTGATTTCAAATTCGGTGCACAGCTTTATCATGATGAGTTGTACCGTTAATCCCCTTTCCAGGTCAGTCAGTTATCTACTTCCTGTTTTCCGAGCTGACTTTGACTGCTTCAAGGGTCAAAGTAGGAAAATTTGTTTGTAACGTTTTTTTTTTGGCTTACACTAAAAGGATTGATTTAAAATTTGGTGCACAGCTTTAGCATGATAAGTTGTGCCATGTCTCCAGTTTCCAGGTTAGTCAGTTATCTACTTCCTGTTTACCGAGCCGAAAAATTGTCGAGTGGGGGTATTTTTAGCACGACTTAGTGCTGGTCCATCTTTTCTTTCTTTTTCATTATTATTCATGGTATGCAATAACATCAAACAGTACATAATCATTCATCAATGAAAAAAGCACCAGATATAGCGAATATTTTTTTATATACATCAATACTTGTAGCCATACAAGGTATTAACAAATAAGATCAACTAAAAATATTTGTATAAGTGTACATATAGTTCTTGTATACATCATAATATTCCTAACAAATGGCAAAGAATCCATTTGAAACAAGTAAATCAATTGAAAATTGTTAAATCACAAATTCTTTGCCGTTTTGATTGGAATTACATCTTTACTGATAAAGTGGTAGTTTGGGCAAATTATATGGACCAGATATACAAGTGTCTTATGTGAACCATGGGGCAACATGAGGGAAATAACAAGACAACTTCCAACTTCGCTTTTGAGATGCCTTAGGGAAACTTTGTCGCCCACTTCACTGTCTCTGTGATCAAAATTTTTATGAATATAATGCCCACCCATGTTAAAACGACAATAAAGTATGGTATTGCTCAATTTTTTACCCAGAATGATGATTAAGGGACAAAGATGTTAATGCATTACAAATTCAAGTTTGACATGGATATTACATCTAACCATTTAATTAACATGGTGGAATGAATTAAAATAAATCCATTTTAATTACCATAATTTACCGCTTAGTCTTGCAGCCATATCTGCTGTAGCTTGCAAAGTCTTCCTATACATTTTACTGTTGCTGGCTAGCTCTGAAACCTCTGAGCCAATATAACCCTAACTTATAATTTATTATGGATGACCCTTACCAAGGGTTATCTGATAACCACATCTTGCAATTACTGAAAACAGCTTTGTTTTAATCATATGTAATTCAGATGAGTGATGGGTTCATAGCAGCCTCTGGTTGACCTTCCTGAATTAAAGAATTAAAGATATTGCGAGTTTTCTGCTATTGTCATAAAATTACAATCCCTGGGCATTTGGGCAATTTCTAGTTCTTGACTCTCAGAGGTACATAGCAAGTCCCTAGATGGCTGAAAGAGGATACCCTCTCTTTTGGACATGAAGAGTGCCATGCTCCTTAATATTAATCTAATTACTTATTATTAATCTAATTACTTATTATTTTCTGCATGATACAAATTATATGGGAAAAGTTTACATGGCAACTAAATTTGTCACATGTGTGAAGAATGAAAATTGGACTTGTGTAGATGTTAAATTTCATACTGTTTAGCAATATTTTAAATTTTAATATTGCAGGTTACAGATCAGTGAGTTTAAATGGAATTTACATTTAAAAGGTTTGGAATTTTAAGATGATGAAAAATGACTGTGATAATGCTATTCCATTTCCATGTCACATGCCGACATGGTCTATCATTCGAGACGGATTGGAAAACCTGAAGAACTGTTCTCAAGATCCAACATGTACTTTACAAGAATGGGCATTGAAACATCAGGAAATTGTCAATATATGTAGAGATGGGACAGTAACAGATAAAAAATTCCATTACAAAAGATGTATCTTCTTTGGTTTAGTTGAATTCTTACAAAGAATTGCCTCCCCTGTTGAGAAGCGTACATTTCTACGATCTACATTCCCAGCCATTGTTGACTTTGCTCTTGAACTTCCTAATGTGGTTCCATTGAGTGGTGTTCTCTATAGCAGACAACAAATAGGTAAGGCTAGTCTTATCTTTATTGTATTTTCCTATTCCACTGTTATACTAGTAGATAACAATTACAGTCTAGTATAACATTGTCACTGTATTTATCATAACATTAGCCACTTAGCTTTGGTGAAATTTCATGTACTTCATCTGTTATATACTACCGTAAAACGGTGTGTATAGTCTGCATTTACGTATTGTCCCCACCCCTTTCTTGGACCAGAAAATTGCATGTACGATCTGCACTTACAAGTTTTCACAAAACGTCTCAAGATGAAGACATCCAAGTCCAACTTGGCCGCACTCCTTAACAAGTTTTTACTTTAATATGTAATTTATTCTCTTTTTAAATATCATTTATGTTTATACTTTTATTAATTTCTAGTGATCGTAATTAATGTACAAAACTGTAATAAAAAATAGGGCATTGTCATATCGTCTATTTTGATGGTTGTTAAAACAGAAAATCACACATTTCGAAACCAAAACAATTTGTCGACTTTGATTTATCAACCAAAACAAAGAAAACAAAAAGATTTATAACACATTTTATTTTAATCCCTGAATGATTGCAATCAAAACATCGATCTTCAAACAAGTGGTTTAAGTACAGTCATTAACAATTGATTATATGGTCCGTCAACACTGAGGTGGCGGGTTTGAGTCTCACTGTGGGCAGGGTGTACTAGACTCCAATCTTAATTGACAAGGAGTGCCAGTGTTCCTACAGAAGGTTGAGGATTTTTCCTATGTACTCAGGCTTGCTCAACATCAAGCTTTTATGACAGAGCTGAAAAATGTCAGAAAGTGGTGTTAAACACCATACAAACAAACAATCAATAATAGTAAGAATTTGTTTGCAGAAAAAAAGTAGTATTCGATATTTACTTCGGCTTGGACTATCACTCAAAAGTTCAGGTCAGCTGCATAATGTTGAAACTAAGTGCAGATGTCAATATGTAAGGGATGAAATGCACCATTGTTGACAGGATGACCAGAGTTAATCTTATGTATCTTTTTTTTTTTTTAAACTGATGTATACACATGGAAAATATTTCATAATTTTATAATTATTTAAGCTTTACACGAATGCATTTGAAGTAAAAATGTGTTTATTTGCTTCTAATTTCTTTGCAGGTTCATTTATATATATCTTTTGAATTTTTTCTAGGTAGTGAAACTGTCCTTAACAAGAGGTGTATAGCCAGTATTTTAGCATGTGCATTTCTCTGTTTATTTCCAACACCATGGAAACATGCAGGAAGTAAATTAAATGATATCAACTTTTTAGAATATTTCAAGTTACTACCAGATAAGTATGTACCTTTTATTTATTAACTCTTAATTAATATGTATAATTTATGTACCAGTACATACAGTGTCAGAAGTTACATTTGTACAAGATGTATATACATGTACTGGAAGAAATGTAGTGTTTTGCAAAATGTTTTCCTCCTTTTTGTAGTGAGTACAAAAAAAAATTTTCCTATCGTGTCATCAAAATGCAAAAAAGATATAGATTTGTGCTGAAAAACATCATGCTTCAAAAGTGGACCATAAAACAAAGATATAGATATTCATAGTTGTCCTTCCCTAGGGCTAGTGTTGGAGGACTATTGAAGCCAAGAAGTTGCCTTATCATGGTCCCACTTTGCCCTTGATCATCTTCAAAAGGGAAATGAAGTTGCCCTTTCATCTCCCTATGTCGCCTTTCAAATTGTATTCCCATTTTGGTAAGAAATCTTCTTATTTTTGTTACTGGGTCATGTTTATCATGTTTACGTGCCACAAAGTGTAAGCTGGTACCCGTTTAAATTTAATTTGGTTTATAAAGTGTAGCTTGAACTTTGACTGGAATCCAGTTAAGAGCAAAATAACATATGAAAATATCAGGAGCGGATATTAATTTGGTGCCATTGTTGGCAAATACAATGCTGCTAGTGTTGAAATGAGTATTGAAATTATAGAAACATAATAACAATTAGTGTTTTGGTAGTTGCTTTTAAAAATTTTAAGTTAAATCTGTTTAAATACTTTTAGATTAAGGACATAATATATTATGTGTCACAAAGATGTAAAGGCGCCTCAAAAGCGAAGTCGAAGTCGCCCTGTCATTTCCCTTAAGTCACCCGATGATTCACATAAGATACTTGTAAATCTGGTCCAAATACTTCACCCAGACTACCAATTTATCAGTAAATGTGTACATGTAATTCCAATAAAAAAGGCAAACAATATGCGTATTTAACATATTTTCAAACGATTTACGTCTTTCAAATGTATTACGCGCCATTTGTTTATTTACCGTATGTAACTAATTACCGGAAGTGAACAACGAAGAAAAGTAATGTACAACGGCCCATAATGAAAAATCGTAATTTTTTTGATAAACAAACACTTTTAATTGGTTTCAAACTTCAGTTCTTTCAAAGTGTATTGTACTTTTACAATTTTCTTTGATAAGTATATGAGCTCCACTTGAAAGAATAAAGATGTAAAGTAATTATTGACATCATGATATAAGTTCTGTAGATGGGTGTACGGGTGTAGATGGGAATACCTTGTACGGCTACAAGTACTGAAGTAGATCGAAAAATAATCCCTATATCTGGTTTTTTTTTCATTGATTAATGATAAAGGTTATGTGCTGTTTGATATTGCATACAATGAATAATAATGAAAAAGAAAGAAAAAAAACTGAATCTAAGTGAATTATGGTTTTAAAACACAAGAGTAATAATCCTGAAAATTGATGTAAATAATGAAAAATGTATGTAACTACTGCGAAATAAATTATTTGTACGGTCCCCCTGACTTCTCCCTAGTGTCTCCTGATGTCTCCCTATTAGGGCCTGACTTCTCCCTGTTTGGCTGCCAGGGAGAAGTCACTTCTCCCTACATTTTTAGAGTGTGGTGACCCTGTTTATTCAATATTTATGAAAATGTGTAATATAAGTAGACTGAATCAAGCTTAATTTCTGGACTGTTTTTGATACTTTATCCTCAAAAAATTAAAATGCTCAAAAGACCCATATAACAATAAAAATGCAAATGCCAACACTTATTAAAAAAAAAACCAAACAAACAAAACAGGACGCTTTCACAACATATATAATAAAACTTCTCCCTGTTCTATCCTCACTTCTACCTGTCAGCCCCCATGCCGGAGCCCTGCATCCCTGTTAACTCATTCTATAAATTTGTTTAGCTGGTGATGTTTTTATACAAATACCGCTCTGTAGTGATATATACTAAAGTGACACCTTAGAACAATTTGCTTAAATTTTATGATTGTTTTCTACTTTTCAGTCCGTCACAACAGGCAAAATTACGATGTATTTTCAACTACTTTGAGAAAGTAGCCAGTAGGAGATATGAGATTCAGGGAAAAGTTACATTTGTTAGACAGGTATATATACATCTAAAACCAAGGCTGTTTTCAACTAAAGTTATTTATGTCTAATATATTGCTTTTGTCCTGCCAATCAGTCTGTCTGTCTGTTTATCAACTCCTCTGAAACTACCCAACCAGATTTTACAAAACTTGGTATGTAACAAGTACACCATATGTAGTTGTGCATATTAACAGGAAATTCTGATCCTTGTATATGGCCCTTTGAACTTTCTAATAACCATTAAGTGATTTATGTGAAAAATACACTTCTAAGTTAACAGTGATAAATTTAACTGTGATTACAGGACTCACCACACTGGGCGAAGTGGGCGACAAAGTCGCCCTACTAGGACCTGAAGTCGCCCTAAGGCGCCTCAAAAGCGAAGTCGAAGTCGCCCTGTCATTTCCCTCAAGTCGCCCGATGGTTCACATAAGATACTTGTAAATCTGGTCCAAATACTTCAACCTGACAACCAATGTATCAGTAAATGTGTAATTCCAATAAAAAACGGCAAACAATATGCGTATTTAACATATTTTTAAACGATTTACGTCTTTCAAATGTATTACGCGCCATTTGTTTATTTACCGGATGTGACTAATTACCGGAAGTGAACAACGAAGAAAAGTAATGTACAACGGCCCATAATGAAAAATCGTTATATTTTTTATAAACAAACACTTTTAATTGGTTTCAAACTTCAGTTCTTTCAAAGAGTATAGTACTTTAACAATTTTCTTTGATAAGTATTTGAGCTTCACTTGAAAGAATAAAGATGTATAGTAATTATTGACATCATGATAAGTTCTGTAGATGGGTGTCCCATGAAGCAATTTGGATCAGTACAACTTTGATTAATGATAAAGGTTATGTGCTTTTTGATATTGCATACCATGAATAATAATGAAAAAGAAAGAAAAAAAACTGAATCTAAGTGTGTTATGGTTTTAAAACACGAGAGAAATAATCCTGGAAATTGATGTAAATAATGAAAAATGTATGTAACAATTGCGAAATTAATTATTTGTACGGTCCCCCTGACTTCTCCCTAGTGTCTCCTGAAGTCTCCCTATCAGGGCCTGACTTCTCCCTGTTTGGCTGCCAGGGAGAAGTCACTTCTCCCTACTTTTTTCAAGTGTGGTGACCCCTGGATTATTTTTTTGTAAAAACAAACTTTAATTATCAGGGGTTAAAAAATTTTGCTGAGCTGAAGAGGTCTAGGACCTGTGGACCACATAATTTCACTAGTCCTGATAAAATTTCCAGTGGTCTGGCTATTCGATTCTTGTTTTAATTATGTCATTTACATGTAGTAGATTCTGATCTAATCTATTTGAAGTAAATAGAGAATCAAGAAATTGTAAAGAAATTTTCTCAGTATATAAAACTTGTATTTTACTGACATTTAAAATGATTAAAACTATCATCAATTCAACTTTAATTTTTACTGAAAGCCTTAATACATCAATGAGGTCCATTGATTTAACTTTTTTCGGCATCTTTTCTTTGAAACATTCACTTCAGTTTATTTTGGTGATATTGTTTATCTTTCAATATTTTCACACTCGACTCGGTTTGTCACCATTTGGGACTGCATTTTTTGACATGACTTGGAGTATGTATTTTTGTCAAAATGACTGGGTCATGTTTTTATCGATGTTTCCAACACTCTTTCATTAACAATAATTAATTCTTGGCACTGCAAAATGCAGAAAAAACATAGATAAAACAGGTCTTCGAAGCGCTTGATTCTAAACTGAATTACTTTGTCTATTTCAAGCATATTACAGACCCTGAACAAATACAGAAAAGCAAAAGCAACGACGAAACTAAATTGAATAAAGTAAAATCGGTCTTTATCTGGTCCATCGGACTTGGTCTCTCAGGGTTCTCGTTAAGACGCGTATACGCATCCTGGATGCGTAAAAGTTGTGTGGGACGCGCCATTACTAGATTCCGTGCATCCTCGGGACGCATCGCAGTCAAATCATTTGCGTCCCTAAAATCAACAGCACGTCATTTACCTGAACCTACCGAATGATTTTTTTTACAACCGGATGTAATTGTATTTTTAGCTGTGATGCACAGCAGGTGAAATATATTGATCTCTGACAGTGACCGATGACCGATAATAAATGGCTGAATTAACAAAAATCTAAACAATCTTAACATGATTTAAATAATTTTTAAAGAAATTTATGATGTATTTAAAAAAACAGTTTTTATTAACCATAATAATAATATCTTTCTAGTACATTGCGCCAAAATTAAACAAACACGTTTTCGATGTTTATGGTGTTTAAACAGTTATTAAGTGAAACACCTGGCTTGCAACTTGATTTAAAAAGTTTTCTATTTGAATAATAAATTAATTATTTCCATTAACTATCAGTAGCTAGAGCTTGGAATCTGTGCTGGTTTACATAACCAATTTGTAATACAAAGTCAAAGGTTACAAAGAAAATATTTGCAGCAGAAAGATCGTTTTCGATGTTTTTAAAATGTGATTAGGCTTGTGACCTGATTGAAATGATTAAAAAATATTATTGTAATGATTAAATGTCGAATGAACTTTTGATATTTCAGATGAGGTTAAGCAGAAATATTGTCAAGTTTTGGATTGTGAAATTTAAACAAAATTTATAAAATTTATTGAATAACTTAATCATGTTAATAACTACTTTTAATATAGTGCTTTGAAATTTATGTATTATACAATTAGTCAAATTATTTAAACTGAGGTGTTGCCTCTTATAACACTGAACCCATACATTTTCCCCCAGATGAAGCCATGCAGACTTCAAATAACTAACAGAAATAAATGGTGTTAATTCATAATTCCCTTCCATAAAATGGTACTAAAATCTTAGGATATATAAATATGGTCACAATAAAATTATGCGTATCTTTCCATGCTCATTCAGACTAATTTTTATCTCAGTAGAAGATTACAACCCTATATTTTTAAGTTTGAAAAGTTTAAATAAATTTCACAGCAAACTTCATTTATTGAATTGAAATTGCCTCAACCCTGACCAACATCTGTATACTTCTAAGTATTCCCAGACAGTGAACGGAAATATATCATACAATATTAGGTTGACACAAAGCAAAACTACCAAAACAAATATTTTTAATAACTTTTCATTCTGGAAACATGTAGATTAAGCTGTCATGTAGTAATGCATGGGTTTCAACAAAGATTTTAGTATCAAATAAAACATGAAGATGTTCATAATGTTACAAAACAAAACTTAATGTATTACTCATGGTAACGTCATGCAGTACCGGTAGTTTGGTTCGAGTCAACTTTATGGACTCACCAAGACAGATTGGGACTCATCATTCCCAAAAGTGATGAGTCCCAGGACTCACCATAAAAAATCCTAGTGAGAACCCTGGTCTCTGCTAGGATGCACATGTCCTATATGCAAATCAACATGTCCCAAACCTCATACCAGTGGATTTTTTAACCTCTGATGTTTAAACAAACGAGATTCAGTAACATTTAGCTAAAGAAATAAACTGTTCTTTATATGCCCTTTTAGATTTTTAAGTTGCATTATTTAAATTATTACAAACATTTCTCTTAGGTCATTCCTTGGGATGAACTCCCTTGTATGGACACCTGGTTAAACTGTGATGTAGAGTTATGTCCCCTTATCGTCCATCAGGATGGAGTCATTGAAGATGCAGGTTGTAGTGCTATAGAGGTAAATATTTGTTTGTTGTGTTGCTTTATTACTGCTGTTAATGCCATTTTTGCTCTTCCTTGCCTTTTGTAAGTTTTTAATATTTATATTACATGATTATATAGGTTAATCAAACGATATAGTTATTATATTACTGGTGCCATATAAAATACATTTTCAAGTTTTTGGGCAATAGCATAAAAAAGTTAGAAAACGTTTTACAGCAGTGTGCAAACATATTATATGACATAGTATCATACCAAAATTTAATGTTTATTTTAATTTCATGATTTCATTTGTTTTTGTAGACGATTTGAATTTTAAACTATACTATTTGCTTGTCCATAGATGTTTAAACTAAATGCCTTATTATTTTAATTACTTCAATTTAAACATCTTTATGCCCCTGCAATGACATGTCGGGGGCACATTAAGTTTTACCCGTGTCTGTCCATACTAATTTCCGTCAAGCATTTCTCAGAAACTGTAAATGAGAACAATTTGAAATTTTGCAGGGTGGTTCAGTATCACAAGTTGTACGTCCTTTCTGACATGTCGGACAACTACTTCCTGTTTGGGAATTCATTTAGCAGGGGCATCTGTGTCCCATGGACATATTCTTCGATTTTTGTCTCGCCTGGGACGAAAGTCGCTGAATGCGAGACATATGTATGGGAATCCGGTGGCTGCTGTGATGGCGTAATCACTTGGACATCTTGCTTCGTATATTTGTAGGTCCATCAAATTTGGTCCAGAGGTAGCTTATGGTGAGTACTTGCCAGTCAGTCAGTCACCAGTCACCTGACCTTGACCTCAATTTCGATTTCCAGCGACTTTGTTAAAGTTTTTTGGGTTACGACAGTTCCTCTGTAACTACGCATGGAAGGATGACAATATTTTGTATATAGGTTGCTGATGACTAGTACATAACTGTCTGGTAGGTGTCACCTGACCTTGACCTCAATTTCATGGTCCAGCGACTACGTTAAAGTTTTGGGTTACGACAGTTTCTCTGTAAACACGCATGGTAGAATGAAAATATTTCGTATATAGGTTGCTGATGACTAGAACATGACTGTCTGGTAGGTGTTAAAGTTTTTGTATTAGGACAGTTCCTCTGTAACTATGCATGGTATGGTGATGCCATTTGGTAAACAGGCCACTGCTAACTAATGCTATTTACGTAATGCTTATGACGAAATTTATTTTCATTGCTGATACAGAATGCAGGCGAGATGTTTTTCTGTGTCCACACTTGTTTTTATATAGATAGATATGTCATTAAACATATAGTCAGTACAATACAAGGATTCAGAAACAAGCTGAGAAGATTATAATCCTTCTCCAGTTATGACATGACATATATTTAATTCCTTTAAAGCTTGTTTTTAAGTGTGAAGGCTTTGTTTTCCTATGAAACATCAAGTCATCAAAGTTATTGTTTTTCAAGTAGTATTGATTTTCTACCATCAAGCGAGAATTCATTCACCCAGATCTTTTTTAGCTCACCGGGACTCGACATCCTTCTACTGTCGTTGGTCATAAACTTTTTCATATATTGCAATACAAGGTCATTTAATATTGAAATTCTATGCAAGGGTTTTATAATTCAGGTGAGCAGGTTTGAAGCTTACAAATATGAAAATATGAACACAAAATCTAATTTGTGCTTTGTTTCTGTTTAACATAATACAGCTGTACCAGTGCAAACGATCTGTATATGATACATAAGGACCAACCACATGTTTATTTTTTGTGTGTTGTAGGTTGATTTTGCAAATAAATATATTGGTGGAGGAGTGTTAGGGAGAGGTCGTGTACAAGTAAGTAGAATATTTGTATAGGACACTGTCTACTTTAAGTAGTCATCAGTTCTCGTAAAAAGATTTATACATGAAATAAATATATTGTATTGTGGTTGGGTGTTTTTATACCTATTTGGTTTTGGAAGACAGCAATTCAAAATTCAGTAGATGTATGCTTATGCTTGTTCCTAAAATATTTAGTGATATTACTAGCTAGGTGTTTCTTTTAAAACTATTTTATTAAAACTTTAGGGCACTTCAGCTTGTAAAACAAGGATAAAAGAACACAAATCTTTCAAAAGTAACTTTGTATGTATTTTGCTTGGAGAAGATACGATTTACTGTGTGTCCTGAATGAATTACGTCTTTTGCTAGCAGGCCTTTCAGCCAATTTTAGAGTAGGTGTCTCCAAAAGAAAAAGTAGGCAACCACACAAGACGGCCGGCATTCAAGTTGAGCCGAGCATGCTTGGAGCCTATTTCGGCCGGGGGTCTGGGGGCCCCCAGAAGCTCTGGGTAATAAGGCAAAATCCTGCATTCTGGCAGTCTCCTGGAACTAAACTTTAGTTTTTCAAATGACCCTCTGGAGGCGATACATATATATGGGAGTCCGGCGGCGGCGTAAACACTTGGACATCTTGCTTCATACATTTGTAAGCCCAAGCCCTAGGTCCATCAAATTTGGTCCAGAGGTAGCTTATGATGAGTACTTGCCAGTCAGTCACCTGTCACCTGACCTTGACCTCAATTTCACGGTCCAGCGACTATGTTAAAGTTTTTGGGTTACGGCAGTTCCTCTGTAACCACGCATGGTAGGATGACAATATTTGGTATATAGGTTGCTGATGACTAGTACATGACTGTCTGGTAGGTGTCACCTGACCTTGACCTCAATTTCATGGTCCAGTGACTACGTTAAAGTTTTTGGGTTATGGCTGTTCCTCTGTAACCATGCATGGTAGGATGACAATATTTGGTATGTAGGTTGCTGATGAATAGTTCATGACTGTTTGGTAGGTGTCAACTGACTTTGACCTCAATTTCACGGTCCAGCGACTATGGTAAAGTTTTGTGATTAGGGCACTTTCTCTGTAACCATGTATGGTAGGATGAAAGTATTTGGTATATAGATAGCTAATGATCAGTACATGACTGTCTCGTAGGTGTCACCTGACCATGACCTCAATTTTATGGTCCAGTGACAAAGTTAAAGTTTTCTTATTAGATGCGTTTCTCTGTAACCATGCATTGTATATTTTAAATGATAACAATTTAATGCTATTTACCTAATGCTTATGACATAATTTTTTTTCGTTACTGATCCGGAATTCAGGCGAGACATCTTTCTGTGTCCACACTTGTACTTAAAATTGTTAACTTTTTGCCTATCTTCTTTGAAATTTGTATGTCTCATATCAACAAATGAGATGCCAAGTTTAGGTTGTATTTTCAATTTATTATGATTTCAAATTTTGACATGTTCATTGTTGCTTTTTCTTTCAGTGCTTAATGTTTTGATACAAGTAGACAACATTTTGAGAATTAAGTTGCATTAAAGTGTATTAATTCAAAATTGTTTGGTTTCTTTTCTTTATAATGTTTATCAAAACATTTTTTTTTTCATGTTCTGTTCTATTGACATGATTGTGATGTTATTGACATGTATTAGCATTTATGAAATAAAAGTTGACTGTCAGCAGTTTTCACATTTTTGCAATAGAGCAAGCAGCAAATTTAATGCAAATTATTTTATTTATTTTTTTTTCAATTTGGGCAGATACAGTGTACCAAATAGATATATTTTGGGGGTGCATCCCCCTTTTCAACCAAGTTGACATGAAAGACAAGTCCTTCAGATGGACATCTTTTTCTCACATTTTACACAATACAGAGAGTTTCATATTTTTACTTTGTAGTACATTTTCTGTTTCGCTGAAATTATATTTTGGGCCTCGTGGGCCGGGCTTTATAAAAAAGACAACAAGTAACAAGTGTCAACTGTTCTTCTATTTAATTTATTACATCATATTTCCGTTTGTTACTTGGAGATTTTTTATAAGTTCACATATTAGTGAACACAAGTCAGCTTATATTACTTTTGGTTTCCTGAGGATTTTATAAGGATTAGGACCGACACATCTGTGGAAGTGGTTCGCCTGATAAAGGCGGTTTTTACAGATTTGGTAACTGGTAACATAAAAATAAACTTCATATTCAATGTTTCTGTTGCTTTGAAACATACCCGTGTGATCTCTTCGGGTTTTCTTAAAACCAAAACCAAACAGGGTTGTATTTGATCATTTCATGAAAAAATCTCGTGTTTTTATAAATTTTTCGGAACACCTCAAGGTCTTTTCATTTGACAAACGTCCATATCTGATGAAACCTTCCGAGTAATCAACCCTCATTATAGACGACCAATCAGCGACCGGTAAATCTGTCATCTAAATTTAGCGTAAATAAACATCATGTTTTATCCCTCAATGCTAATGATATTTACCGGCATCGATAAATAAAGATAAGGAGAATTACGACACATATTTTTGTCTCGCCTGCGACGAAAGTCGCTGGAGGCGAGACATATGTATGGGAATCCGGCGGCGGCGGCGTAAACATCTTGACATCTTGCTTCATATCTTTGTAAGCCCAAGCCCTAGGTCCATCAAATTTGGTCCAGAGGTAGCTTATGATGAGTACTTGCCAGTCAGTCACCTGTCACCTGACCTTGACCTCAATTTCACGGTCCAGCGACTACGTTAAGTTTTTGGGTTACGGCAGTTCCTCTGTAACTACGCATGGTAAGATGACAATATTTGGTGTATATGTTGCTGATGACTAGTACATGACTGTCTGGTAGGTGTCACCTGACCTTGACCTCAATTTCACGGTCCAGCGACTACATTAAAGTTTCGGGGTTACGACAGTTCCTCTGTAACTACTCATGGTAGGATGACAATATTTGGTGAATAGGTTGCTGATGACTAGTACATGACTGTCTTGTAGGTGTCACCTTACCTTGACCTCAATTTCACGGTCCAGCGACTACGTTAAAGTTTTTGGGTTACGATAGTTCCTCTGTAACTACGCATGGTAGGATGACAATATTTGGTATATAGGTTGCTGATGAATAGTACATGACTGTCTGGTAGGTTCCACCTGACCTTGACCTCAATTTCACGGTCCAGCTACTACGTTAAAGTTTTTGGGTTACGGCTGTTCCCCTGTAACTATGCAGGGTATGGTGACAATATTTTGTATACAGGCCGCTGCTGATATTTAATGCTATTTACGTAATGCTTATGAGGAAATTTATTTTCGTTACTGATGCGGAATGCAGGCGAGACGTTTTTCTGTGTCCACACTTGTTTTGTAACTTTTATTACTTTTCTGGACATTAAGGTAGCCGGCGCTTTTGGTGAGAGTAGGCGGCGGAATTCCGCCGCCTACCGGCTACTTTTGAAAGCCCTGTGCTAGGAGTAAATTTTTTTATTTGCTGTGGGTCTTGAATGAATTATGTCTTTTGCTAGGAGAAGATTGGATTTACTGTGTGCCCTGAATGAATTATCTCTTTTGCTAGGAGTAAATTTTATTTGCTCTGGGTCTTAATGAATTATGTCTTTTGCTAGGAGTAGATTTTATTCACTATGTGTCTTAAATGAATTATGTCTTATGCTAGGAGTAGATTTGATGTACTGTGTGTCCTGAATTAATTATGTCTTTTGCTAGGTGTAGATTCGATTAACTGTGTCTTGCATTTATTGTTATGTCATTTTCTAGGAGGAGATACGATTTACAGTCTGTCCTGAATTAATTACTTCCCTGTTATTTATGGAAGTAATGGAGGACAATGAAGCTATAATATTACAAGGCTATGAACAGTTCTCCAAGACATGTGGCTATGCTGGTACCTTACAGTATGTTGGGGATTATACAGAATCTACTATGGTATGTTGTAATAGGGTTTAGAAAAAAAAAAGAACACAAATTATACTCTAAACCACTTAAAATCTGTTATATTTATCAGAAAACTCCCCTCAATAAATAACCGTATTAAACATATGTTCAGACTATTCTTAAAAGGCTCCCATTGCTCAACCCACAGAACTGCCCAGCATGTCTCCAGGTGGCAAATAGGGGAGGCCCTCCGTTAGGGGTCGTTAGGTAACCTTGGAAAGTGTCACACTAAGTGCACAAAAGAGACCTCTTTTGTGGATTAAAAAAACACTCATTGTAGCTACTAAATTCTCTGTCTCTACTCAATGCTCCATTCTTTTCCAGTGACAGTCTAAATTGTGTTCCATTTGTTCCTGTTCCTAAATATAAGTGGAATATAGCTTGCTAGATGTTATGCAGACAACTAATCAAGAACCATGTGCATTATTTTATGATTGTTTTATGTTAATATCTGGTCCACATGTAATAAAACAGCCTAGCTTTGATTTTGGTTAAATTTCTATTTCACAGAAAATCTACAGCAACAGTATATTTATCCAATATGTGCCTTTTGCAATAATATATTATTCAGTTTAGACATTTAGTGGTTTGTAGAGATTTTAGAATGACTGACAGTTTTATAGTCTTCCCTGTATAAGGGTTCCAGCAGCATGAACATCTTTATATGATTTACAAAAGGGTTTATTTGACTCATAATGTTTCTCTGTCTTACCCTACCAAATAATACAGCAGCCATGATTTTAAAAATGTGCTGGTGTTTAATCCATCATGAGCTACATGCTAAACATAGAAGATAATAATATTTTCCTTGACAACCAAGAGACTTAAATATATGTCGGCTTAATAGAAGTTGTTCAACCACATGTGCAAGGAAGCCAGATTTGTGTATGTCCTCCATTTGAAATTTTGACTTAGATTAGACTGGCAACACATAATTGTTCTGTAATTTATTCTTTTAAAGGCTGATGAGGATGGAAACTTTATGACAACAATGTGTGCTATTGATGCCATCCCTTTCAGAACTGACCCAAAACTTCAATATTTAGAACATTATTATCTAAGAGATCTCAATAAGGCATTTGTGGGGTTCTCGGCAAAGGTAGACAGGGGTACAACTGTTTACCCTTATGACCAATTAGCCAAAAGATTACTGTCACATGATCAATCTGAAAGCAGGAAGGAGTCAGCCAGTGAAGAAGAATATATGACAGCAGCTGAGGAAGAATTTGACCAACACGTTTGTGGTGGAAATGGTAAATTTTATAATAGTTTTCATTATAAAACATTTTATTTTTTGTGCTGCATCAATAAACATATACGTAAAAGATAACAGTATAATATACCTGTTGTATAAGTGTTTATATTTGTAGACATCAATTTGTTGTGAATTAAAGAAAAATGTCCAGAGTTATTTTTTATACCCCCGCTCGACAGAGTCGGGGGTATATAGTGGTCCTCATGTCCTACCGTCCGTCCGTTCGTCCGTCCACATTTGGTTTCCGGATGATAATTCAAAAAGTTTACATCCGATTTGAATGAAACTTTGGGATATTGTTATATATCAGGTTGGTAAGAAGCCTATCAATTTTGGGGGAAATCCGTCAAATTTCAAGGTCACAGTCCACGAAAAACGTTAGAAATTTTAACACAAAAGTTGTTTCCGGACAATAACTCAAAAAGTTTACACCCCATTTGAATGAAACTTTGGGATATTGTCATATATCAGGTTGGTAAGAAGCCTATCGATTTTTGGGGAAAGCTGTCAAATTTCAAGGTCACATTCCACGAAAAACGTTAGAAATTTTAACATAAAAGTTGTTTCCGGACAATAACTCAAAAAGTTTGCATCCGATTTGAATGAAACTTTGGGATATTGTTATATATCAGGTTGGTAAGAAGCCTTTTTATTTTGGGGGAAATCCATCAAATTTCAAGGTCACAGTCCATGAAAAACGAAATTTTTACAAAAAAGTTGTTTCCGGATGATAACTCAAAAAGTTTGCATGTGATTTGATTGAAACTTTGGGATATTGTTATATATCAGGTTGGTAAGAAGCCTATCGATTTTGGGGGAAATCTGTCAAATTTCAAGGTCACAGTCCACGAAAAATGTTAGAAATTTTTACAAAAAGTTGTTTCCGGAAAATAACTCAAAAAGTTTTCATCCGATTTTAATGAAACTGTAAAATATTCTTATATATTTTGTTGGTAAGAAGCCTATTGATTTTGGTGGAAATCCATCCAATTTCAAGGTCACAATCCACGAAAAACGTTAGAAATTTTCACAAAAGCGGGGGTATCACAGTCTTCACGAAATGCGTCGGTCCGACGGACAAAACCGATATAATAACGCTTGGACCGGTAAAAAATCGTGTTTCATCGGTCCGAAAGTCCGACATTGTTATTATCGAAGTTCAAGTTGTCCTGATGGTTCATTCACAGAAAATACTTATATATCTGGTTGTACTGATTCACACAGACTTCCAACTTTTGAGTAAATATGTAAAACCAATAAAAATTGCAAAGATCCTGCGTATTTAACTCATTTTTGAAACATTTTAGTTGGGCAAATGGATTACGCGCCATTTGTTTATTTCCGGGATACGTCTAATTACCAACAGCGAAAATGAGGAAAAAAGTAGACTACAACGGCCTTTAATGAAAAATCGTAACTGTTTGATAAACAAACACTTTAAAATGGGGTTGAAACTCAAAAGTTCATTTAAAACATATTTTATGTTAATCATTGGCTTTGATAATATATAAAATATATACTAGTAAGCTGAAATTGAAGACTAAAGATAACTTAAGTTATCAATGACCACATGATGATTTCTGTAGATGGGTGTCCCATTGAGCAGTTGCTTTCAGCTTTGTGAAGTATTGCTGTGTATAATAAATGTCATTTTATTTATATTCTTTAGACACATTTGTCCAGATATACACAGCTTGTTTATAACAGTTATGAATAGTATGATGTTAACAATAACTTTTATGTATGATATATGTCTGTATCTACATGCATACTTAGTATAAGGTAGCTAGTTAAATGTAAACAATGGCAACATCGACCAATTTGGTCCGGCAAAAGCTGCTTCGGTCCAGCATTTCTGGGGAAGTTGGTGGACCGAATGTCCACCATTCTTTGGAAAGATTTCGTGAAGACTGGTATCAGCGATCGCTAGATCGACTTTGTCTAGTTTTTAATAATTGCATGGATTTCAGAGTTTCAGAAAATTTTGTCAGTTGTTAATGAAAAATTTATACATGTAGATTAATAATGATATTTTTTTTAATCAATGAAAAGTGTTTTAACTACCTACGTGTGTAATTTATTTCAATTTATGTACTCTGAAATAAATTACTTTGTGATAAAATCTGGCTGTCTCTTGTGATATTGTTATAATTGACCCATTCAACACAAATGGTTTCAAACATTGATGGTTTGCTACCAAGTTCAAGGGGCCTCGGTGGCCGAGTGGTTAAGGTAGTTGGTCTACTATTGATCATGTGGTCTGTCAACACTGAGATTGCGGGTTCGATTCTCACTGCAGGCAGGGTATACTCGACTCCACTCTTAATTGACAAGGATTGCCAGTTTTCCTTCCGCAGATCGGGGGTTTTCTCCGGGTACTCCGGCTTCCTCCCCCAATAAAAACTGGATGCCATGATATAGCTGAAAAATTGCTGAAAGTGGCATTAAAACAACATTCAAACAATCAAACAAACCAAAGTTCGACTCCAAGTTAAAAAATAATTGTTAATTCCCAATAAAAAACATTTGGAATAATCATTGGTTAGTGTACCAGATGCCATATTGTGGGATTTATTTTCAGACCTCTCTGACTCCTACTTCTTTTTTACAGACTTAATAAGTTTTCAGCTGTCCATAACCATTTTTTATTATCTGTATTGTTTTGTATAAAGTTATAGAGCGGAGCATTAGCTCACAGTTATACTTGTTTAAAGGATAAAACACTACAATTTTACATATTTGTTTAGTTTAAACCACAATAGTTTTCCAATTTTGCTAAGAATTATTTATATTGTATATTTTTCAGTTCCATTATCTTTGTTGAATTATGCTGATGGTCTGTTAGTGGAGATTATGTCATCAGCTTTACTTGAAGCAGGAACAGAACTCTGTGGAAAAGCACAGAAAGTTCACATAGATACTAATTATCTTGATGACCAATCTTCGTCAAATTTGATGAATGAGAAACCGCCACAGGATGATGGCATGGATCATTTAGATGTAGATTTAAAAGATTGGTATCTACGTTTGAGGCGTAGGAGTTCAAATTTAAGTGATGTAGGGTCTAGACGGAGTAGCTGTAGCACAAGATATAGTTCTGATTTTAGTTCAGAATTTGAGGAATATTATGACAATTTTCAAAAACGTGAACAATTATTAGGAAAACATCACACAATCAAAGAAGAAACATGTCACCATGTTGTAAGTGAATTTGCTGCCAATCTTGTATCCTCCATTTTATTAGAAGGAACAACTGCTGCAGCAAGTATTGTTCTTACAATGTCTCCAGTTATGACTGAGTTCCATAATGATGCACCAGTGTCTGTGATAACCAAACCTAAAGCTAGGAAAGCTTCTGATGAATACGTTGATGAAAGTTTGACTGTTTCAAATGTGGTAGTTAGACAATTTGCTGAAAATTTTGTTGACAATTTATTTTCTGAAAATTTCTTTAGAAAAGAAATTGTAGAGGAGGTAAATAGATTAAATCTAAATATCTACATTCCAGAACCAGAAATTACAAACTTTCCCTGTCTGTCTGTTGCTAAGCAACAGCTGTTGTTATCTGTCAGTGAAGAAGAGGAAGCAGATAGGCGTTGTCATGAAATGGCAACAAATATTGTGTATGAAGTAATGAGTGAAGCGGTGTTAAAATATTTGTCAGAGCAAGATGATAGGTTCATGGGAAATGAGGATGAGACATTAAATAGATCAGTATCAGAATGCTCCTCCTCACCTTTTGATACTTATTCCAACCATTCAGAATCTCCTAGTGTAAAACACTTAGTAGATTCAGATTTCTTACATCCTGTTAGCAGTATTCTTTTATCTGGAGATGAAATTGTTCAGTTGACAGATGACAATTCTACCCTTAGTAATGCTCCGTATTTGACTGCCTCTGCAGAGAAAGTAAGCAGCAGTATTCTCATAAAAAATAATATTGAAAGAGTCAAAAGTCCAACTGCTGAAAAATGCAGGCGTAAACAGTTGGAACTATTGAGTAATAATCATAAACCTACTGATGTAAAAATTGGTCAGTATCATCAATTTGTTGGTAAAAATCAAAGAAAAGTCAGTTTTTTTGCAAGTTCTTTGTCCAGAGATCTTTTGACAACAGCATTTGTAGAAGTTCAAAGAACTTCAAATGGTGGGAGCTACATACGACGTAGCAGTGAACCTTTACAAATGTCGAATAAAGCTGCCAGGCAGTTGAAAGAATCGATAAATGGCAGTGATTGTCCTAAGAAAAAAACAAGTAGAACAGATGAAGATATTGCTGTTCTTGAAGCAGAAATATCCCAGGATGGACCTCTGTATATGGATTTTTCAAGAAAATATAGAAGGGAATCATGTGGTTTCCATGATGAAACTCTTTCAAGGTAAGAACCCTTAAACTAAAAGTAGGTAGAATTACTGGGTTTCGATACAGCAATTGTTTGCAGAATATGAATGAACCAGTGAATGTGGTCTAACTGACATTTTAATTTACAGACTTATCTTGGGTATAAAGTTAAATAGTGCTTTTGTTTCAAGTTCATTGCAGGGACTCGGTGGCTGAGTGGTTAAGGTAGTTAGTCTACTATTGATCACATGGTCTGTCAACACATAGGTTGAGTTTTCAAGTATTATTTCTGGTAGGGTGTGCTCGACTTCAATCTCAATTGACAAGGATTGCAAGTCAGGTTTTTCTCCTCCCTCAATAAAAACTGAATGCCATAATGCAGCTGAAAAATTGCTGAAAGATTTGTTCATTCAAACAATAAATTTCAATGCAATGCTAATATTTCTTGTTTTAAGTGGCTTTTTTTTTAAGTACATGTATTGTACTGGACCGTTTGTATGTTTCATATTTATGTAATGTACCCTGCATTAAATCTTTATCGAACATGAATTCCTGCTGCCACTTAGTGAAACAAGAACCATGTTGATTTTAAATTGGTAGATCATAGTTTTGGTAGCTTTTGATGTACACACCTAAACAAAATGATGCATCCCTGGGTTTAACATACACAAGCAGAGCTCCAGATAAGCTGCGTATTTGCGTTATTACGCAATTTAATTTTCATAAAACCCAATTATTTTTATTGCTTTGCGTTGCAAAACGCAATATCAAAGGTCTAAAACCCAATCAATTTTTAGAAACATGCTTAATTCACTCAATGAGTGCATACAATTGTTCAGTGATTGCGTTAATTCATTCAAATAAATACACAAAGTTGCGTAATTACGATCCCATTATTTCACAACGTAACAACCAAGGTATTCCGAATGTAATATCTATTTCATGCAGCATACGGTGCTCCAGGTATGGAGATTTATTTCACAAAAAGAGATGCATGTTCCCTGTTAAATATAAATACTTTTCTTCCAAAATCGTATTTATGGTTAGAACCAGTCTATAGTATTTTGTTGTTGGAACCATGAGAGGTCATTATCCTTTTAAATGGCTTGTGCAAAAGTAACAGAACGGGCGAGACATCAAAATTTTGTATTAAAAAAATCTTACTTTCACGTAAAATTTCATATATGGGGCATTACACATATAATGCTAAATTACACAAAAATGGAGATAAAAGTATACATGTCCACGCACTTTTTTCGGGAATTTTACCTTAAAGTTTAAGAATGGTTTTTCTACTTTCATTTCAATGTTGTGGTCACATTGTACCACATTACACACTTTAGGAAGTGCTTCCACTGTAAAGACATTGACTGGAAAAAAATATATTCTTGTTCTACAGTAATGCCATACCTTTCAAAATATCCAACTCTTAAGCAATAGCAGTTATAAGCAAAAGCAGAAACAAAAGAGAAAATTGGGACTATTTTTTCACCCTGCCATGTTGTGAATTCATTAAATGGAAATTCATTCCATGAATAGGATAATGACCCCATGATGAATAGAAGTGGAAGAAAAAGGGCTTCCGTGACATCCACCAACCAAACAATACTAATTGTAATAATTTTATTGGAGTGCACATATAGATTAGAAATGCTGGCTGTCCATTAATTATGAATAGACCTGTGTGCTCTCATTTAACTATTGTCTATAAGTAATCTTGACCTCAAGATAGTTTCCATTGTGAAAGGTACAATATTTTTGTTGTGTTATTTAAGATGTATGTCTTGGTCAAATGGAAGATCTATGCTCTCTGCACAATACATTCAAATGTTTCTGTAGTTGCTGCAAAACCACAAAAGGTTTATCTACATGTATAAAACCATAGTGAAGTACATTTTTGTCAGCTTAAATAAAACCCAATTCAATAAATTTTAGATGGGTGAAAAACCCAATTAACTTATTTTGGAGTGGGTAAAAAAATGATAAAAGTGATATATAAAAAAATACCCAATGAAATAAATCATATGATGGGTAAAAAACCCAATTAAGAAAATCTTATCTGGAGCTCTGCACAAGATCATGTAAAAGGCATCTTTGGGTTTGTCATACGATAATTCATGTAAAAGAAATTGTTACTAGTTGTAACTTACTACTCAGCTATTGCATTTTAAATGCATTTACGAATTGTGTTCAATTCATATGACCAACAATGAAATCATTTGCTGGTTTGTTGTCAAGTGAAAACATTCTTCATGTATATGCATATTATTCTGCAACAAACTTGTTCATGCAAGTGAGAAGCAAACCCGAGCGAAATCTTAATTTGATAAATTAATACAACTATATAGCAAAATTAAATGTAACATTATAATCAAATATTATTAATGGAAGTTTATTCAGAGCTTTTGGATGTAAAATTATGGACACTTTGTTGGAGATATTTACAATGCTCAGTAAATCATGGGAGATATAAACATTATAGTAACTTAAAAATAAAGTACTTTAGGAACGTGGTTTATAGGAAACATTAACATTAGCCTCATTTGATTCCAATAAGTTATTAATATATATTTCTAGATTTGCAGAGGAATTGATGAAGACAGAATGTAAAGTTCCAGAACTTTATCTTTTTGACTCGTCTAACAGAAGTACAAGTGGATCATCTAGTCATTCTTGGCGTAGCAGTATTAGTGGTTTTAAAGATCAAACTCTAGCAAGATTTGAAGAAGAATTGTTAGCTTCAGGTCGACCAAAATCTAGGGGAAGTTTGAAAAGGAAAAAATCAGGCAAGTCATCAAAACGCTTTAAGAGTAAATCATCTGAAAAACTTTCAGAGAGGAAAGGAAGCAAAGGTTCACTAAGCATTCAACAAGGAAGTGAAACCTCAGGACTTTCATGTTACTCTATTAGCTCATCAACACCGAGTCCCCCTCTGGAAGAATTATCTAACTTTGCTGAACGACTGTCATGCAATATTTTGTCCGAATGTTTTAATGTTATGTTTAGTGGAGCAAAAACAACTTGTGAAATTCCAAGTAAAATTCAGAAGAAAGAAAATGTAATAGATTATGCTGAGAGAATTGCTGCTGAAATTCTTCGTGATGTATTATTTGATTTAAAAGACAAAAGCAGTTGGATAACTTGGCAGCCAATCATTCATAGTGAGACAGAAAAAAAGGGTGATGATGAAATGCAGAGTTTTTCTGACGAGTATGCTGATGCCTTGGATGTTCCTTATAAAAGACTGGAAGAATTCGCTGATGTTCTGGCATTAAATGTTTTACAGAGATCTATTAATGTATTTAAACGTGAAAAAGAAAGTACTCAAAGAGTAAGTTTTTATACCATTTTAAAAAAGTGGCATGGTTGAAATTACCTAATTTGTTGGTACCTATAGTTTTTTTCTTATTTTGAAAGATGTACAAAATCATTTTTTTAATTAAAAACAGTTCCCAATCTCCTCTTCTGAAGTCCTAGTTTTGTACCATGCTTTTGCAATACCATAATGTTCAGCTTTAACATGACCATACAGATGTGTATCATAAAAATGACATACTAGTATCTCCAAAACGATTTTTTAGCTCACCTGGACCGAAGGTCCATGTGAGCTATTGCTATCACTTGGCGTCCGTCGTCCGTCGTCTGTCGTCCGTCGTAAACTTTTTCAAAAATCTTCTCCTCTGAAACCACTGGGCCAATTTTTTTCAAACTTGGCCACAATCATCCTTAGGGTTCCTAGTTTCAAGTTTGTACCCAGGGTGTTGATCAACAGACAAATATGGCCGCTGTTACTAAAAATAGAACATGGGGGTCAACACAGGTTTTTGATCATTATCTAAAAAACTATAATAGCTATAGAGAAAACCGTTACTTCAAATTGATCAGCACATTAAGTTCTACAATAGTTGCTATTAGTGCGAAGTTGTGTATTGGCTTCTTGTAGGAGTTATTGCCCTTTTTTGACGATTTTTGACAAAATTTTTGGTATTTACAATATAACCTGAAAAATATATGAGGTAGAGTGAAACTGTAAATGGCAAAAATGATCAGCAATAAAAGCCCTACAATTCACTTGGTTGGTCTGAAATTGTCAGATGACTCTTTATATGAGTTATTGCCCTTAAATGGTAATTTTTTATGAAATTTTCCGTTTTTGTCCTGTAACTTTAAAACTATAACAGCTAGAGTAAAACTGTAAATAGCAAAAATGATCAACAATACAAGCCCTACAATTCACTGTATTAGTCTGAAATTGTCAGATGACTCCTTATAGGAGTTATTGCCCTTAAATGGCAATTTTTTTATGAAATTTTCCGTTTTTGTCCTGTAACTTGAAAACTATAGCAGCTAGATTGAAACTGTAAATTGCACAAATGATCAGCAATAAAGACCCTACAATTCACTTGATTGGTCTGAAATTGTCAGATGACTCCTTATATGAGTTATTGCCCTTAAATGGTAATTTTTTATGAAATTTTCCGTTTTTGTCCTGTAACTTTAAAACTATAACAGCTAGAGTAAAACTGTAAATAGCAAAAATGATCAACTATACAAGCCCTACAATTCACTGTATTAGTCTGAAATTGTCAGATGACTCCTTATAGGAGTTATTGCCCTTAAATGGCAATTTTTTATGAAATTTTCCGTTTTTGTCCTGTAACTTGAAAACTATAGCAGCTAGATTGAAACTGTAAATTGCACAAATGATCAGCAATAAAGACCCTACAATTCACTTGATTGGTCTGAAATTGTCAGATGACTCCTTATATGAGTTATTGCCCTTAAATGGTAATTTTTTATGAAATTTTCCGTTTTTGTCCTGTAACTTTAAAACTATAACAGCTAGAGTAAAACTGTAAATAGCAAAAATGATCAACAATACAAGCCCTACAATTCACTGTATTAGTCTGAAATTGTCAGATGACTCCTTATAGGAGTTATTGCCCTTAAATGGAAATTTTTTATGAAATTTTCCGTTTTTGTCCTGTAACTTGAAAACTATAGCAGCTAGATTGAAACTGTAAATTGCACAAATGATCAGCAATAAAGACCCTACAATTCACTTGATTGGTCTGAAATTGTCAGATGACTCCTTATAGGAGTTATTGCCCTTAAATTGCAATTTTTTATGAAATTTTCCGTTTTTGTCCTGTAACTTAAAAACCATAGCAGCTAGAGTGAAATAATAAATTGCAAAAATGATCAGCAAAAAAGCCCTACAATTCATTTAATTGGTCTGAAATTGTCAGATGACTCCTTATAGGGGTTATTGCCCTTAAATGACAATTTTGTTAAGAAATTTTCCATTTTTGTCCTGTAACTTGAAAACTATAGTAGCTAGATTAAAACTGTAAATTGCACAAATGATCAGCAATAGAAGCCCTACAAATGATTGCTTAGTCCAAAAATTGCAAGATGACTCTTTATAGGAGTTATTGCCCTTTCATTATGAATTTGGACATATGAACAGTTTTTTAATTATAAATTAGTCTATAACACACCTATTAGTAGAGTAAAACTGTAAATTTCTAAAGTACCCTAAAGGACAATGCCTAAAAACCATTTAATTTTCAGAAATTGTGGATGGCACCTTATAGGAGTTATTGTATTTAACAAATTTTTTGAAGAAATGTTTAGTTTTTGCACAGTAACTTAAAAGCTATAACAACTAGACTGAAACTGTTAATTTCAAAAATTTTAATATAGTTTAAGTCATTTGGATTCCAGGTGAGCGATTACAGGCTCCTGGGAGCCTCTAGTTTAATGGTTGATAACAAATGTTTATAGCCATAACTTAATTACAGTAATGGTATTGCTGAAAATCATGCAGTCCAAGCCTTGTTTTGTATTTAAAGTTGTTAAAATATGAAAAATTACAATCGTGCTTTTATTATGTTGGTCTACCGTCAGGTGGGGGAGATAACTCAAGTATATATTATAAATTGAAGAACATGTGCAGGACACGGAAAAATTACAAAGATCCATGCCGTTTTTTGTCATCTGGAATAGATTATAATTTATTATAAATTATGTGAAAGACACAGAAAAATGACAAATATCAATTCTGTTTTGTCATATCATATACTTGTACCATAGCCTCATTTTTTAAAATTGCATTCAGACCAATGTGTCAGAACACTCGTCTGGGAAGTGGCTATGTTTATTTATGTTTGTTATTTTCTAATTCAGTTGCATACCATGTGAAATTTCCAAATTTTACATTTTTACAGATTTTGTCGATAAAAACATTTAGGGTAGTAGCTTCATAAAATGGTTGGTTGGGGTACTGTAAAAACACGTGCTTTTTGTACTTAGCCTTTCTTAAGTTAATACATGGAATGACATCAACCTAGAGCTAAAAACCTTTGCAATAAAATCAAGGAATCATATTAACAGAGCATTTTACTTAAGTTAAAATTATTGTTGGTTGGTTTATCTTGGTATTAATAATTTTTGTAGAAAAATATTGGTCGACCTATTGCTACTGGTAACTGGGGTTGTGGAGCATTTTGTGGTGATCCACAGCTGAAGGCCATGCTTCAGTGGATGGCGGCATCATATGCTGGAGTACCTTATGTGATGTACTATACCTTCCAACATGACAAACTTACAAGGGTGAGTATGAAAACCAAGTCTAAAATAATGGCTGTGCTAATTGTGTATTTATAAAGCGTTACATTTATTATTGATTTCTTTATTATTTAATGATTGTTTGTTTGAAAGAGTTCAGCCTACCAGAGCAATTTTTATATGGCTGCAAATATTATTGCAGTTAGATTATCATTAGTCATTTGTAAACACATTTTTACTAAAGTAGGTACATATTTGGTGTAATCTACTACTCCTACAGCTTTTAACCCAGATCCCTAAACTTCACAAACGGACGGACGGACAGACATGAGTAAAACTTAATGCCCCCCGACATGTCGTCTCATAAAAAATCTGGTCTCATATAAATATGGGTCATGTTTATAATATAATAAAGTGTAATTTTAATAATGACATTGTGTTTTCTTCTTCACTATGTTATCATTTTGTGTATATAAATATAACCTTCTTTTAAGTTTACTGAATATAAATATGGGTTATGAAAATTGTTCATTTTATATAAATATGGGTTGTGAAAATTGCTTATTTTATATAAATATGGGTCATGAAAATTGAAATTTTATATAAATATGGTTCATAAAAATAGGAAATTTTGTATAAACATGGGTATTCAAATCAAAAATGGCACATCCCACCCTAAAAATTACCAAGTTACCCCCCCCCCCCCCCCACCACCTACTTCCTTTATGCTAAGTTTCATCAAGCAGTTTAGGAGGAATTGTGCTTACAAGGGATGTGGACAGACAGACAGGCAGGGTGATTCCTATATACCCCCAAACAAGTTTGCGGGGGGGTATAAAGATTGTATACCTGGTAGATGACTAACACACTCATCAACAAGTATCTAGGTCGGGTGTAATCAAGCCTACACACCCAAAACTGGACACCCCCACATAGCTAAATATCGGGTTCCATCTAATAAAAGTGGATGTAATATATGATTTGTAATATTGATGTCGATGTAAAATAAGTGTTGCCCTTCAGGACAAATATAAATATTGCCAATTAAAGGAAAAATCAGTTAAAACCTCTTCCAATGAAAAATCGGACAAATTACTCATAATCAAAATTGATAAATAATATAAAAAAACCTTAAAAATATAAAAAAAACAAGAAATGTAAATCAGGTTATTTTGGTGTCTGGATATTTATGTATTTCTGTCAAAAGCAATTTTTTATTTTGGTGTGTTTAATTTTGGTGTTTCATCCATCTGATGTGTTATATTATATTGTATTTTGGCACCCTCAATAGTCTTTCTGTCAGTAATTAACGATCACAGATTTAAATTTGAATCCTTATAAAATTAAATGACAATGAAGGTGTTATTTTTTATTATCAATTACAGAGTCTAATTAGTAAATGATAAGCTGGACATAATTGTGTATGAATAAAAATTCATACATTGTGTTTTCTTAACAAATTTTAAAGAGAATAAGGTAATATGTGTAATTTTCCTTTACACACACTTGTGTATTACCTGTATTTTAAGCCCTAAGCTATAAAATATTGTCTAACTGGTCGGCTATTTTGGCGTTTTAAATGTTGGTCATTACTTTATTACTTTGGTGTGTCTAATTTTTGCTCCTTCACAGAAAGTGCCAAATGAACTTAAATAGAACTAAAACTAAAAAACACGATTTATGGTATTTACTAGATGCTTTTCAAAAACCATGATACTTCAATGCAATGAAAAAAAAGCAATAAAATAAGCAAAAGTCTGAAATGGCCAGGTTAAAAGCTGGTGCCTTTATGATTTGGGAATGGTTTACAAAAGTTTTGGGTCTGTGTCATATAATGTAGGAGGAGTTGGTAACACAAAAACAGAGCCATCATGTATAAAAAGTGTGCTAAAAATGACGAAGTTACCATGTTGAGAAAAATGGGAAAACTTTTCTTGATCAATTTTACAAGTTCAGGTGCACAACTTCTATAGGTTTGCAATCTTAGTTTCAAAGATATGTGTTGAAAGCTGTAGTAGTAGCTGATCACATAAAACAGGTACCCTCTTCTGAAAAGTTCCTAAGTGTGGAAAAATGGGGAAAACATTCTTGGAACAATTCCAATATAGAAAGTACTCAACTTCAATATGAATGCAAACGTCCGTCTGTCCGTACGTACGTACTTCCGAACAAATTTCCGTCAAGCTTTTCTCAGAAACAGTACATGAGAACAATTTGAAATTTGGCAGGGTGGTTCAGTATCACAAGTTGTACCTCATAAGGGACTTTCAGACCTGTTGGACAACTACTTCCTGTTTACGACTGGGCCGATATGAAAATGTGTTAACACAAGTATGAAAATTTCCGTCAAGCTTTTCTCAGAAACTGTACACAAGAACAATTTGAAATTTGGCAGGGTGGTTCAGTATCACAAGTTGTACGTCCTAAGCAACTTTCAGACCTGTCAGACAACTACTTCCTGTTTTCGACTGGGCCGATATGAAAATGTGTTAACACGAGTATGAAAATTTCCATCAAGCTTTTCTCAGAAACCCTACATTAGAACAATTTGAAATTTGGCAGGGTGGTTCAGTATCACAAGTTGTATGTCCTAAGCGACTTTCAGACCTGTTGGACAACTACTTCCTGTTTGGGACTTACTTTAGCGGGGGCATCAGTGTCCCATGGACACATTCTTAAATTTTTTTCAATTAAGATTAAAAAGCATACCCATTTTTATATAAGATTGTTTTAAAAACTATACCCATTTTTATATAAAGTTTATAATGAAATGATATATTCATGTAAACTTTTTCTCATGATCAACATTTTGTTTTGTAGTTACAAGAAGCAGTAGATTCCATTTTGTCTAGAGGGTGGACAGTGTGTCACCTAATGCAGGCTATCAGGAGTTACTGTCAAAGCACCTTTGAAATTTTAGAACAGTCCAATTCAGATTCACCAGATCTGTTAAATGTTTTGTTACACAGTGAATCTTTCAAAGAGTTAAAATTCTAACTTAGGTTATTTCTGTTTAGAAATTGTGTGCTTCTCACCGAGTGCTTAATCTGCCCACCATGCTTGTCTATTAGTGATAGTTTAATAACGAAAGCATATTGGTTTATTCACAGAAATTTAGAAACAATAATTATGATCGAAGATGGTAAAGATACAAAGGTCATTACAAATAGGTTTTTGGAAACCCGATATGGAATATATAATAAATTTTTATGCTGCAACTTATTTATTAGAGAATTTCCATTTTTATTAGATCAAGGCATTATAGCCAGGAAACTGACTACAGAATAGTGATAATAATATTAAGTTTACCTCAGATAGAAATTTGATGTTCAAGGGGCATTAAAACGTTTATTTGAACCAATCTGACATGTTATTATCCAATCACATGTACCTTAAGTGGGTGTTTTTGTTGTTAATTTTGGTGTAAAATCCTTGTTGGTCTACCTATCAGACAACATAAGTTGTTAATCACTTCCTGGCATGCGACCTTATTATGTTAGTTACCAATCTGAAATTCAACAATTTTCTTAAGAAAATCCTTTTTTTTGTTGGCAGTAATGGCATTTCTGAGAAGTAGAAGACTTTCCCTACAAAAAATAGTTTTAGAAAATAAGATCTGAAATAGTTTCTTTCCTATAAAATGAGAGTTGATGACATTGGGTACTTGAGGAGATGATGTCGCTAGCCAGTACTGCTTGTTTTCAGACATAAGTAAACATTTAGAGACCAATAAGTGCCCTACTGTCAGTGATGGTAGATATTTTTATAATTATAATCGATAATCTTGTTTGCTGGAAAAAAATGCCCAAGGTACACCAAAGGTTCAAAATCTCAGAAAAGCGCACCATCTAAGACGGTTAATAATACTAGTACTCAAAGAAGAAACCCCCACAAATTATTGAAAACAAACTTCTCCTTGGAAACTAGTTGCTTTAAGTAACAACAGAAATACTGCATCTTTACGAATGTGTTCATGTGATATATTGTTTGCCACATTAAATAAAATAAAATGACAGAAAACAAGTTAAAATGACTTAACTTGAATTAAGCAGAAATGGTACCCAATTGGTCTTACAGAAATTGTTTAAAATGAGCTTTTATCGAAATTACTAAATATTTATTTTTTCCATGATATAAACTGCTGAGCAATTTATGCACATGTGATCATCTAGTCAGAAATATAATAAATTATTATTGTGTAGTATTATATAAAAGTACATGTTGCATTTTATTTTAAAGAAGAGGGACATTCTAACACAAATCATAAGCTTTCAAAGATTTTGTCGTTGATTTGGAGGGGCTTTTTTTGCTGTTTGGTTAATGTAGTTCATCTGCTATTGATCAACTTTGAGTTTGTGGGTTCGTTTCTCACTGCCTGTAGAGTGTGCTCAACTCTGTCATTAGAAGTTGTGCAGGGTCCTGAGAGCCATTGCCATCACTAACCATCTGTTGTGGTCATTGAACTTTTACCAAAAAAAATGTATCTGTAACTTTAAGGCTATTTTTATTGAAAATTGTGTTCATTATGCCTAGCCCACGGAAAATGACCACAAAGTAGAAAATAGGGGTAAATTGCAAGTTATTGCTTACCGTTAATTTCTTGAATACCTTCATTGAAATAGAAAATCTGAGGGTAAAGAAACATGCTTAGGATATCAAGACAATTCATATTTTTGTAACAATTTTGTAACTATTTTCTTGAAAACTTGAATGGATAAAGAGAAATTATAAACCACAAAATAATCACACGGCCAACATTTATTAAAAATATTGTTAACATTGTCAAAATTGTTTATAGACTTAGAGGAATTATTGCCCTTGTGTGGCATTTGCATTTTTGGCAATTATTATACAACTATAATAGATAGAAACTGCACATAAACAGCATAAATGATAAGATTTACAACTAAGTCACATGACAGTTTTATGTGTTTGCTTTAGGTTGTTTTGAATTTGTAGCCATTATATAGAAAAACTCCATAGAGAGAAACTTTAACAGCAAAAATGATCAAGACAAGTTCTACATAAAATTAAAGCTTTTTTTTGAATTTGTATTCCCATTATATTAAGATAAATCTTAGTAGTTTGCGGGAGAGTGATTTCAGGCTCCTTGGAATCTCTATTCTATATTGCATGTAAATCAATACATCGGATGGCTGAGACCAGAACATTTTGCAGTTATTAAAACAGTTGCTTTTGTTTTACCATAATACAGTAGTTATGAATTGGTTTGGTGGAATCCTATTTTTCATTTAGAACGTGGCTTAGTTATGTACAAGGATTATACAAACCACACATGTTATCTTTTTGATTTCCTATTCTGATATAAACTATATGTAATGACACTATAATTTTTACCAAAAAATGGCATGCAAACCTAGGTGTTTTCCTGGTAGTATGTGATTAAAGTCCCGGTAATGCTTGTCCCGTAGTTTGGCTCTTGCTTGTTAGCACATTATTTGTTTGTTTACTTAAACAGTGTTTGCTAATTGTGATGAACAATAGTTAAGAAATCTGTGACTAAGTTGGGTTTTTTTAACAATCCAAAGTAGTTGTTTGTCAGTATCACTTCTACTCCACATGTATTCTGCAATGATTTGAACACTTAAAACTGCTTGCATTGTACTTAAATTTCTAAAAAAATTTTATGGATATATTTTTTGTATATATTTTTACAAGAAATGTTTTTGTTCCATAAATTGTTTTATCACTTTTACAAGATTTTCTATTATAAGGATGTAATTTTGTGATATGATACATATTTGTTTGTGTATTGAGGATGATATTAAAGATCAAAATTTGATTAAAAGAAATAAATATTTCTTTTCTTTTAAAATGAAACAATTCCATATAAATACAATATTTATTTATCAATGGAATAAGTACAGTTGTGAAAAAAAATAAAATTGATGAGATATATAAACGGTTTTTTATTATATATTATTTTCAATAGTTGCCATTTTGTTGTCATGTGTTTTTTCTTCACCAAACAGTGATGGAGTCTATGTGTGTCCATTTGACGATCATTATCAAACTTCAAATTGGTGTTGGGGACTCTGTGGGCGAGAGGTTAAGGTACTTTTTCTACTGAAGATCACGTGGTCTGTCAACACTGAGGTTGCCGGTTTGAGTCTCACTGTGGGCAGGGTGTACTCGACTCCAATCTTAATTGACTAGGATTACCAGTTTTCCTAACAAAGGTTGGGGGTTCTCTATGGGTAATCTGGCTACCTCCCCCAATAAAAACTGGATGCCATGAAATTGAAATGGCTGAAAAATTGCTGAAAGTGGCGTTAAACATCATTCAAACAAACAAACAAAACAAATTTGTGTTGTTGGGCATAAAAGGCATTTTTAGCATTTGTCCATTGGAAACTAAGTCATCACGGATGGATCTCTGTTTGTCATCTTTGTTTATGGAGTCCTTGCATGCCTAATCAACAAAGGATGACCGTTTGTCATCCGTGTCCCTGGAGTTCTCACATAGTGATCAACGTTTGTCATTTGTCCATGAAGTCCTCACATGTTGTCTAGTGAACACACCGGGATCAATGTTCATCGCCCGTGTCCGTGTAGTCCTCACATAGTGATCACTATTTGTCATCTGTACATGGAGTCTTCAAATGTCTAGTGTACACACAGGGATCAATTTTTGTCAATTGTGTGTCTGGAGTTCTCAAATGGTGATCAATGTTTGTCATCTGTCAATGGAGAGTCCTCACATTTCTAGTGAACACACCGGGATCAATGTTCATCGCCCGTGTCCCTGCAGTCCTCACATAGTGATCACAATTTGTCATCTGTACATGGAGTCTTCAAATGTCTAGTGAACACACAGGGATCAATTTTTGTCAATTGTGTCCCTGGAGTTCTCAAATGGTGATCAATGTTTGTCATCGGTCCAATAATAGTCCTCACATTTCTTGTGAACACACAGGGATCGATGTTTGTCATCTGTACGAGTGGAGTCCTCACACATAGGAATCACTGTGTCCATGGAGTCCTCACAAGTCTAGTCCACATATAGGGATGACCGCTTGTCATCTGTTCATGGAGTCCTCAAATGTCTAAACACGAAGGGATCACAGTTTCTCATCCGTCCATGGAGACCACGCGTGTCACTTACTGGAGGGGACATAATTCAGTAGAAGGCTTGAAATCCAAGTTTGGTATAAACTTTATGTAGCAGTAGTATTTGCACAACTAGGACCACAGATGATTCAATGTACATTAAAATGTAAGCAAGTTCAAACTAAATGCTATCACGAGTTCTTTGGACTCGTATACCAAAATAAATTCTAGTGAATTTTATCAAAATTGTCTGTGTTTTATACAAGAAATCTTAATTCAAATTATTGGTTCCTTTGTTTTAAATATAATAATGCTAATAAACAAGTGCCAAAATGCCACAAAATATGCACATCGAAAATATTCCATTTTTTTGCACAAAAAATAAATGGCCATAACTCTGAAATGGCTGAAGCTGGCTGGTTATTAATCTTGGTCGAGATATTATGCTCTTAAACATTTTCTCCAAGTTTCATTAAGATTGGACAACATCTTTTTGAGTTAGAGATCCAACAAGGCGAATTTGCTATTGTTTGTATAACTAAAGGACCACAACTCTGAAGTGTCTCAAGTGATTTACCTGGGTTTCGAAAATGGCTGAGCTTTTATGCCGATAGATATTTTCCCCAAGTTTCATGAAGATCAGACATCTGTTCGAGTTAGAGTGCAGACAAGGTGAATTTGCCATGTTTTGTATAAATATACGGCCATAACTCTGTGGCTGAAGTTATTTAAATGGTTTTCAAACTTGGCCGAGATATTATACCCATTAACATTTTCTCCAAGTTTTATGAAGATCAGAAAACAACTGTTTGAGTTAGAGAGCAGACAAAATGAATTTGCAATTTTATGTATAAATTAATGGGGCATAACTCTTTGTCGCTAAAGTGATTGGCTGGTTTTCAAACTTGGCTGAGATATATGCCCATAAACAGTTTCTACAAGTTTCATGAAAATCAGATAACTGTTCCAGTTACAGAGATGGGACATCGCTGTGGGTGCCACCATTGGTTTCCCATAATAGGATATAATAAGTTGTTAAGATCACCACAGCTCAAAATCCAAGGGTGGTGCAAGTCGGACCATGATCCATTTCCTTACTCATAAAAATTTTAGAGCGACATTTATTTATTCATAATAGTGTTATCAGTCTTTGTTTTTGTTTTCCCACTTGTGTTTTTGCTACCAGTCACAATATACATGTATTTTTGTATTTAAAAAAACTTCATTGTTTTAGGAATAAAGTCAAACTTTAGTATGGAGCTCAAAATTCAAGGGTGGAGGAAACAAATTCAAGAGTGGAGGAGCACCCCCCTTGAATAGCCTGTGGTGAACCCTGTATTACATGTACATATATATAAATATATGCATACATACCGGTATTAATCAAATGGTATTTATAAATATTCTATTTCATCACAAAACAATACGATATGGTTTTTATACCCTGCCAAAAAGTGGCGGAGTATTATTTGATACCCTACACATGGATTTGAGTGTTTGTCCGTCTGTCCGCAAGTAGGTGGTTTCCAGATGATAACTTGAAAACGCATCAACAAATTTAATATCAACTTTGCACAGCTTTTAAATAGTATAAAATTAAGATCAAGTTCAATTTTCAGCACAATCCCATATGTAGTTTTCGAGTTGTGCCAATTGGAAATAATTTGTATAGGTCCAAGTTCAAGGAAAAAATTGTCTTCCGAGATGGACTGTTCTCATGCTCTGCTGTTCCCATAGGACAATATGCAATTCAGTAAATGTGTTCATGAATATTACAAACAATGCAATGTCGTGGGGTATCATTTAATGTCCCATTAAATAGCTTATTTTTTATGTATATATCTGTGTTAAGAAAAAACCATATCCAATTCCCATGCCACCATATAAATTTGACAATTTACTAGTCTCCCAATAAATGAATTCTAATTTAATTCATCATTAATTTTCAGTGTGTATGGATCATGTGGATATTTTTACAATTTTTTGTGTTCACTCAGAGAAATTTTTGTATGAATAAACACACACATTATTCCTCAAACATTTTATTTGCTTATAACACATTCATATTTAATCAATCCTTCATACATCATATTTAACCCTAAAATATCATTTAAAAGCTAAATTTGTGTGGACCTCGCCACAATTCATACAGGTTTACAGACAATACAAAACCTTACACAGATAACAAGGAACAAAATAGAGTGGTATACTTCCAAACAGATTAATGTTAATGAATGTACACTTCAAGGTGAAGTTGGAGCTTTTTGTTCTAAAAATGTTTCTGTACCGATATGTCCTGTACACTTCAAGGGGAGTTATAGCCCTTCTTTCTCTAAAAATATTTGTGTACCGATACGTCCTGTTATTTTATTACTTTTAACAGCCTTTTTTTAATATGTAATGCCCAAGTTTAACTGTTGCCATTTTGCACTACTTGATCAGATTGGTCCAATTAGAATTCCATTTAGACCCAAAAATATAATACGAAAAACAAATTTATATGCGAATATTATTGGAAATAAGCAAAATTTATTATAAGTTACTGTAACAATATAATTAAAATCCAAAATTCTCCAATAGTAACAGGACCAATATCAAATGATTTACTTGACTCTGAAGAATATTAGAAATGATAAAAAATTACAGAAATAAACTGAATCATAACATATATTCCAGCTACATTTCAAGCCAATCAATTAAAGTATACAGAGAGAAATTATAAGCCAGGCAGGCAGTACAGACAACATTTGATACAACTATATTCACTTACTATAACATTCCAGATTTATAAAATATTAATATAAAATTTGTCTTTAACATCTGTTCAAAAAGGGTCTGTTGCCTTTGATGGCAACAGATTAAAAAAATGTTAGCAATCTATTATGACCAGATCTTTCACATGACAAAGTGCCAAAAATGATATAATATACTGATTTGTAAATGAGTTATACAAAAATAAGGTGGATACAATGCAGTGTGATGGAATAGATCTACAAATCACTCGAAATGGAAAGCTTGCTTTTAAATCTGTTACAACATGACAAGTTCTAAACAGATAAAAAAATCGTTATATTTGCAATTTCTTTTTTTGACATTAACACATTTTTCTTTGTATAATAACATATTTAATAAATTTTTAGTATAAACAGTACAATTGTCAGCACATTGGAGATTTAAGAAAAAAATGGATAAACAAATTAGCCATTTCTGTATTAAATGAGAAGTTTGTGTTTGTGTTCTACTTTTTGATCTAGGTTTTAACCAGAGGCTCTTAAGAGCCTGTATCGCTCACCTGATTTTATAGGCAATGAAGATGGCATTTCCCTGATGTTAAAGTAAGTCCTGTAATTTTCAATAAACTTTAAATAGGACCATCCAAACAATATTACTAGAAAGCTTTGTTTCATTGGTTAACCAGTTGTATAGAGAAGATTTTTTTTATTTGCCCATAGGGTCCTATGTTAAACTAAGTCCTGCGGGGGAGGTGGCCATTTTGAATTTCCAATTGCCATAAAAAACATAAACTTTATAAAGGACCACCCAAACAATATTGCTAGTAAGTTTTTGTTTCCATTGATTAACCGGTTTCAGAGAAGAAGAACTTTTTCCCATAGGGTCGTATGTTAAACTAAGTCCTGCGGTAGTGGCCATTTTGAATTTCCAATTGCCATAAAAAACATAAACTTTATAGAGGACCATCCAAACAATATTGCTAGTAAGTTTTTGTTTCCATTGATTAACCAGTTTCAGAGAAGAAGCCTTTAAAAACTTTTTCCCATAGGGTCCTATGTTAAACTAAGTCCTGCGGTAGTGGCCATTTTGAATTTCCAGTTGGCATAAAAATCATAAACTTTATAAAGGACCATCCAAACAATATTGCTAGTAAGTTTTGTTTTGATTGGTTAACCGGTTTCAGAGAAGAAGCCCTTTTTAACCTTTTTCCCATAGGGTCCATTGTTAAACTAAGTCCTTCGGTGGCGGCCATTTTGAATATCAGATTGGGATAAAAAACATTAACTTTATAGAGGGCCATCCAAACAATATTGCTAGTAAGTTTTGTTTCCATTGGTTGGCCGGTTTCAGAAAAGAAGCCTTTCAAACTTTTTCCCATAGGGTCCTATGTTAAATTAAGTCCTGCGGTGGCAGCCATTTTGAATTTCCAATTGCCATAAAAAACACAAACTTTATAGAGGACCATCCAAACAATATTGCTAGTAAGTTTTTGTTTCCATTGATTAACCGGTTTCAGAGAAGAAGCCTTTTAAAACTTTTTCCCATAGGGTTCTATGTTAAACTAAGTCCTGCAGTGGCGGCCATTTTGAATTTCCAATTGCCATAAAAAACACAAACTTTATAGAGGACCATCCAAACAATATTGCTAGTAAGTTTTTGTTTCCACTGATTAACCGGTTTCAGAGAAGAAGCCTTTTAAAACTTTTTCCCATAGGGTTCTATGTTAAACTAAGTCCTGCAGTGGCGGCCATTTTGAATTTCCAATTCCCATCTAAACACAAACTTTATAGAGGACCATCTAAACAATACTGCTAGTAAGTTTTGTTTTGATTGGTTAAACGGTTTCAGAGAAGAAGCCCTTTTTAACTTTTTTCCCATAGGGTCCTAGTCTTGAGGTGGCGGCCATATTGGTTTACCAATCAAAATAAAAAACACAAACTTTGTAAAGGTCCATCCAATGAACATTATGGCCAAGTTTGGTTTAAATTGGCCAAGTGGTTTCAGAGAAGAAGATTAAAATGTAAAAAGTTTACAGACGCCGACGGACGCAAAGTGATAACAATAGCTCACATGACCCTTTGGGTCAGGTGAGCTAATAATGCTGTTAAATTTAGTGTGCTTTGTAAAGAAAATTATCTTTTGTTACTACAAACAACTGATGTTTTGTTAGAAGTATATCATATGTATGTTATTTGTAGAATTGTTTATGTCCTTTGTATATTTAGTCCCGACATTAAAAAACACAGCATTGATATGATGTAGTCACTGTGTATAATGATTATTAGGTAAAAATTAAAATCAATTTTGAAATTTTTTTTTTAATTTTAAAACATTATTTGTTTATTGAATGAAAAAGGACCTTGGCAAAAAATCCATTATAATGAAAAACTTGTACAAAATATTTAGTGTTATTTTCTTCATGTGGAATACATTTAATTTAACAAGGGTTTTATTTTCTGTCTTGAAGGTTACCATATCAACAGGACAGTCTCTTCCTGAGTAAGAATGTAACAACAGAGTAAAAAAAAACAAATAAAACTGTGAACAATGTGGCATATGTACTTCATTTTTATCACAGCTACACATTGTAATAAAACAAGACACACTAAAACACACGTACATGTATACACATAAAATATAGACAAACTAAGTATAAAATTCAATAAAACATTCTTTCCAACAATTAATTAGTTATATGCTATCTTTACAATATTTGAATATATATGACAAAAAATTAAAATATCCTAAGCTTTTGTTGTACAGCGAAGGACTGGTAGCTCTAACAACTAATATGACCAAAAATATCAAATATCTAATTCACACATTCAAGAATACAGAACAGAATATGTCTCTAAAATAATTCAAGCCAGAATATCAAATATTAATACACAATGCTGAATTTACAAATTCAGTTCATTGTATAGAAAAGCCATATTTTGTGGACAAATACAACTCTCTATCACTTAAAAATTGCCATATTGCACAATAGGCATGTCTATTCAATATGCCAATGTTTATGTATAAAGGAATTATTTAATCCAAGTTGTTTTTCTTCCAAACTGTTAATTTCATGAATATTAAACAGCAACCTGGTTATGTATTCCAGTACACAGAGCAGTATAAATATACATAAAATAAATGATCCCTGAGATTGCACAAATAAATGCAAACCATTGGTCAGCAATGAAATCGTTATTATTCAATTACTAGTAAGATCAAACAGTATCTGAATTTTGAAAAGAAATTAACATATTTGAATGAACACATTTTTAGCTGAAACCATATCCTTTATAAATTGAGATTCTTTTTGTGCATCGATAAACATTGAATTGGAATGAATTTTTGTACCATGTATCTTTTTGCCTTGTCTGGTCCAATATTGAGACTTCTGTTTTCAAATCAGTAAATACCAGTACTTACAGAAAACAAATTTCAGCTCAAATGTAAAAGTTAGATTGAAAATTAGGATAATAACAATGCCTTATGTCAGTTAAGATATCAGATGTTAGTTGATGAATAAAACATTTTAAACACATGTTGATGTCAAGTAGATTGCTGAGCAATCACAAAGTTCCAATGTACTGTGTTACAGCAATGTTCTTGGTTTTGTTTCAGCAACACAGTTTTATATTTCATTCATATTCATATTCGCATAATGCTGTACTTACTTACATCTGAATTAAACAATGACCTTGTCTATGGAAATAAAATACAACAGTTCAATATTTATGTAGGCATCATGTGTTCTCCACACTAAAAAAATTTTTTTGGTTGCACAACTTTTAAAAAACACATTTCTTTCTCATTATACCTTGTTTTATATAGGAAACAGCACATTCAAAAAAGCGACAACAAAATTTAACATGGTTAAAATGGTTTATCAAATAGTTCGACTGGTACCCTATCATGCATACTTATGATTCTGTGTGTAATGGTTTTAATGACTGGTCCTGGTGAGAATGAGTTGAGCTACTGGATCCTTGCTGTACAAAGCTAACATCATGCATGCCCATTCTGTCTGTGACCTATATAGTCATTATAACTGATTGTGATTTTCTCGCTGCGATAACGAGTCAATTTTATATTTCTACGAACGTCATTGTTTATTGGTCCTCTATAACCTCCTTTACGCAGAAGAGAGTCTATAGTCTGAACTGCATCCCATCCTGTAATATAAAAAAAAAACTCGCTTTGTTTTGCTAATAATAGCATAAATATTAGTGTTTTATTCTTGCGACATTTCACCTTTAGGGCAAAGAACTACTGATTGAGCTTTGCCTAGCTAAAATCAGTATTCAGGTCATAATTTTATGAGTTTTCTAATTTTAAATATTTAAAGGAAATACATAATGAAATTAAGGATTTATTTTAAACTTTGAATGAATTATAATTTCAATTAAATTATTACACTCAATTTATGTTTTGTGTTTCACTGGTAAATTAAAGTTTGTTTTTGCACACAAAATGATGTCTCACCCCATTCCCCATTTTGATTTTCAGTACAAAATCAAAGTCCAATAACTACCATATAATTTTGAGGATACAAATTTGCACAATATGCACAACTAAATATGGTGTACTTACTACATACCTAGTTTCGAAAAAAGAAGTGCAGTGTAGGGATTGAGCTGAAACCATGATTTGTGAGGAATTTACGGAAAAAAGTTCAAAGACGCGTAATTCCCACAAAATTTTGAGGAAAAAAATTTCCTGGAAATATGCACAACTACAAATGGTGTATTTGCTCTGTACTAAGTTACATAAAATTTGATTTGGTAGTTTCAGGAGTTGAGCGGAAACCATGATTTAAGAGGAATTTTTGGAAAATTCTGAGTACAAAGGGCCTCAACTCCCACAAAATTTAGAGGATCCAGGGCTCACACTGGGTCAAAATTATAGGGAGAAGTCACTTCTCTTTTGGGTGGCTGACAGGGAGAAGTGAGGATAGAACAGGAAGAAGTGGGTGGACAACAGGGAGAAGTTGCATAATATGTCGCGAAAGCGTCCTGTTTACTTTGTTTTTTTAAATAAGTGTTGGCATTTGCATTTTCGTTGTTATATGTTTTTTAAGCAGTTTAATTTATTGAGGATAAAGTATCAAAGATTTGATTAACTATTCAGTTTACTTATTTCACACATTTTTAAAAACACATGCATTAAACATAACAATAAAAAAAGAATAAACTGTCACAAAACTGTTCATTAAAATAAATGTTTCTTTGTCATTGATACACAATTTGATTGATTTATAATGAAGTACTATTAGAACTAGAAGTAGAAAATTATGTCATTGTGACACATAATATATTATGTAAAATTGTAAAATTCACTATTAAAAGTATTTAAGCATATTTAACGTAAATTTGTTTTAAGTAACTGCCAAAATACTATTTTTACTACGTTTCTATCATTGCAAAACTCATTTCACCACTATCTGCAATCTCCGGCACCAAATTCATATCCGCTCCGGAAATTTTCACAAGTTATTATGTTCTGAACTGGTTTCTGGTCATATTTTAAACCTACGCTTTATATACCAAATAAAAGTTAAAACGGTACCAGTTCAACTTCGTCACGTAAACAAAATAAACATGATGCGGTATCAAAAATATGAACATTTCTTACCAAAATGGGAATAAAATTTGAAAGGCAACATTAGGCGATTCTACAAAATGAAAGGGCGACTTCACTTCGCTTTTAAAGATGATCGACGGTGAAGAGGGACCACGATAAGGCGACTTCTTCGCCCGAGTCGCCCTCCAACGAGAGCCATGGGATCAGAATTTCTTGTCAATATGCACAACTACATATGGTGTATTTGTCACATACTAAGTTTTGTAAAATTTAATTAAGTAGTTTCAGAGGAGTTGAGCTGAATAACTTTGTGACGGACAGATAGACATTCCTACGCAAAAAAACACTGTTAAGTTATAGTCTGGTTTTTATAATAACTTGTATAATTTTCTTTTATGCTGAATGCACCATTATATGAAACAGCAATCGATCTTCTTACACTTGTACCTTGTTCAGTAGCAACCTCTGGTAAATATGTGGCAGTTTTCTTGTGACCCTTCTCATTTAAAAATTCTATTCTGATCCCATGCTTGCCAACCTGTTATGAAAGAAATTTATAACAAAAATTATGTGAAATAAATGTCAGAAATAATAACTGTAGCTGGTTTTTATCTACATAAATTATTTACATAAATAGGTTGCAACAGAATAAAATATCAGTTATAAATATAACAAAAATATACAAGGTCGTCTAAAAATAAATGCCATCAGTTAAGCACAAGTCAATTTCGCTTATTATCTTGACATATAAACTTGGTTCAGACTTGTATTTCCATATGCCATTCAGATATATTTCGTGCTGAAAAAGTCTTGTTACCTCCCAATCTAAATAGTCCCTGGCTTCCTCAAAGTTAGTGAGTATTGACACTGAGCAGTGTAGCTTCTGGAACTCTTCTTTTGTTACAGGACTGAAACGACTATCTTTCATGGCACTAAAAATTTATCAAAAGATTTATAGAAAGAGCTACTGAAATGCACTATCACTAAATAATAAAACTTCAAATTTTACAACAACAAAAATCTATGGTGGCAATAGTATTAATTTTTTCAACAAGTTTCTATTTTATGAACAGAAATACTAAATATATGTATACCATTTTAATAAACCATACTTCAAAAGTTTAGCTTTGCAACATTTGCACTTCTTGTGAAAGTGGAGCTTTGAATTACCATCTGTGTACCCTTTATTTAAGACTATTTCAACTTACAGAAAAGGGTAATAATCTATTTGCAATTGGAAACAATTATCAAATCTTCCATCAAAAATAAGAAACAAAGACTCACCCATTTATCATAAGATAGCGTACTTGTCAGATTGGCCAGTTTTGATGGTGACTATGTTTTAATAGGTTTACATACCTGGTTACAGCATATTCCCTGAGACCACTATGAAGGTTAGTAGCTGTGAATGTTCCAATACAACCTCGCAGTCGACGATTGCTGCCTATCTTCCAGGTGACAAATAATGGACTGAAAAGTTAATATCCAATAAGTACATATTTATAATTCTTATCTAACAAAATGCCTTCTTTACTACAAGTTCCAGGTAATTTGGAAAATAAAATATCATTCAAATTAGTTAGGACACCATAATCATCATTTATGCCAGTTTTTGGACTTCTGAAATGTAATATTTAAATATTTTAATCCTGCTTTTCTTATACTTAAGTTCATCTCTATTTCTGTGACATGAGCTATTATTTCTCTTGAAACCAGGTTGTATATAGGCAAATTTGAAAGAATCATAGTCTTAATAGACTGGTTTTTATTGACAAGAAAAAAAAATTCAGTCAACTTTAATTACCGGTATGCAATTTTCCAAAATTTCTCTTTTGTACAAACATGATATTCATATAATATATGACATCAAGATATACTGTCAACTGTACACTGCAACAGCTAAGTATGGAGCAAATGATATTCTGTGTGTACTCTAAAGCTTTGAAAGGAAAAAAAGCTCCGGTGATATTGACCTTTTATTTCAAATTATATTATTCTTCTATCACCAGGGCTCGAAATAAGCGGTAGCCCTGCAACCCGTGACTCCCTAAAACTTGGAAGGACTCCCTGTGTGTTTACTGTAAGAGCCCGTCAGGCTCCTTAAAATTTTAGCAGGGCTCACCACATTGGGTGAAGTGGGCGTCTACAAAAAGTTGCTCTGTTGGCTGTTATTTCCCTAAAGTCAACCGATGGTTCACAGTAGATATTTGCATATGATCTGATCCAAATAATTCACACAGACTTCCAATTTATCAGTAAATGTGTAATTCCAATACAAGTGTGGACACAGAAAAACGTCTCGCATGAATTCCGCATCAGTAACGAAAATAAATTTCGTCATAAGCATTACGTAAATAGCATTAATTATGAGCAGCAGCCTGTATACCAATTATTGTCACCATACTATGCATAGTTACAGAGGAACTGTCCTAATACAAAAACTTTAACGTAGTCGCTGAACTGTTAAATTGAGGTCAAGGTCAGGTGACACCTACCAGACAATCATTAACTATTCATCAGCAACTTATACTATATACCAAATATTGTCATCCTACCATGCTTGGTTACAGGGGAACAACAGTAACCTAAAAACTTTAACGTAGTCACTGGACCGTGAAATTAAGGTCAAGGTCAAATGGCACCTACCAGACAGTCGTGTACTATTCATCAGCAACCTATATACCAAATATTGTCATCCTACCATGTGTAGTTACAGAGGAACTGTCGTAACCCAAAAACTTTAATGTAGTCACTGGACCGTGAAATTGAGGTCAAGGTCAGGTGACACCTACCAGACAGTCATGTACTAGTCATCAGCAGCCTATACACCAAATATTGTCATCCTACCATGCGTAGTTACAGAGGAACTGTCGTAACCCAAAAACTTTAACGTAGTCGCTGGACCGTGAAATTGAGGTCAAGGTCAGGTGACACCTACCAGACAGTCATGTACTAGTCATCAGCAACCTATACACCAAATATTGTCATCCTACCATGAGTAGTTACAGAGGAACTGTCGTTACCCAAAAACTTTAACGTAGTCGCTGGACCGTGAAATTGAGGTCAAGGTCAGGTGACACCTACCAGACAGTCATGTACTAGTCATTAGCAACCTATATACCAAATATTGTCATCCTACCATGCGTGGTTACAGAGGAACTGTCGTAACCCAAAAACTTTAACGTAGTCGCTGGACCGTGAAATTGAGGTCAAGGTCAGGTGACACCTACCAGACAGTCATGTACTAGTCATCAGCAGCCTATACACCAAATATTGTCATCCTACCATGCGTAGTTACAGAGGAACTGTCGTAACCCAAAAATTTAACGTAGTCGCTGGACCGTGAAATTGAGGTCAAGGTCAGGTGACACCTACCAGACAGTCATGTACTAGTCATCAGCAACCTATACACCAAATATTGTCTTCCTACCATGAGTAGTTACAGAGGAACTGTCGTTACCCAAAAACTTTAACGTAATCGCTGGACCATGAAATTGAGGTCAAGGTCAGGTGACACCTACCAGACAGTCATGTACTAGTCATCAGCAACCTATATACCAAATATTGTCATCCTACCATGCGTGGTTACAAAGGAACTGTCGTAACCCAAAAACTTTAACGTAGTCGCTGGACCGTGAAATTGAGGTCAAGGTCAGGTGACACCTACCAGACAGTCATGTACTAGTCATCAGCAACCTATACACCAAATATTGTCATCCTACCATGCGTAGTTACAGAGGAACTGTCGTAACCCAAAAACTTTAACGTAGTCCCTGGACCGTGAAATTGAGGTCAAGGTCAGGTGACAGGTGACTGACTGGCAAGTACTCATCATAAGCTACCTCTGGATCACATTTGATGGACCTAGGGCTTGGGCTTACAAAGATATGAAGCAAGATGTCAAGTGTTTACGCCGCCGCCGCCGCCGGATTCCCATACATATGTCTCGCAGGCGAGACAAAAAACGGCAAACAAATATGTGTATTTATCATTTTTTCAAAGGATTTACGTCTTTCAACTGGAGTACGCGCCATCTGTTTATTTACCGGATGTGACTAATTACCGGAAGTGAACAACGAAGAAAAGTAAAGTACAACGACCCATAATGAAAAATCGTAATTTTTTTAATAAACAAACTTTTTCAATTTGTTTCAAACTTCAGTTCTTTCAAAGTGTATTGTACTTTTACAATTTTCTTTGATAAGTATATGAGCTCCACTTGAAAGAATAAAGATGTAAAGTAATTATTGACATCATGATAAGTTCTGTAGATGGCTGTCCCATGAAGCAATTTTGATCAGCACAACTTTGTCCAAGTGGAAGTGTGCTGAACAAAAGAGTTATTTCTGGGTTGAGTATAATGTTATTCTATCTATTTTTGGAAATTTTGCTCAGATAAACATGGCATGTTCCTTACAAACTGTTAGGTATAGTATGATGTATACAAGAACTTCATGAATGATCAGTGTGAGACCAAAACTGCAAAAAATTAAGACAAAAAAATAGTGTTTTTCAGAATGGAAATGTATCCTTAGAATACTGCCAGAATGCATATTTTTGCACCAAAACTCCCAGAGCCCCATACCCCTGGCCGTAAGGACCACTGCGCTAGCGCAGTGGGCTATGCCGGTTGAATGGGACTCCCTGCATTTAGTAAGGACTCCTTCACTGCTTTATTAGGGAGTCCTTTTGACTCCCATTGTTACTTTTCCTATTTCTACCCCTGTATCACCATGCATGATCAGCAGTCAAACGGAAGATGTGTTAAGTAATTAATTTTCTGCTAAGAAATTTAATTACAGGTACATACAATGTAAATTAGTACAACTTTTTTGAATGTTTAACTACATGTATCTTACAAAAGCATAATCAATTACTGGGAATTTTTTTATTACAAGATATTAGCACAAAATAAATCTAATTAATAGCTTGCACATACAGAAGACATTGGTGCCTTAGAAAAGCTTTGTTCAACATAAATTTTGCCAATGGAACCCTCTCGAGGTTTAGACTTGAAAAATCTCACAAATTACCATTTGGGCAGCCTTTATGCAATCAAATGTGAATTCACAAAAGAATAGTAAAACTGTAAAACAAGATAGCATATGATGATAAAACAACTTGTTCTATTAATGCATGAAATCCATACAAGGAACTCATCCATGTCCAGTTAATATGTTGGTAAGACTTCCAATTGATCATGAACCCCCAATAAAAAATATGCAATACATTAGACTATCACAAGATACATAGAGTTCACACTGCTAGCACTTGCCCAATTAGCAATGCATGACTGTGTCCACTGTGGGGTTCACCAGTGGCTGCCACCCAGTGCCAAATTCTTTTATTTACGTTCGAAATAATGCATTTTTAGTGGGGGGGTTCAAATGGAAGTCTTTCCAATATGTTTGTTTATTTTTCCTTTTTACATGTAGCTTCTGTACATTCAGTAATAATCATGTTACTTTGCCTGGATGCAAACTAGATAAAAATTTGGTATCAAAATTACGTACAAAGAAATGTACATGTATTATATAGCAACTGAACATGACTTGGAGATAATGAATAACATACTGCTGTGCTTGTTAAGACTTAACCAATTACATATCACAATACAGGTGTATATCAAAATGTTTATAAATCAACTCTAGGCATACATGTGCATGTTATTACATGGCATGTGATATAACGTATACATGTACATGCATTTAATTCAAAGAATCACAATATATACTCATTCACTTTTCAACATAATATCAAATTGACATTAAATTTGTAATTGTATACTTTTAAAGTGTTCTGTAAATGTAACTTGTAAGTATAAATTGGATATGTGCCAAAATGGAAACACAAATATTGCATCTTTTCTAACACCTTTGATTAACTTAAAATTAGTTCTGTAGTTAAGTACACAGATGAACAGGTTTAAATGACCTAAAGGTCAATAGGTCACTGGACTCCCAAGTACATAGACATGGATCAATGAGTCATCAGCTGTTCTACAACAAAGGGATTTTTTATTTTTTATTTTTACAGTTATACTTAATAAAATCATTCACTTTTAAATCTTACTCATCAGGTACATACAATAATTCATTGTCATATACACATAACAACAAATAAATTTCTTTTGTTGATAAAAAAATAAAGAAATTTAACATAAAAGGGAAAATTTTGTATATTTGATAAGTTTCTGTAACGTTTCAAATAATAAAGCAGTTCCTTTTCGTGTTGTCTTTTAATTATTTCTGAAAAAGAGAAAAATCGATAATTTCTTTGTTATGGTTTCCACTGTACTCACTATGCTTCATTGGTGAAAGACGGTGTCTTGGGCGGATCGTAATTATACAGGTGACTATGGAGAACATCAAAACAGAAATTACACATATCTACACATGAAACGGTATAGCCATTTTTGTAGTGGTTGGGATGGACAGCTGAGCCATTGCAGCAAACGGCAGGCATTGAATTATTCAGCTTTTGTTTTTTCACTCCACAACAGCTGGCAGCCATCTTACATCCCCAAACTTCAACAGAAACTTCGGAACAAAGTGTTGACATAGAACTTTTCATTCTTAAATAATGATGCATCTAGAAACTACATATACATACTGGTTCTTTAATATTTTCCCCCTTGTAATCTATTTTACATAATAAAATGTCAAACTAGGAACCAGTACATCCAGTTATCATTCGAGTACTTATAAACCGGCGTTTTTCCCTGAATAGAACGAATAACCAATTAAAGCAGGTTTGCTACACGTTTTACTTCTAAAAGCTATGTCTGTCGTGGTATTTCACAAAATAGACATATTATTTTACAATAAAATGATAAAAAAATTGGATATTGAAACTTACTGTAACATTATTTGATATATTTGAATATGTATTCAAACAGTATTTTGAAAAGGGGGAGGTACAGTACTGGTCAGAGAGTAGTTCTCGCCATAAAAAAGACAGAAGCAATTCTCGCCATTTTGGTGGCTGGGCCGTTACTTTTCCATGTAAATCAATGGAAAAGGCTTCTTTTAATAGATTTCACCGTCTTTCATCAGAAACAAATTACGCTGGTCACTTCTAAAATGCCAATTTTTCACACAAACTGTCAAAAGATCGGGTGGCGAGAATTACTTGCCGGCGAGAACTACTCCGTGACCAGTAGATATGAATGATGCCAACAGATAAAATTTCAAGAAATTATTAAGGAATGCTTTTGATATCGATTATGGCTTTGTAGTAACATACGGAATCAAATGAAATTGCAGTTGTAAGAATTCTGATGCATTGTGATATGTTATTATTGTGCTGTAGTCACATAGCCATATAGGTACTGGTATATATAGCTACAATAATGTAGCTCCTTTTTTTTTTTTGATGGACGGAGCTACAAAGAGGTCCCATTACTCGTAATGGAGCAAAAACACTTTTGGGATTTACACATATTTTCTGCTATTTAACCTTTGTCTTTATTAAATAAATATGTTTACTTTCCTCCGCCATTCATCTGATATGTCTACAATGTCTAATTAAATAATTTTAACACTTTTTCGTAATCGTGGCATTGTTGACATAATTAAAATTGTGGAGTGTAGAATTTCAGAATCGTATTGGTAAAATTTGTAACAATGGGACATAATCATAATGCAAATGAATACAGCTGAAATCATCCGGAATTACATTTTTAACCAAATCGATTCTGATATTATCGAAATTAAGCACTTCCGGAATTCATATTTTGTCAAACAATGCCATGATTATGCATAAAGTGATAAAACTAACGAATACGGTGTTGTGGAAATATCAGTAAAACTGCAAATACATAAAAAGTATGTAGCAAACCAGGGAAACAGTGTAATTGCTTATAATATGCATAAAACCCCCGGGTGTGAATCACTCCCGGGCTGCTCCATTACGAGTAATGGGACCTCTTTGTAGCTCCGTCCATCAAAAAAAAAAAAAAAGCTACATTATTGTAGCTAGTATCGGATGAGTTAATATAAGTTTTGGAGTTAAAAATGCTTCATTTTACCACTAATCATGTATGGAAATGTTCAAATCATTATAAAAAAATATCAGGAAAACCCTTAATTAAAACACAATACTGTAAAAAAAAAGAGTTCTGAATAAAAAATATAAAAGCAACTAAAAGTTCTATCTCATTAAGATAAAACTGCCAACATTGCAGCTTCTATAGACATGGTTAATGATATGGCATATCTTAATTCCAGATATTGAGGGTCATCAATTTATTGTCTTTGTTGTATTTGAGCTTAAACCTCCATACATATTATTTTCAGAATGACAACTCTTACTGGTGGTCACACAGCATCCGTGCTTTGTGTTGATGTTGATATATCTGCCACATTCATTGCTAGTGGGAGTGAAATCGGTGAACTCTGTATTTGGAAACCAGATGGCACACTTGTAACTAAAATTGAGAACTCAGACACAGGATGCACCTCTTTATGTTTTTCAAAAGTCAAAGAAAACATTTTGTATGCATCATTTGATGACCAAGTAAAAGTGTACGATTTAAAAAATTTGTCTGAGCCATTGGAGTGCTTTCATGTTAACCAAGAGGAGATAAATCAGATGGTTTTGGATGAGAAAGAGAAGTATTTGGCTGCATGTGATGATTCAGGAGAGATCAAGATTATTGATTTGCAAGACAAGAAAGTATTTAAAACACTTCGTTTGAAGCATACCAACATTTGTTCAACTGTTTGTTTCAGACCTAGGAAACCATGGGAGATAATCACGGGTGGACTGGATTGTAAATTGATTCATTGGGATTTTTCACGTCCCAAGTGTATCAATCAGTTTAATATGCAAGAATTACAAAGTGTAAATGCTGAAGGTGATGCATATATGTTTAATCCTCCTTTAGTGCATAATCTTTCTTCATCATTTGATGGACATTATCTTGCAGCTGCCCTTGAAAATGGACATGTAGCAGTATTTGACATGACCAGACGAAACATAAGAGAGCTATATAGCCTTCATGCCCATTCACAAGGAACGTCACAGGTTCATTTTCTGTCCAACACGAAACTTGTTTCTGGAGGTAATGACTGTGCTGTATGCATCTGGGATTTAGAAAAAGCAAATCAAGTTGATGATGAGGAATTGTTAACTAATGGTCATGCTACCATGAATGGACATTCTAATGGACAAGATAGCAGAAATGAATCTGTATCCGAGGCATGCAAGATTGCTGAAATTCAACATATTGGCAAAATCAATTGGATGAAACCTTTTAATCTACAGGACTCTGATAAACTTGCCATAGCTGATCAATCACCCAATGTTACCATTTTAAGTTTAGAACTTTGATTATTGTTTTAATTAGAATAACCCTCAAATTTACTAAAAAATTACTTAAGTTTTAGCTAATCCTCTGAATGCTATTGAATGAGCTATAAGAATTTCACAAAAATGTACTTTATGTTGCCTTAGTGATGAAAGAGCCTTGCATTAACATGTGTATGAGTAATATTTGTTATATTTATTTCAAATACATTTTTTAAATAACTTCTGTAGTTGCTTTTGTTTTACTTATGTAGTTACAGTATGTTTGATTAGAACAAGCATTCTGAGTGAAGGTGACTAAAACTTGTATTACATGTTTTTATACAGAATACACATTCTTTTTTATAGATCTGGCCAATTAATGGGGCACAACATTATAACTAAACACGTCATTTTAATTGTTTAGAATCATGAATTTCTCTTCAGCATAAAGAACTTTATGTAACCTGTTCTTGACATGCATCACACTAAAATTGTTATTGTTATGTGGAATGGGTTGTAGATCTGCTGATAAAAAACATGTACATGTACATTGTATCAAGTTTGGATGTGATCTTCCCGACATTACAGTGAAGAGGGTGGATCATTTTCTTCCCCCCCCCCCTCCGGATGATAATTCACAAAGTTTACATCAGATTTGAATGAAACTTTGGGATATTGTTATATATCAGGTTGGTAAGAAGCCAGCGATATCTGGGGAAATCCTTAAAAAAATTCAAGGCCACAGTCCAAGAAAAACATTAGAAATTTTAACAAAAAAGTTGTTTCGGGACAATAACTCAAAAAGTTTCCATCCAATTTGAATGAAACTTTGGGATATTGTTATATATCAAGTTGGTAAAAAGCCTATTGATTTTGGGGGAAATCTGTCAAATTTCAAGGTTGCAATCCGCAAAACTTTATAAATTTTTAGAAAAAAATTTGTTTCTGGACAATAACTGAAAAAGTTTGCATCCAATTTGAATGAAACTGTGGGATATTGTTATATATTATGTTGGTAAGAAGGCTATCTATTTGGGGGAAATTTGTCAAAGTTCACGAAAAACGTTCGAAATTTTTACAAAAGCAGGGGTATTAGTGATCGCTAGAGCGACTTTGTCTAGTTAATATAGTGATCATCCTGAATTTGTCTTAGGGTTTAATGACACTGTTTTTGCACCTTTAAAGGTAAATCATGGTGAGGGAGCCAAAACCAGCGAGAACTCCAAACCACAGGAATTTTACCCTATATCATTCAGGGCAAAATAGGGCAAGATATTTCACCCCAAATGATAAAGAGTCAAATTCCAGACCTTTTGGTGGAACAAGTGTGGACAGTAAAAGTCACACCTGCATTCTGCATCAGATGTGAAAATAAAATTACTTCCAAGTAAATAATATCATATTGTCATCATATAAAATATAAAACACATGGTTACAGAGAAATTGGCCTAATTAAAAAAACTTTAACACTGGACTTGAAAATTGAATTATGGTTACTGAGGAAATGACTTAATGCAATGACTTAAATGTAGTCACTGGACTGTGAAAACTAGTAACCTGTGAGCTATATCGTTGACTTGACTAAGTCTGTAAACAGGAAGTAGATATGTGACAGACCTGACTGAAATCAGTACTCGCATGGGACAATATTGAATATAGGACCACATGGTAAAGTCACTTATAAAATTTCAAGTGGTTGTGATAAGTAGTTGCTGAGAAAAATGTTACGAAAATCATCATCCGTTGACGACTAATGTTGAAAATTGACCAAGTTGGTATCCAGGAAGTAGATATGCGACAGACCTGAAATCAGTACTAGCAATCTAGGACAACATGGTAAGATCACATATAAAATTTCAAGTAGTTGTGATAAGTAGTTGCTGAGAGAACTGTTAGGAAAGTTATGTTGTGGACAGAAGAACAGATAGGGTACCAATATACACTCTCTTCTTCGAAGCTGGGTATAATAAAAGTCAAGTTCAGGTGACATTCTGTCATGTACCTTTCATTAGCAACGTACCATTTTATACCAAATATTGTCATAATGCCATGAATATTTACTACGGAATTGACTGACAATCCAAAAACTTTAACATGGTCACTGGACTGTGAATTTGAGGTCAAGTTCAGATGACTGACAGACAAGTACTCATCATAAGCTTCTGCTGGACAGAATTGGTTGACCTATTGATTTAGTTTTCAAAGTTATACAGTAGAATGTTAAGTGTTAATGTTCCTCTGCTTTATTCCCATCTTTATATGTCTGCTAAAGCTACAATTGCTGCAGACGAGGCACAACCTGGAAATCCTTGTCAATATGGTTATTGTTGAGCACGTCTTGCCCAAAGCACAACCCCGTGTTGAAATGCTGGTGATCAATTATAGATAGTGTAATGGATATCAAGTGTGGACAAAATGTCTCACCTGCATTCCACAAATGCACAACTTCCATATGTCTGCAAATTTCTGTCAAGTTTCAGAGATCTCAGTTAAAAGCTGTAGCAGGAGCTAATTAGATAAAGTACTTACATTTCTTACTTCATGGCCAACATAAATTATAGTGGCATTTATCTGCCCCTATTATGTGATAAGTAGGTATATGCCACCATAATAAATAGCAGCATTATATTATTACCATAATATAAAATAAAATATTTCACAGTTCTGATGAAGTCATTGGTATCTGTCCTGATGATTCGTCAGCATTTCCTATACACCAAATATTGCCATCCTACCATGCATTGTTACTGAAATGACTTAATCCAATAACTTTAACATAGCCACTGGACCATGATATAAAGAACAAGTTCAGGTTACACTTAAAAGTCTGAGCCATTCATCAGCAATCTATATACCGATTTGATTGACATAACTTTACCATGAAATTGAGTCTGCAGTCAGGTGACAGGTGACTAAAAGTACTGGTATTTACAATAAGCTACCAATGGATCAAAATTGAAGAACCTATGGCTTACCATGCAAAATGTTAATAATGTTGCCACCGCTGGGAACAATATATATCTCTAGTCTTCAGCAACATAAATCACAGAATCTGTAATTCATTATTCAGTCTATCTGTGATAGTCATTCAACATTGTTAATCCAAAAAAGTTACCTATTCTACTTTCTGTTCTCTTTAATCCAAAAAAAAAAGAAAAATACCAGAGATGAAGGACAGCTGTTAACATATTCTCTTTAACAAGCAGCTAAAGAAAGAAGAATTCTATTGAAATCATTTTATTTAAATGAAAAATATACTCTTTAAAAATGTCTGTCTATTAAAATTTGTAATTGTAAACAAAAATGAACACACACATATATGTCATTGTTTAACAACTGTTCATAACACCAGTTTTTATTGCTCTTAAATTATAAAATTAGAAATCCTAATGTAAACCATCAAACAAACCAAGTATATTTGATACTACCAATCCAACATCCAACGATTTGTTGCAGTTTTTGCAGCTACACAAATGAAATGAAACTCAATAAAATTTGTATCCCCAAAATATGCTTAAAAAAAGATTGAATTGAAAACATACATGAACAGTAAAACAGCTTTGGAGTTTTCTTTTCAGTCAGTAATTTTTGACATACTACACATTATATTTTTTATTGTTCATTATTGTCATTTATGCCATTATTCCTTAAATGTCACTGGGAAAACTGTCTTTATACTGAATTTTATTCGTGTCACCGCATAAATATATCTGTGTTTCTAAAACTTGAATTGTCTCTGAAAAATATTAAAACATTTACATGTAATTCATTTCTCATAATCATCTTCACTTGGTACAACTAGTGCATTAAAAATGTGTTATAGAATTTCATACGATCAAGGATCTACATGCAAGTTACCTGATGTACTGAATACTCCTAATTACTATATTTGTGGTGCATTATTAATATTAAAACAGAAAAAATCTTTATTTGAATGGTGTTTAACACCACATTAAATATTATTGGGCTATATTGTGGTGTCCAGTTTTTATTGAGAAAGGAAGCCAGAGTACATGGCATAAAACCCCAACCTTTGATAGGAAAACTGGAAAGTCTAGAATGGTGAGACTTGAACCTTCAACCTCAATGTTGACAGGTTAATGATCAAAAGTAAATGACAAACGACATGAACCACAATAGAATCAGTGTTAAAACATAAACACCTTTTATGACTAAGAATTTGTTTACTGGTTTGAACATTGTTTCATGAAAACCCACACATTAGTTGAGTATTGCTGCTAAATATGGTACTATACAGTATTGCATATGTTTTTCTTTAAGTACTTACAATATAACACAATTTTAAAAAACATTCTGACTTCTAGCAAAAGTCCTTTTTTAAATGACACAAAAATACTGCATGCTTATCACCTTATGGTTTACAACTGTGGGCTTTCCAGCCACAAGATACATGTAAGGCATCACCCAGTTGATGAATGGCAAGTTCCCTTTATGGTCATAGTACTAGCACATAAAAGTCAAACCACTGGCATTAAAATTTACAGAAATCCCAGATTACTATATTACCTCTCCTCTTAGATGCAAACACAAAAAGCATGTAAAGGACTTTCATTTATATGAAAAATGTTAAATGACTTGCAATGGAAGCAGCAGTATGGTTATAAATACAGGTCATACTTACTTAATACTGTCATTATGTGTTTTGTATTCCATGATCGTATTTGGTGGTAAGTTAAGTACACGTTTTAAAGTATCCCTGATTCGCGATGTTGTCACTTGGTCATAGGCTGTTCTGTTCCATAATGCTAAAATATCTTCCTGTGAAACAAAATGGAAAGGCTAAATAGATCATGTACACATCAATATTATTCATATGTAAGGTGGCTGAGTTTACAATCCTGTAAAATGTACTCTGTACACATTTAAGTCCATTTTGAGCTGAGACAAGTTTCATGTCTCCTTTTTATTGTGTTACAAATAACTTGTATATTATAACTTCTGGTCCTACTGAATCAAGTTTACAAAACAAAACCAATGTAAAGTGTGCATGTAAATCAGTTAAAATTGTCAAGATTTGTCCATGAAGAACAAATATAGAAGCCTTGTTATTCAAAAGTTTAAGAAAATAATTTCATCTGACGACTTGAGTGCCAAAAGCATGAACTATCTGCTTTAAAAAAGTTTAACAGCAGTAATAATAGGACTTCAATTGCCAAATTTGTATGTGTATCTCCTGGATTAATTCTGAATATATACAGCACAAACATAATGAGCAGAACTCTATAAATTACATCTCAATGTTTAGCCCTATAGTACTTACTTAAGTGATAGATTGTTGTGAATAAAAAAAACCCAAATTTTTCGTCGACTATAAATGCCAATTACTCCATAGACTAAAGTGGGATATGTACAAAAATCTCCACTTACTGTGAATTCCTTTTTATTCGTGGGGTACCAATTTTTGTGGTTTTCGGGGGTAGACTGATCCACGAATTTAAGAATCCAACGAAATATTAACTCTTTTGTATTATTATGGATGTGAGCTACGTTTTACAATGTGGACCGATGCTCTATGTCATTTAAGTGTTTTTTTAATGGGTTGCAAGCTATGGGAACAGCCAATCCATGATTAATCTAACAGATAAATACCTTGGATATCAAAGTCAATCATTAAAAATATCTCAGATACGTTTTTTTCATGTTTATTTGGCGAAATTCAAATGATTTCATTTTTGTGCAATTAAGTTATACTTCCAGTTTATTAAAATGTTTTTGTAAAGTGTTCATTTTATGTGTACAAAAGTGTTATAATGTATCTTGTATGTTCACATGTTCTTTTCTAATAAAAAAAAATTGAAACAATTTTATACTAGTAAAAAATTAATCAATCTCTTTTTCCTATCAAATTTATAATCATGTCCGGTCAAACCCCGACTTAAGCTATAAAAACTTCACTACGTTATATAAACACCCGTAGGGTAGTTTCAAACAAAATTAATCCCTTCGATCACCACAAATCAATTAAAAGTCTAGCCAGGTATTTTTTAAAAGGTGTTAAGATCATAAAATTAATCAAATAAGGATTGATAAATATTGACCTTAAAAAAACAGTTCTTTTCGTTCGATAGTTTTAAAGCTTGAAGATGAAAAGATAATAAAAATGAGACCTACCTTTACAGCTTAATGAAGTAAAATAATCGCAGCTCGTTAACACATTAATTATTTTGGCATATGTTTATTTAAGTAAACAACAAATATGTCATGATCATCTTTATTAGTTTGTGAAAATGGATATCTTCATTAAATGAACACTTTCATGTGCCGACTCTAAATGAGTACAGCATAATACCTAAAATTTTCTTCAAAATTACAAATCAACGAATTTCCGAATCCATGAACTTGCAATTTTGGGTAAGACCATGAAAATTGATACCCACGAATTTAAGTACTTTCACAGTAGTCAGTAAATATGACATACAAATAATGAATATTCTATAGTTCAACAATTACCTGCAGTTGATCAAACTCACAAGGAGTCATATTCTGACTACTATTGGAAATCAAATTACAATTTTCACATGGAAAAAAGGTAGTCCGAGAGCAAACTCTAGCACAGAACCTTCCACTTTAATGTTATCACAACCTTTGAGGACTTTAGGAACCTCAGTTATTTTACACTGCAAATCATTGTGGTTTTCCAAGATTATTTCTCTTGCACAATGCTGTACTTAAACCAAACTGTATCATTGGGACACCCATCTGCAGAAATTATCAGGAGTTATCAGGAGTTAAATAATGACTAATAATCTCTATTCTTTCAATTGCAACAGATACTGTGAAAGTATTTTTCTTTGTGGGCATAAAATTTCGTGGTTTGGTGAAATTTTACATGTTCATGGGTTCTTAGTTTGTCGGCAGACGATTTCCAAAAAAGCTAAAAAAAATGTGAAGTAGCCATCAAAATAAATGATTATGGCAGAATCCTTTTAACTGTTGATAATAAATATCAACATATAAAGAAAACAAAACAGTTTCCTAACATTCTGTTGTTTACGCAGGTGGTTACCCAAGTGTTCATTAGTGGTCATGGTTGTAATGGTTTGTAATTAGAATACATCATAAAACCAGAGGCTCTTAAGAGCCTGTATCGCTCACCTGATTTTATAGGCAATGAAGATGGCATTTCCCTGATGTTAAAGTAAGTCCTGTAATTTTCAATAAACTTTAAATAGGACCATCCAAACAATATTACTAGAAAGCTTTGTTTCATTGGTTAACCAGTTGTATAGAGATTTTTTTTATTTGCCCATAGGGTCCTATGTTAAACTAAGTCCTGCGGGGGAGGTGGCCATTTTGAATTTCCAATTACCATAAAAAACATAAACTTTATAAAGGACCATCCAAACAATATTGCTAGTAAGTTTTTGTTTCCATTGATTAACCGGTTTCGGAGAAGAAGCCTTTAAAAACTTTTTCCCATAGGGTCGTATGTTAAACTAAGTTCTGCGGTAGTGGCCATTTTGAATTTCCAATTGCCATAAAAAACATAAACTTTATAGAGGACCATCCAAACAATATTGCTAGTAAGTTTTTGTTTCCATTGATTAACCGGTTTCAGAGAAGAAGCCTTTAAAAACTTTTTCCCATAGGGTCCTATGTTAAACTAAGTCCTGCGGTAGCGGCCATTTTGAATTCCCAGTTGGCATAAAAATCATAAACTTTATAAAGGACCACCCAAACAATATTGCTAGTAAGTTTTGTTTTGATTGGTTAACCGGTTTCAGAGAAGAAGCCCTTTTTAACCTTTTTCCCATAGGGTCCAATGTAAAACTAAGTCCTGCGGTGGCGGCCATTTTGAATATCAGATTGGGATAAAAAAACATTAACTTTATAGGGGACCATCCAAACAATATTGCTAGTAAGTTTCGTTTCCATTGGTTGGCCGGTTTCAGAAAAGAAGCCTTTCAAACTTTTTCCCATAGGGTCCTATGTTAAATTAAGTCCTGCGGTGGCAGCCATTTTGAATTTCCAATTGCCATAAAAAACACAAACTTTATAGAGGACCATCCAAACAATATTGCTAGTAAGTTTTGTTTTGATTGGTTAACCGGTTTCAGAGAAGAGGCCCTTTTTAACATTTTTCCCATAGGGTCCAATGTTAAACTAAGTCCTGCTGTGGTGGCCATTTTGAATATCAGATTGGGATAAAAAACATTAACTTTATAGAGGACCATCCAAACAATATTGCTGGTAAGTTTTGTTTCCATTGGTTGGCCGGTTTCAGAAAAGAAGCCTTTCAAACTTTTTCCCATAGGGTCCTATGTTAAATTAAGTCCTGCGGTAGCAGCCATTTTGAATTTCCAATTGCCATAAAAAACACTAACTTTATAGAGGACCATCCAAACAATATTGCTAGTAAGTTTTTGTTTCCATTGATTAACCGGTTTCAGAGAAGAAGCCTTTTAAAACTTTTTCCCATAGGGTTCTATGTTAAACTAAGTCCTGCAGTGGCGGCCATTATGAATTTCCAATTCCCATCTAAAACACAAACTTTATAGAGGACCATCTAAACAATATTGCTAGTAAGTTTTGTTTTGATTGGTTAAACGGTTTCAGAGAAGAAGCCCTTTTTAACTTTTTTCCAATAGGGTCCTATGTTAAACTAAGTCTTGAGGTGGCGGCCATATTGGTTTACCAATCAAAATAAAAAACACAAACTTTGTAAAGGTCCATCCAATGAACATTATGGCCAAGTTTGGTTTCAATTGGCCAAGTGGTTTCAGAGAAGAAGATTAAAATGTAAAAAGTTTACAGACACCGCCGCCAACGACGACTACGACGACGCCGCCGACGGACTCAAAGTGATAACAATAGCTCACATGACCCTTTGGGTCAGGTGAGCTAAAAAAGAAAGCTAATTATTTGTATAAATATTAGCCTTAACAACAAGGAAATCAAAAGCTAATTATAAACTCGGTAATTGGTTAATTGCAATTAAAAATACTTCTGGTCTATTTAATTTTCTAATTGTTATCAAAAGAAGCATTCCTAGCCTAAATGTCATTTGATACTACATGTGTTGAGTAGCAATAAACAACTGTTACAAAGGTGTAATTTAATGTCATTTGTGCTATTATCGGCATTATCCCAACATCTGTTTGATATAGTGTGTCCCTAATATGAACTAATGAAGATAAATTAAAGCTTATCTTTTTAAATATTTTTTTTATTATTTTAATGTATGTTCAAAGAAGCAACAAAACTCATAATTCTGATAACAATTTGTACTTTTTAACATCGAAAATTAACACCTTATATCTCCCCTATTTGACCGAAAGTCAATGTTTCTTCGTACTCTTTACAATTAAATGATAAATACATTTAATAAAAACACCATTCGAACATGAAACCTGCTTACATAATCATTTAAGATGGATATTAAACTAAAAATTAGGTATATATCGAACCACAAAAATCGTATATTACATTTACAAATAAATGACCAATTCCGGACTAATTCAGATCGTTGTTCCCAAGTTCCGATCTGTTAATAAAGTTTTATTCTTCGTTGGATTTTTAATTTCGTGGTCCGAGGCCTCCACAAAAAAAAAAAAACACAAAAAAAATGCAAATTGATATCCCACGAATAAAAGTATTTCACAGTATATTTATTTAAAAAATAATTAAAATATAATATACTTTGAAAGAACTTTAAGATTCAAACCTATTCAAAGTGTTTGTTTCTCTAACCGTTACAATTTAAATATGGGCCACTGTACTTTACTTTTTCTCATTATTCACTTCCAGTCATTAGACATATCCACAAAATACACAAATTGCGCATAAAACTTTGCGTTTGAGGCACCATAGGGCGACTTCAGGTCCTATAAGGGCGACTTTTCATCCACTTTGCCCAGTCTGGTGAGCCTTGTATCAGTAAAACTATATCCTTGGCCAAGATAACATCACATATGATTTTAGAAAGTTACCAGTTCATAAATAAAGCTAGAAACATAAAACGGAACAGAACATGTATTTACTTTCTTATTGTATTACATTATGATACCTGATAACGTATTGAGATCACTGCTCCACAAATTTCTTCCCCCACCATAAACTGTTCTCCCAACATAGCAAGTATTAAATTCTCCCAACATCTAGATCCTAATCCTTTCTTTAACCTTATTATCCATTTTCCACCTTTGTTATTTGCACTATCCTAGTAAATAAAAAGTACTGATAACATAAGTGACCACAGGCTCTCAAAAGCCTAATCACTAACACGATTTATATATACAATCATGAATGAAGAAGGCATTTCAAAATGGATATTTTTTTTTAAACTTAGTGATGTGATGATCATTTTGAAAAAAATAAGGCATTTAATGAAACATACCCCACCTCATTGTATTTTTCTACTATTCATGAACACATTTTACTGAATTAAAAATCAGCCTACAGGAACAGATGAGCATAACAGTCCATCTCAGAAAACAAATTTACCTAGACCTTGGATCTATAAAAATAATATCAAATTAGCACAACTCAAAATCTACAAAAGGGATTGTGCTGAAAATTCAATTTGATCTTCATTAATAGAACTTAACAATTTTGCAAAGTTTAAACAAAATGTTTTGACATGTTTTCGAGTTATTATCTGGAAACCACCAACTGATAACCAAAACACAAATTTTAATTGGCCTAAAGTTGAAAACTACAAATGGGATTGTGCTGAAAATTGAACATGATCTTCATTTTATAGTACATAACAGCTGTGCAAAGTATACACAAAATCTGTTGATGTGTTTTGAATTATCATCTGGAAACTACCAAGGCATGGACCGACGGACACTCACCCATATAGAGGGTATAAAAAATACACCCAGTACATGCATATCAATTAACACGGGCAAGGTTGTTTTTAGAGAAATTAGAGAGTGAAAGTAAAATTTCAGATGATGTAAATAAAGTTGGACGCAATGTGATAATGACAGGAAGGGTCATGCAAGCTAAAAAATTTATGGCATTCTAATTGTATTATTGAGACATTGGTTCTTATTATAATTTAAATCAATGATGAGAAAACAGACAAATTTAAACTGTTACTGTTATAAATTGATAATAAAAGTTCATGTACATTCTTGATAACTACAAATAAAACAAGTGTGGACTCTGAGCACAATCACAAAGGGATACCCCAGCTTCGCTTAAAGTCCAATTATCTCCCCTGAATAATATCCGACAGTGACGAAAATTCTTCATGCACATCTACATATGATGTACTTCCTTCATGTAAAGTTTTATCAAAATATGTCAAACAGTTTAGGAGGAGTTGCTCTTACGAGGTCTCGCACTAAATACTATATTTAATAAGTCCAAGTCCAATTATCTCCCCTGAATAATATCGGACAGTGATGAAAATTCTTCATGCACATCTACATATGATGTACTTTCTTCATGTAAAGTTTCATCAAAATCTGTCAAGCGGTTTAGGAGAAGAAGTGCTTACAAGGGATGTGCACAGACGGACAGACAGAAAGGGTGATTCCTATATACCCCCAAACAAGTTTGCGGGGGGGTATAAAATCTTATTGTTTATGTGAGTCAGTTAAAAAATGATTTTTCTTACAAAATAACACCAATCAAGAGAGTTCACCTAAATGATTGTCATATACTGAAGAAAATACTAATAGTAATGGCTGTTCCAGAAAATACTTTGGCCATGCCCTTAAGGAAGGCACTTTCTTAAAACACTTTATAAAGAGATTCATAAAATATAAAATGTGTGCATTTTATCACACAGTCCATATTTATATATTAAAAGAGGCTTCCTAGGCATTGGGTGTCTGGAGGAGCATTGTTCGGCCCTAATCACATAAATTTCTTATTAAACTAAGGATATTGCCTTTACTGTATCAAGAAATTGCAGCCTGAAGTTGGTAAGTACAGCAAAATATGTTTTCAGAAACTGTCATCATGATTTTTGTTGTCATAAAAACATTGACTTATATGTATTTGATTAAAAATATGATTTGGGTTAGGGTAATATTTTGTGTAATTAAAGTTATTTCACAGACATCAGCCACATTCTTTTACAGCGAGTGCACCAACGTTACCATATGCATTTAATATAATAATTAATGTTTAATGATTTGAACAAATTTGAACAAATCTTTTGACAGTCAATAAAGCACTGCAGTAAACTGTTCTATCTACCAATTACTAATATCTCTCGAATATATATTTATAGATACTAAAACCTCGTGTATAAAAGTCTTGTATTAGTAAAATATGTCATGAATTTCATAATTTAACCATAGAATGTGATCCATAATTATAATAATGCAATAATGATACTAAGGCTTTACATTTTATTAGACCATAATTATAATGTATATAATTGTATACTTTATATAATAATCGGCATTGCTTGTAAATTATATACCTAACCTATGGTTGTATGACTTTGGTAAAAAAAATGAAGTACTTTCTAAATAGCATTAGATATATTTAATAATTACTGTACAAACTTGTAAAATCTTTTTTTTTACACTGGTTACAAATTCTGCTAGGAAGAGCATTCACGACTAAAGTAAAACATATTCCAACCTCAGCAAGCACTCATATACAAAACTGGATTTTATGAAATATGGACAATGTAAAAAACCAAGTCTATGGTTAAATACTACATACATATTTCTGATAATATTGATCTATGTATACCTCCCACATTGGCCTTATTCCTTCCTTGAAGATATGATAATCACAATGTCCGGTTAATTCACTAGGTCTCACAAGATGGCTATATATACCCCAAAACTGTTCAACCTGTCAACATGAAAGATACATAATATTTATAGCAATCAAATCATAGAAAAAAAGTTATTGTTCTAAACATAAGTTTATCTTATTATAATGATGTTATTATCTTCCTTTGTAAAAATAAGCATGCATAGGTATGGTGTGTTCATTGAAATTGCAGTTGTTATGTACTGATGAAACAACTCAGAATTTTGTCAAAATTAAATGTCCAAATCAGTGAACGATTAGGAATTCAGGAAGCATATTAACAATAAGATATTGTGTACACCAAGAAACACTTTAGGGTAAACAAACTAAAGTAATTTAACAATTCTAAGCTCTGACCTGATTAAATGCAACTATTTTTAGTTATGTCATATATGTCAATTATTAAAATTTGTTATTATTGACAAGGAAAGCAAACTCACAGATGCAAATGTCCCTACTAATTTCAAATTCTGATCGTAACTCGTTGATGATGTCTGTTTATTCTGAGATTTACGTGAAAACCAAACTGCATAATTAAACTGTAATGGATGTTCTCCTGGACCAGGTCTCTGAAAAAACATAAACAAATTTCTGATATTTTACTGCAAGATCATTAAATTATGCACCCATAATATCCTATAAAGTTTAATTAAGTTAAAATACACCAAAAAATTTAATGTTTTCTGAAAAAAAAAACACTTCTTTTTAACTATTCATGCATATACATGCACATTTTGTTTCAAACCTTTATTTTATTTCTTTATTCATTTCAAACATGTCATTGATATCAATTAAAGTATACTGAATAACTGATAGAGCCTACATGTATATAAATTCTATGTGTGTAAGTCAGATAATCAGCCATTTTTCTTATTTGTAACTGAATGTTTAAAAAACTGTTTTCCAATTCAATGACAATTTGGTAAATATAAATTTTATGATCCAACTATAATTGCTTGTATTGCTTTTTTACTAAAATATGAAGTACAGACCAGGCCAACATAGACATTTGAAACATTTGTCTAAATGAAAAATTAAAAAATTTAAAAGATCATATTTTTATTCGTCATAAGATATTAATTTAATTTTTGTGCATATTGTTTTATATGTCAACAACAAACAACTATTATTTAAATGCATAATTAACTGCCCAAAAAGAAGTACTGGCCACAGTGCAATATAACCTGTTTCTGAGTAAACATATTTTCTCAATTACCATGACAAGTCAACTGAGAAAATCACAAGTTTTTGATTGGATGAAATTAAGAATAAAAAATTATCTGCAAAGAATGTGTGTATGGCAGGGATCACCACAGTTCAAAATACAAGGGTGGTGCAAGTCGGACGGTGATCCATTTCCTTACTCATAAAAATTTTAGAGTGACATTTATTTATTCATAATAGTGTTATCAGTCTTTGTTTTTGTTTTCCCACTTTTGTTTTTGCTACCAGTCACAATATACATGTATTTTTGTATTTAAAAACTTCATTGTTTTAGGAATAAAGTCAAACTTTAGTATGGAGCTCAAAATTCAAGGGTGGAGGAAACAAATTCAAGAGTGGAGGAGCACCCACCTTGAATAGCCTGCGGTGAACCCTGTATGGCATGATATGAACATAAAAAAAGTGAGGGCACGAATATAATTCTAAAACTACCAATGCTGAGATTTATCAGTATTCAGTACTGTACGTATATGTCATTTAAAAATCATAATTATATGTAAAATGTATACTGGAGAAGGTCTTGGCTTAAATGGAGATTCAGATTCCTCTTGTTCAGTTTTCTGATCCGTTTGATCATCTTCACCACTGTCCTCTTGTTTCAATCTGGAAGAAAAAAACTTTATTTGCCAACAAATTCCAACAGACCCAGAATTCAATAAGTTTTACTTTTTTAACCAGTTGGTAATAAAAAATTATGCATTAAAATACAACATCCATAGTATTATCCTTTTTTTTTGTCTAGATAAAATCTTTCCTTATATAATTCAGACACCATTGTGTTAAAGATAAATTAATCTAAATCTCATTGTTCCAAAATGCTCACCACTTAAAATTTGCATTGCTTTGAAATCTATTGTTCGGTCAGTTAATCACATGTGCATTGTTTGTAAGGATAAGGACTTTTCATACATATAATTCCAAAGCATTACAGTATAAATAATATATCACTTTTTAGAATATGCCAATTTAGATAATGTTGGAAATTGAAAGGGTTACAAATTCTTTGTCACTTGTCTATAAAAAATTGTTCTGATTCGGATTTCACATTTTACTTTCGGATTTACTGCGCCACAGTTGTTAATGAATGCTTCCCTGAAGTAAGGAAAGTGTTTCAGTCCAAGAAAAAGTTTTACGGTTGCGAAAATATGGATCTATTAAAGGAATCGATGTCATGGTCTTAAAGAATAAATGTCTGCGAGTACGTAGAACACCTACAATCATGTTGTCAGTGCAAATTCTAAAAGCGAACTCAACAACAAAGGTAGGGGGTGGGAATTGTTTACTTTTGCGTTAGACTCCTTCACTAACTTCGTTCACGACAATACTTCTTTTTTCGCTTTCTTGCCATATTATGACCCAAATGATATGGGGTCAAATTCCTGTGAAGGAACCATCCATCACTTTTGCTTTACAAAATACAATATCATTATTACAACACACTAAATGCTACCAACACAAGAACATAAGTTTTTATTCCCAGCCTCTTTCAAAAACTACCACCAAAATTCATTTTTTTCCTCTGTCAATCAAGTTGTGGAGTTTCTTACAGTACAACATACTTACAAGCACAGACTTAGCCTGGTGCCAATACTTCATTCAAGTATCTAAATTGCTTCTATTTTATTCAGAAATAATTGGAAATATTTTCTTTGTACATATGTTCAGCTAAGGTAATGTTGTCATTTAAATTTCCCTGTCATGTGCCTTCTATTAATCATCAGCACAGTACTATTTATAGGTATCTAGTATAATGTTAGTCCGAGAATCCTTTGCCGTCCAACGCTTTTTATTTTATTTATTTTTTTTTGCGTGGGACATCAGAGAGCTCTCCATAAGCAAAACAGTGGATTTTGCGACAGGGGTCCGAGTCTGCAACTTTCATCCTGTCCACATGTTAAAAAACATTTTCTTCCAGTTATACTATATATAATTCACTTCTTTAGATATATTTCTCTATGAATATAATCATCAAACCTTTAATCAAGATGATTTAAGTCCATTTCTAAGCTCATTTCCATCGATACCCTTACATTCAGACATTTTGCTTTCATTTTGAACAAAAAGTTACGTGACAACAATGTGACTTAAATCCAGTACTTAAATTAGCTTGATTGAAGGTATGATGATTACATTCATATAGAAAATATCTTAAGAAGCGAATTATATATAGTTTAACTATATGAAAATGTTTTTTAACATCTGGACACGATGAAATTTGAAGACTCAGACCCCGTCTGAAAATTAAATAAATAAAAAGCGTTGTACGGCAGAGGATTCTCGGATTAGTATAATGTAGATGAATACTAGATGACCAACAACTGTCTAACTGCTCTGCAACTAAGGCCATTGTGCTTATTTGTCCACCAAGAATATAGTAAATATGTTGGTGTACAAGAAAAGCCTTTCAGTCAACATTAACATGATTGCATTGATTTCTCAGAATAAATTTTATAAATAAAACACCATATGAAATTATACATAAACAGCTGTTGAAATTCCTCCGTTTAAATTTAGAAATTACAAAAAGAAGATTTAAATTAAATGCACTTTATGAAAGAAGGAACATTTTCAATAAAACGCGATTTATTGCAACCTCTTTTGAGTCTTCATTCTGGCACCAGTTTTAACCAACTATCGATAACAGGCACGTGTTCGGAACTTCGGGCATAAACGGTGACGTCAAGTTTTTCTCTTATTAGCGAATGCGAGATAACCTCAGGCACAATTTGGAAACTGGTTGTCGATCATTTCATAGTAATTCGATTTTAATATTCTTTGTAGAGAATATATTAAATGATTATGCCTTTAAGATCTTTGCTATTATTACGTACGCATCAAATTTGTTGTTCATATCGATACTGTTTTTTGTTTTGATTAATATTTTTTAACTTCCGGTTTTTATGGCCTGAAATGAAAAAGAAGTTTTGATTGGTTAAAATGTCGGGACTTTCCTTCCTTTTTCTTTCTGATAATTGTATTGGTCTTTTTGCAATCATGGCGTCAATCAGTACAAGACAAAAACTTCTACAGCAAATTGATGACATAGAATTAATTTCCAAGTATTTAAACAGGCGTACATTAGTCACATTTTGGTTTCTTCGCGTATTTTGGTATCCAGTTTACAGTTCGCCATCGATTCAATGTTCATTAAATTATGATTACTTTCTGGTTAATGACATAAAAAATGCATTATGTATAATATGAATGGAGGCGCAGCCTAAATGCGAGCATCGAACATTGTTTATGTCGTTACTTCAGAGCCCCTAACAGTGCCTCTACATTCCATTGATGACGTGACGTCTTATCTAATGTGTTGGTGACGTCACAAAACTCAATTTCAAAAACAGCGTTTCAGATTGAAAAAAAAAATTGTCTGGCATTTTTGTAGTAATTTAAAAAATAAACACTTTCATTTTATCGCTGTCAAAATTATTTTCGTCTACTTTTATATTATATATTTTTTCGTTCGTCTACAATATTTTCTTCGGATAGCTCAGCTACCATCTGAAATGGATTTGTTCATATGGATCACGTGACTTTTTTTACACACACGCATGTAACTGTATAGCTCGCATCTGCGATGCTCGCTATAAGTATCGAGTAATCCAAAGTAGCTATATCAAAGAAGATAAAGAACAGAAAAAACACCATTCATTGTCATAAATTTGACCACCTTCCAGTTTACCCCCCCCCCCCAAAAAAAAAAAAATCCTCAAAGCAGACATGTATAAAAATCCTCAAAGCAGACATGTATATAGTTATGTATAACTTCACAATTTCTGGTTTAGGATAAATGTGTCTGTGAACCTTTTACTGAACACTTTTTTATATTTAATATTTTTTTTCTAATACATCATATAAATTTGACAGCTATTTTTGTTAACGAGCCCCTGAAAAAGATTATTAATTAATTTACTTTGTACATTCACATTACATCTTTCCCATTTAAATTTAATAGTGAATTCCCAATGTAATAACTTATGTATTTATTTATTACTAAACATGAATTTATTTCATCCTATCCTCAATGTAATATATGTAGAAATAAAATGGAATTTAATAAAATTACTTGATATATTTTTTATTATATTTTTTTAATCCTTACATGTTCTTTTATCTGTTAATTACATACTCTGAATGCTATACTCTAATGAATGTATCACACCTGCTTCACAAACACGTAATCAACAAACCTTTTCTGATTAGTTTATTATCCTCCAGGCAAAACCTTTTCTGTATAAGGCCTGTACATTATTAATTATACACTATCTCTGTGGGATAGGGTATTCTTGTGTTATTGTTATCTTTATATATGAATTATATATTTCTGATAATTTGATATCTGTCCCTTAATGCTGCAGTGAAAAGTGGATGAGGAGGGCTGAAAAACAACTGGTAGGGAGGTAATTTAAAAGGAACATCATGAAAATACTTTCTTCTTTTTAATTTGAAGGCAATTATTTAAAAACTGAAAGACTGAGTAGAAATTGTTTAAGCAGTTTAAAGTTGAAACCTTTGCAAGTGGCTGAAAAGAAATTGGGCATATTTTGGTTTGTCCAGAAACATGTTACATAAACATAAAACACAATTTCAGCTGCACAATGCATAAATTTGTGTGTGTGTGTGTGTGCTTAAAGCATAGTTAAATCTATTTTATCTATAAGGCTTCTACATTTTATTGTACCTCAATACATTTCTGACACAATCTAGTTTTTAGGGATAGAGTTTCATTTTATATTAAATTTACCATTATGGGTAATTCATTTTATAGTGCCTAATTTTACTGATAGGGGTTCTTTATTTTATAGTACTTAGTACATGATTTCACTGTTCCTTGGCCATTTCTGCTCTTCTTCAGTAGTTTGCATAATTATTTCTTAAATATTTACACAAATTTTGTCTGGAAGATCCCATCCGAAAAATAAATCTAATCCCCACCATCCTTTTAAAAAATAATCCACTTTTATTTTTTAAAAATCAGATCTTTTACATAACCGATTTTGCTTCATTTATCAGTGAAACCAGCTAAATGTTGAGTCATAGGCTTATAAAGAATAGCATATTCCAGGTTTTTCTGAGAAATAGGTGCTAATGAAAAATATTGTCAAACGAAAACAATGAGACAGTTTGAACAAGCATGGGAATCGATAATCCTTGGATGTTCCTCTACCAAAATAGTATCTAACAGCTTTACTGTTCAAATGAAAAGGCTGCCAGTACTAAAAACCAAAATTGCTTAATTTTGTTTGTTGCATGTATTTTAGATGAGCAGTGACAAGCTCCTGAAAACTTATGGTAAAACTAGTGGCAATACATATCGATATGTAAATTCAGAAACTGTCAGTGTGGATGCTGCTTATAATCAATCACGTGCCATTTGGCAATTGACAATGGGAAAGCTGTATAACATTTTCAGATGCAACAAACAAGAGATCATTTATATCACCTGTAAATTGGTTGCCTTTGATAGATTTTCTCTTCATCTTGCAATAAGTGTCTGTGTATGGGCAGTTATTTTCTTTAACTGGTTTGCTTGTGATATTTTTTTAATGATCTTAAATACTAGTATAATTATCTTGTATTCTGTATTTTAGGGAATTGTTTGAAATAATTAGTACTCCGAAAGGACAACAGCGGCCTGATGCACCAGACACAATGAATTTAATGGACTTATTAGTACACAAAGACAAAGAAATAAAAGAAACATTAAAAATAGGTAATTAATCTAATTTAGTTGGATTGTATTTGAATAGTGTATGCTACTGGTTCCATGAAAACATTTGACACAAGCTCTTAAAATTCTTTTTAAGTTGTGTGTCGGGATTTAACTGTTGAAAGAAAAAAACATTCAAAGAAACAGATCAGGAAAGTCTTAACTATAGGTTATTTTTGAGTACTATCTAATTGTAATATGGCATCCTTCATATTCTTTTGATTACACATTAGGTTTCTTATAAACTTGGAGTCCTCTGATGACGTCACAGTAAGAGTTCTTGTCATAATCCTATATGAAAAAGTTAAAACTGTCGAAACAACACAGTTTTGTTAAGATTGTTTGAATTTTTATGGTTTTATTTAATAAAATGACAAGCATATATTTGTATCTACTTGGCAAGCTGTTTTGGGATATATTTTATTTAGTTTTAAAAATCAGCATGGCATTTGGAAGCGTCCTCTTAGTGCAGCTTTAGAATTTTTTTTAAATTTGTTAGAAATATTAGAATTGAAATATATTATTGGTGTATTATTGGTTTAAAAAATTGACAAATATAAGGTCTGTGTTCTTACTGACAATAATCTATTTCTTAAATAGTCTTCATCTATGTACTGTCAGAATATGTTGACAACAGTTGTCAACATTAACTGTTATCACTAAGTCCAAGAAATGCTTTTAACCATAAACATGTCAAATTTATGGATTCTTCATTAGGCAATCAATGAAAAAGATAGAACAAAAAATTAGTGGGCTTGAAGTAGGAATAATAATAGTTGACAACATTTTACCGTATACTACAGTCTGGCATGTTGGGCTTGTACAGAAACTACATAACATAAAAGTTTGCTTTCCTAATTTGTGTTTGCCCCTGTAAAACATTGGTACATGACACATTCATTTATAATTAAAAGCTGCTGAACAGGCAGAGATACAGAAGACTATAGATGAACTGAAAACAGAAGTAGATAAAAGAGATAGAAGTATTAAACAACTACAGACTAGTCTAAAAGAAGCTGAGACTATATTGGTATGCACTTGTCTGTTTGCCTCTATTATGACTGTTAAAAAAATCTGTTTAGTTTGACCAATGTAACTCGAAGTACATTAAGGTCACTTTTAAAGAGATTATATGATTGATAATGGAAATAATGAGTTAAGGTAATGAAAAATAAACTGAAAATTAAATTAAGTGTTTGTATCATCTAGTTTGTATTCAATTTTTTTATCAAATGTAATTTTATTGCTATTACCTTACTGTTCAATAAATAGAAAATATAGAAACCAAAGCAGTGTAATTGTAGAATTTTTTGTAAATTATTTTTATCAGATTTAATAACTGCATTATAAAGTGTTTCTGTTGTAATATGACTATAATATGTATGTATTAAAGATAGATTTTTGGCAATTAATTTACAATTAAATAGGGGGCTGAGTGGTTATGGTAGTTATTCATCTACAGTTGATCACATGGTCTGTTAACATTAAAGTTGCGGGTTAGAGCTTCACTGTGGACAGGGCATACTCGACTGCGATCCTAATTGACAATAATTGCCAGTTTTTCTATTGCAAGTCCGGATTCTTCTAGTACTTCGGCATCCTCCCCCAATAAAAACTGGATGCCATGGCTAAAAGTTGCATTAAACACAATTAAAAAAAACCAAATACATGCACAATTAAATAATAATAATATTTTATTAGTTGAATACAATAATATGTTATATTAGATTAAGAGCATACAATGAAATATTTTTATTGTTTCAGTCTACAGCAATATATCAGGCAAAAACAAAATTGAATGCTATAAAACAAGCTAATTCCAGAAAAGTATCTTCAGAGGAACTTATTAAATTTGCTCACAGAATCAGTGCCAGTAATGCTGTTGCTTCCCCTCCTACATGGGCACCTGGTATGTATTCCAGTTGTTCTTCTGGAAAAAATGCACTTTACATTTGTTAATGTTTATGAATATTTTATTACTGACATTTGTATTTAAAAGACTATCTTCTGATATCTAAAATATTTGTTGAAGTGAATTTCCTAGTTTTGTGGTATCTTTATATCTCGTTATAAATATAATAAAACAGAATTTGTCTCATTTGGATCATATTATTGGATTCTCGGCCATACTCGTAATTGTTTGCATTACTTTTTAAACTCTTCTTTTTTCTATTGTTTTAATTAATTAACTTGATTTTTTTTTGTCACTGAAAAATCACCTAAAATGTGGCTTAAGTGATTGGTATATTTCAGATATCTTTTTAAATATAAATGCAGGAGCCAAATTGTATATAGGTTGTGAGTCACCAACAAATGTAACATTGAGGGTTCATGCCTGATCATAGGCAAGGTGCGGTTGACTTTGTACCTAAATTGATAAGGACTGGCAGTTTCCTTTCAAATTTATAGCCTCAAATAACCCCAAAAGCAAATTAGAATTAATGCCAGTAAATGTTCTTCTCTTCTTGTTTTGAATTTTGAGGGATTTTAATTTCAAGATCATTATTCTACATAAAATGAGATTATTTAGTTTAACTTTAGCTTTTAGTATCAGCAGAAAGAACCTAAATTTAACTTGAATTATTGATGGACAGTTTATTTTGAAATGCTCCTATGTTGATTTGCATTTCACCTGCAAGAATAAAATATTTTACAGTTAATTTTTTCTAAATAAGCTGGAGCAAAAAGTTTTTTAAAAAGTTTTCTAATGAGTGCATGTTTGTTTATGCAGTTCTGTATCGTCATCATTTTATGCTACATATTTCAGTCAGATAACATTAATTTCTAGATTTATTATACTGGTACATTAAATTCCAGGTGATCCAAGACGACCATATCCTACAGACTTTGAAATGAGACATGGATTTCTGGGTAAATCAGGCGATTTACCTGTTGGGAGTCAAATTTTACAGTCACAAGGATCATATGGAGAACCTATGTCCAGTAATAGATCTTCAGCAAATACCTCATTAGGTAAATATATTATGTGTCATTACATATTGGAAATGTTGCCGATTGGTTAAGGTAACATAACCTGACTTTTGCAGGTTGTGCATGTCTCTAACCTATAATATGGAGTAGGCATTGCCAAAATGCGAGCACAGACAATATAGTCCTTTATTATCAATATATAATGTGCATTTCATAATTGACGTTATTTTCTATCACCCTAAAAGTGCCTCTATATTCCAGTAGTCACGTGACGTCTTTCTTTGTAACTGTGACATCACATGAAGTGTAATTTGATTGTCAGTTTTTAAAGATCGATTTAGAGTTTGCAAAAAAATAGTATGAAATGTTTGTTGTTAATTTTAAATATAAAATTTATTTTTTATTGATGTCAACTGTATTTTCATGTCTTTCTTAAAATTATTTTTAGTACTTTTCTTCTTCACTTTGTTCCAGTTTTTTGACGATACCAACTTCCGGACGAAAAAAATCAATATTATCATTAAGCAGATCACGTGGTTCCATTTTGATCACATGACACATAATTGCCATAGAGCTCACAGCTCTTTGCGGGCAGCTTTGCTGTCCGCTGCGACCTGTGCTCGCTATAAAACAATATTGCTAGTTTTTCTGGGGTACTATGGCTATCTCCCATATAAAAACTAGATGCAAATATATAGGTCAAAAGTTGCTTTAAGTGGCTTCAAGTCACAAACACATTGAAATCTGTCAATGAGCATTTAGCATGTATAGAATTGTTAATAGATCTGTTTCTATTTGTGGGAAAATAGGGTAGTAATCTTCACTATTAGCAGTTAAGAAAACTCTTCCAATTTTTGTCCGAAGTATAAATATCACTGTAAATTTTCCAAACAAATTCATTCAGACACTGAAATCCACATAATTTTTAACTGTCTAATAACTAATATATATTTAGTACATGTATTTTAATGGATACTAAATTGTATTGTCAACATCTGTACACAAAACTTTGAAAACAGTAACACAAAATTATTCCATTGGGATCTTAAAAGTTAAGAAAACCCTCCAAATTAATCAGCAAATAACAGAGATTGTCAGTGAACAAGAGGAGTTATTTGTGTTCTATGCATGACTAACTTTAGAATGAATGGAATGCTTTGATCAGTCCTTATATCAGTCTCTTACTCAAATGTTTCCATATGTCATAATTGATTTCCAATCTGCCTTTTACTATCCCTTTTATAAAAAATAGATCTTTATTGAGGCTGAGTTTTATTTAGTTGATTTTTAACACTGCTCTTTACATCTAAAGTTGTGCCTCTCTTTGTATAAATTTTACAGACAGAATAGAAGGCGTATTGAAGTTTGGAAAGTTACATTGATCTTTCTTTGAGTTAGTATTTTAGGTGTAGCTTTGTTAATACAATTTTATTCAAATAACCATTAAATACATTTTTATTTATTGTTCATCATTACAAAATCTTATGAGCCTATTTGAAAGATATATTACAGATTACTTTGTAGGATTTCATAGAAAATATTTTTTGTTCTTTAAATGATCAGTAATTATTTTTAAATGTTCTTGGCAAATAAAACATCAAACATATATTTTATTTGTACATTGTAGACCATGGACCAGGTTCACAGAGCTCAACCACGTGGCAGCATACATCAGAGTTACATCATGCATTAAGTGGAACAGGATTACTATCTGATATCAAGGGACATAATAAAGAAAATGAAGATGTTGGTTTTATGTCTAGTGACTCCTCAAGTAGCAGCTCTAGTGATGAGTGATATATTGTTATGTTATAAATAAAACATTTTAATCACTCTGATCAGAAACAAAAGGCTGAATGGTTGAAATCCACATTCCAAGAGCTTCAACATCTGCCTATAACGTGGATCAAATCTGTACTTAGATGACACAACATTGATCTACACAGGAAACCCTATTGTCTAAACAGTTTATAGGATCCATGACAACAGTTGTCATAGAACAGTAGAACAGATTTGTTATTGGACATTAAGCATTAAAAATAAAGGATGTAAACAATTTATGTCTTACAATGATTGATTGAATGAACAGGTTCTAAACTTCTTCTGTCCAATCTTGCATTTTATTTTTCTAATTAGTTCACATACTTGGTTAAGGGAGCTTTTGTTATTACTTAGTGTCAGTTGTTTTACACTGTTGAATTAAACATGGGATAGATGATCCGTGATGGTCACCTTTTAAAATGTTATTGTACATTTGTTACCACAGGGACAATACAGGACATTCATACTAGGAACATATTCTTAGATACTATTTAATGGCTTTATTTGCAATAGGCTTCAATTATTATATAATGGTTCTTCACAATTTTTAGTTTAGTTAGAACATTTGTGGAATGAACTTTTGCTACGTACAATTTACAAATCTTCTATCTACCTGTAAGTGATACAATCAGATGCATATACATAAAGGTTAAAAAACCAAGGGCATAAACTATTGGCCTTTAAAGGGGGGGGGGGATCTGTTCTGTTAGTGTGTTTTGGGCATTTTTACACATCTGTTAACTGGTTTTTTTAAATAAAGCAACTATTAACTGTTTTTCAACCATAGGCTGTTATCTATTTTCTTAATAATTGACATTGTTGTTAAATGTTACGATGAAAATAAAAAGAAAAAGTGATGCACTTGCACTAAAGGGAAACACTTTTTGACTGCCACTGGAAATGTTGCGGCTACAATGAACCTACTCTATTCCGAAATCTTAAATGGGGGGTCTTTATTGTGTAGGGAGCGTGCTATTCCAAAGACGTCACCCACTAGGCCTTTGGTATTATGTAGCTACAATAATGTAGCTCCTTTTTTTTTTAATGGACAGAGCTACAAAGAGGTCCCATTACTTTTAATGGAGCAAGCCGCGAGTGATTCACACCTGGGGGTTTTATGCATATAATAAGCTATTCAACTGTTTCTCTAAATTGCTACATACTTTTTAATGTCTTTAAAGTTTAACTGATATTTCAACAACACCTAATTCGTTATTTTTACACTTTATTTGTAATCATGGCATTGTTGTCAAAATTTGAATTCCAGAAGTGCATAATTTTTTAATTGATTTGGTAAAATATTCATCCGGATCAAAATTTTTCCAGATGTATTGCATTAGCTGGGATCAAATTTTTACCCATACGATTCCACACTCCACAATTTCAGTTTTTTCAACAATGCCATGATTACGAAAAAGTGTTAAAATTATTTTATTAGACATTGTAGAAATGTCAACTGAACAGCAGAGAAGGAAAAAATATAAATTACACAAAAATAGCAGTTTTACAGTTGGGGGTTGTCAGATCATAATACCTAGCTACAATAATGTAGCTCCTTTTTAGCTCACCTGACCCGAAGGGTCATGTGAGCTATTGCCATCACTTGGCAACCGTCGTCGTCGTCGTTAACTTTTCTTCAAAAATCTTCTCCTCCAAAACCACTGAAGGGATTGCTTTGAAACTTTGCATACATCATCAGTAAAATGCCCTCTACCAAGTTTGCCCAAATCATGGCCTCAGACCAACCAACATGGCCGCCATGGCTAAAAATAGAACAGAGGGGTCAAAATACAGTTTTTTGCTTATAGTTCAAAAAGTATAACAGATACAGGAAAACCGAAGAGACCTTCCTTCTTCAGCATCTAAAGCTCTACAAAACACTCTATTGGGTCAAAGTTGTATGATGACTCCTTGTAGGAGTTATTGCCCTTTAATTGTCGAAATTGATGATTTTTGCCATTTTTGCCTCAAAATCTTGAAAATTATTAGAACTAGAGAAAAAGTTAGCATTGCTTAATTGTTCTGCTCTATGAGGGCTACAAAAATGACTTAAGAGTCAAGATTGTCTGATTAACCGTTTAAGAGTTATTCCCCTTGAACTGTTTTTTTTAATCGGTTTTAATTGATTTTTTTAAATCTTCTCCTCTGAAACAACTGAAAGTACTGCTTTGAAACTTTGTACACATCATCTGTCAAATGTCCTCAACCAAGTTTGCACCTACCATGGCTGCAGATTAACCAACATGGCCACCATGGCTAAAAATAGGATGGGGGGGGGGGGGGCGGTAAAATACAGTTTTTGGCTTATATTTAAAAAAGTGTAACAGATACAGGAAAACCGAAGAGACATGCCTTCATCTGCATCAAAAGCTCTACGAAACACTCCATTGGGTTGAAGTTGTATGATGACTCCTTATAGGAGTTATTGCCCTTTAATTGTCGAAATTGATTATTTTTGACATTTTTGCCTCAAAATCTTGAAAATTATTAGAACTAGAGAAAAAGTTAGCATTGCTTAATTGTTCTGCTCTATGAGGGCTACAAAAATGACTGTAGAGTCAAGATTGTCTGATTAACCGTTTAAGAGTTATTCCCCTTGAACTGTTTTTTTTTAATCGGTTTTAATTGATTTTTTAAAATCTTCTCCTCTGAAACAACTGAAAGTACTGCTTTGAAACTTTGTACACATCATCTGTCAAATGTCCTCAACCAAGTTTGCACCTACCATGGCTGCAGATTAACCAACATGGCCACCATGGCTAAAAATAGGACGGGGGGTGGGGGCGGTAAAATACAGTTTTTGGCTTATATTTAAAAAAGTGTAACAGATACAGGAAAAACGAAGAGACATGCCTTCATCTGCATCAAAAGCTCTACGAAACACTCCATTGGGTTGAAGTTGTATGATGACTCATTATAGGAGTTATTGCCATTTAATTGTCGAAATTGATTATTTTTGACATTTTTGCCTCAAAATCTTGAAAATTATTAGAACTAGAGAAAAAGTTAGCATTGCTTAATTGTTCTGCTCTATGAGGGCTACAAAAATGACTTAAGAGTCAAGATTGTCTGATGAACCGTTTAGGAATTATTCTCCTTGAACATTTTTTAAATCAATTTTACCTGATTTTAAAAAATCTTCTCCTCTTTAACCAATGAAAGGACTGCTTTGAAACATTGCACACATCATCTTTAGGATGTCCTCTACCAAAATTGTGCAAATCATGACACATGACTACCTACATAGCTACATTGGATTAAAATAGAAAAAATGAAAAAAAGGGGGGGGGGGGGTTGAGAGAGTTTTCGACTGATAGTTAAAAAAGTATAACAGGTACAGCAAATTTGAAGTGAACCTCCCTTCTCCCTCTAACCATCAAAAGATCCTCCTTATAGGAGTTATTTCCCTTAAAAGGTCAAAATTAATGATTTTGTGCAGAAGTGTTGGGCAATTCCTTATAGCAAAGAAAAGCTGGATAAAGTTCAGGTTCAAGTTCAGGTGAGCGATACAGGCTCCTGGGAACCTCTAGTTTTAATCGGTTTTAATTGATTTTTTAAAATCTCCTCTGAAACAACTGAAAGTACTGCTTTGAAACTTTGTACACATCATCTGTCAAATGACCTCAACCAAGTTTGCACCAACCATGGCTAAAAAAAGCGAGGGGGGGGGGGGGTAAAATACAGTTTTTGGCTTATATTTTAAAAAGTGTAACAGATACAGGAAAACCGAAGAGACATGCCTTCATCTGCATCAAAAGCTCTACAAAACACTCCATTGGGTTGAAGTTGTATGATGACTCCTTATAGGAGTTATTGCCCTTTATTTGTTGAAATTGATTATTTTTGACATTTTTGCCTCAAAATCTTGAAAATTATTAGAACTAGAGAAAAAGTTAGCATTGCTTAATTGTTCTGCTGCTCTATGAGGGCTACAAAAATGACTTTAGGGTCAAGATTGTCTGATGAACCGTTTAGGAATTATTCTCCTTGAACATTTTTTTAATCAATTTTACTTGATTTAAACAAATCTTCTCCTCTTTAACCAATGAAAGGACTGCTTTGAAACATTGCACACATCATCTTTAGGACGTCCTCTACCAAAATTGTGCAAATCATGACACCTGACTACCTACATAGCTACATTGGCTTAAACTCATGTACTTTGTACTGGGAGGGGGGAGGGGGGAGTCGAGAGAGTTTTCGACTGATAGTTAAAAAAGTATAACAGGTACAGGAAATTTGAAGTGAATCTCCCTTCTCCCTCTAAGCATCAAAAGCTCCTTATAGGAGTTATTTCCCTTAAAAGGTCAAAATTAATGATTTTTGCAGAAGTGTTGGGCAATTCCTCATAGCAAAGAAAAGCTGGATAAAAAAGGGTTGTTTGGTTTCAGGTTCAGGTGAGCGATACAGGCTCCTGGGAGCCTCTTGTTTATGGACGGAGCTACACGAGGTCCCATTACTCGTAATGAAGCAAAAACACTCTTGAGATTTATACATACTAGTATGTATAAATCTCAAGAGTGTTTTTGCTCCATTACGAGTAATGGGACCTCATGTATAAATCTCAAGAGTGTTTTTGCTCCATTACGAGTAATGGGACCTCATGTATAAATCTCAAGAGTGTTTTTGCTCCATTACGAGTAATGGGACCTCATGTATAAATCTCAAGAGTGTGTTTGCTCCATTACGAGTAATGGGACCTCATGTAGCTCCGTCCATAAAAAAAGGAGCTACATTATTGATCTGACAACCCCCAATGAGAGGACCTTCTTAATGCGCAAAGTGGATGTGCTTGGTCCTTTGTATCAAAGACTTGAAGCCACACTCCCTTTATCTGATTGCGCTACATTCATATTACCTACCTAGTCCAGCTGACCATTAACTGTTCTTTCATATTTAAGCTCCTTAGGGGTCCTGTTCAGGATTATTCCAAACAACGAGCAAAATGATAGACAAATAGTGATCCTCTCGGTATATTAAAGTGCAATCCATTGATCATCAATTCGTTGTTACTAACTAGAATTGGTAAACTTATCGGGTCGGTTAGCAATAAATCGAAATACACTTTCAAAGACTCAAATGTAGCGCACCATTTATTTTACCTACAAAGTAGATTCTGCTATGCATAGCAGACATTGACTATTATAACACTATGCAAATATCACTACACAGACTGTTTGATGAAGGAACTAGCTGTTGATAGTTGGATAGATGGTTCTTGACTCTTCATTACCATTATCTGGTCAAGGTAGTTCGTCTACTATTGATCACGTGGTCTGTCAACACTGAGATTGCGGGTTCGATTCTCACTGCAGGCAGGGTGTACTCGACTCCAATCTTACTTGACAAGGATTGCCAGTTTTCCTACCGCAGGTCGGGGGTTTTCTCCGGGTACTCCGGCTTCCTCCCCCAATAAAAACTGGACGCCATGATATAGCTGAAAAATTGCTGAAAGTGGCGTTAAACACCATCATACAAACAAACAAACAAACATTGCCATTATCGCCCAAGTGTCCATATAAGCAACGCTACATAGCATGGTTAGATAAGTATTCCGCTTCAGAAACACTTTGCCACAAAAATCACATCTATTTTAACTGCACGCAAAAGTGGCTACATAAACACTATAAAACTAGCTACTCTATAACTGGTGTAAATATTTTAAAACGTTCGAGGCCGTTTGTAGGATTCTTATTTCAAAAATTATTTATAGTCTTCAAACTGCATGAAAATTCGTTACTGATACAATCTTTACACTGCTGTTGCTAAAATCCAAGTAACAAATCATCTGATATATTAGACCTATAATTGTTTCTGTATACAAAGCAGAATGAGCCGACAACATGGACAAGCTGGAATAATGTATAGTGGTAGTGGTAACAAAAACAGTTGTACATCCAATAGATACGAATTGTGCTCCCCGTTAAAGCCGACTATTGTCTGCAGATTGTACTGAACGTAATTCACGAGAGCAAAATTAGAAAAACACTGGCACAACTGTTTAATACTACCTTTCGTAACTATATGCCTTATCATTAAACCATTTACGTTTTTTATATCTGGTTTATCTCAGTGAGCTTGAGATTAAAGAGCAATGAGTTTAGATCTTCTTTAGTAAATATATGTTTATTGAAAATCAAAAGTGTAATTTTGTACGTGGATTGTGTTCGTTTAATAACACGGCTGTATTTTCTCCGGTTCGCCTTGGGGTGTTATTAGTGATATAATCAGTGCTGAAACTGTAAAAAATGATGATTTTTTTCTGTGTCTTTATACTGACAAATCAAATATATTAGCTGGAAACAAAACTAAATGAGAGGTCATTAATAAAAACTATCATATGGATACTATTGACCAGTATGAGTACTAAAACTTCCTCAAAGTTTGTGTCTCATTTATAAATTCATTCATCAAAGAGTAAAGTTTAGATATGTCGCTAGGAAATCCTATTACTACTCCATCGACAGTAGACAACCAACTGACACTTGATAACCACAAGTCAGGATTCTTTCATCATAACAAAGAATAATGACTTCAGACTCCCATATCTGAACTGTACCAATGACATATGTCGTTATAAGGAAAGATATACTGCGGGATTTAATGGATCTACAAAATGTAATCTTTTTTTCTGAAATACTGACAGCAGTAAATATTTCGATAATGTATACTAAACTAGTTTTGAGCATCAAAATGTAGATTCTACAATCTCACAAGATTTACTTAAAAATTAAAATAGCATTTCCCTAAATATTGTGCTTACATTAAAACAATAAATTAAAAGTTTGGGTTCTCTCTTCTAATTAATCTATAACAAAACATTTACTCGACAATAGAAAACTTATTTCTTTATAAGGATTTGGCATATTTGTAAAAGATAAGAACACTTGGTAATTGATATATATTTGTCGAATTGATGAGTGCGTATTTCAATTTACCTTCCTTTTTGATATACAAGTTTGAATATGAGTTCATTTAAGGACTATAAATGGGACAGATAAGGGAAGCATAGGACTTCGATATCTATACGTATTACGTAATTATAGTTATAATTATATAGGATAATAAATATATAGGATAAACCGGACAATAATAGTTGACCTATTACATAAGTTAATTAGATACCACGAATAATTAATAACTGATAAAAGAGGTCGAGTTAAGTTTTAAACCTCTTCATTCTCGATGCGAGAGCAACACTCCACATATCACCCCTGCCAGCGTATGAGATCTGCATATTTGAGTGTTAGCAAATGATGTCTACCGTGTTTAAACTGCAATAGTGTCTTTCCGTGTGTGGAAATTGATCTGTCTCTATTAAAAACACTATGGGTACGGTACCACTAATGATGCAGGAATCATTGACCCTTCTGTTGCACATTTATTTCTGTCGTGTTTTTGTTTTTTGTTTAAGTTTTAACCGATTATTTTTTTGGTCCTTCGGCTAGTTCAATCCATGGAAAGTGGTATTGCTGACTTCGGCTGTTAATCCGAAAGAGGTTGAGTTTTGTTATTAGTATATTACAAAATATTAATCATAGCTTTTCAGAAGAAAAAAGTTACAAAAATATGATGTACCCATGATGTATGTGAGTTTTTCTGCCATGTTATCTCGACGTTAACTTTCCTATGAATTTGTCCAAACCACTCGGAAGCAAGGATTATTACAGTTTCATTATACAAATAGAAAACACTCAAAAGGTTTTCGTAAAAAGATTATAGTATAGGAAGTCATTTGTTGACCTCGATATAGTATCTATTTAGTTTTTAGAAAGTTTGTTTTGAGAAAATATCATTTTAACGTTCAAGTATTAAGCTGTTTCCTGATTATTACATTACGACGTATAAATACAAGTATAATTAGATAGTATTCTATTAAGCATTTTGATTTACCACGATCGGTAAGTGTGTGCTAACTTTTATAATATAAGAAACAGAAAATGTGAAAAAATATAATTTTCTTAAATTTTTTTACATGCAGAAATGGGCATAGCAATATTTCATTTGAATTTGGCACACTGAATGTTTCTTTTCTAAAATATCGAGATTTATCACATTTAAGTCCACATAGTTCACAATTCAATTTCTGTTGTACAGCACGGCCGTCATTGAGAGTTAAATAACAGCGAAGGAACTTGTCTCTTCACTCTATTCCCACTCTCACTGTGATGTAAAAAGCCTTGATCTATCCACTTGTAAGTTTTGCGGAATTTCATCTTATCTCGTGCAATGGTCAGCTACAGTTACAGAGTTTAGGGACTGTTTGACTACTCTTCTATGATTCCCTTTATAAGTAGACACACGTGTGTAGCCATCTCTTCTCCCGAATCTTGATTAATCGCTTAACCAGACACATCGCCAGTCTCGAAGATCCCAGTATTTTTACTTTAATGGCACATTTGGAGTACAAGTCGATGTCTTTGTTTCAGTAATGCGCCACAGTAAAGACATCTGGCACGTTAGCCATTTCCAAGTAAACTGTTACTTGCTGTCTTTCCGATTTCTTCAAAGACCTGGGACAATTGATACTTTTTCTGTTGCTGTCGTCGTCCGCTTCTTATATGAAGTTCGCGAATGTAGCAATATGGGCTGCTGATGTGATTCTATGTCAGCCACAACGATGGCTGTCAGCTGTTATCGTTGAAGCGGTCTAGAAATCGTGATTCGGTGAACATAGAATGTCAAGTCACTGCATTGCGTGATTTATCGGCCGCACAGACGATCAATCATCATATTGCAGGTAGTTTTGTTTAGTATGGGAACATCGTGGCGGGGTCGACAACAACACAGAACCAATACTTGACTAAATTTTATTTAACAATCAGTCTTATTACATTAAAACGCTTTTAGAGTAGTCAAGATTTGCACTTGTAGCTTTCCTATTTATTTTCGTATCCCTTCAACTGCCACTATCAGGTGTTTACATTTAATTATCGGACGTTCCAGTTTTAACGTGATCTTGTTTTCATGTCTCAATCGCGCAAATATCAGTGCGTCTGCGGAAAACACCGTATGATTTTGGATTTGAATAAGATAGATTTTCTATAAAAATATGAAAATATACTTAAATATTGGTATTGTACCTACTATCAATTATACTCTTCAATATCGTTACTACTAGTATATATTTTTTTATTATAGATAATGCAAACATTCATAGTTGTGACTTTGGTATTTGTGTTAGGCGGTATTCAGATAGTTCCAACATCCGCTGGAAAATGTTTCGACACTTGGTCCAGATGTTCTAGCTGGAGTGCGTTTGCCACTGGAAGTCTTTGGCTTAACTGCAGTCAGTGTTGTCAATGTAAAGGGAGGTCAGGAGGAAGTTGTGTTTTAGTACATAATCCTAATGGCTGCTGGTTTGCTAAGACGGCTTATCAATGTCAGTGTTCTGGTGGTTATGGCAGAAGTAAGCCTGGATTTTGCGGAAGTAATCCAAACATGTTATGGCCTTGCTAGAGCCGATTGTATCAAGGACACAAGTTTAGCTTTATAAATAAATATAGCTTTCTGTGATGCGTTATTGTATACAATCATTATAAACTTTCTGTCAAAAGTAGTGATTGACTTCTAAAGTAATAATAAATCGACTACTAAGTATTAAAACATTCTATTATTTCTTTTAACACTTGGTCTTTGTAAGAACGTATCTAGTCTTTTGAAATATTGAGTTACTCATTGTCATATACTGCGAAAAGTTCAATCCAAGAAAAGGACAAAATACCTATGCTCAGCAAAAATGTATGCTGTTTACTACTAAACTACTCAAACAAGGGTTTGTTGTACCTAAGTTCATGTTATCTCTCCAGAAGTTCTATGGACGTAATTGATCGGTTTGGGAAATAAATTTCTCAAATACGATCGGACATTTTCGCTGAGTCATAGTTAGTCTTACCTATTCATGGATTTGACTTTTTCTTAGACATGACAGTGAGTAGCTCGACGGGTGTCTAATTAGAAGCAGGAACTGCTTACTCGTCTGGAGCACCTGAGTGTACCCACCGTTTAAACTTCGGGTTCGAGTTTCTTTCTTTCTGATTTTTCTTTTTTGTTTTTGTTTTGCGTTGTATATTTTTGTCTATATCAGGATTTGTAATTGTCCCTAGACTTTTGGCCAGTTTTCTTTGCTATTTTTCTCAGCAAAATTGTGTGATCTAGTATTTTAGAGATGTTTATAATAACAACAAAATAAGTCACATTACCGCCAAAAAACGTCTGATGACATTAATCTATTTACAACGAATCATTATTTACTAGTTGAACAGCGTTAGATCTACAAAATTAGAATATCCGTCGCAAAATCTAGCCTGATGTATGTTTTGAAATGTAAACGACATCATCGATACAGCGGTATTTGTCTTTTTCGTTTTTGCAGTAGACCTTCAAGGAACCTATTATTGCAAAAAAAAAGAATAGCAAGGAAACCTACAAAACAGAAGCCGCGAGTCAAGGGACGATTGCAAATTCGGATTAGGGTAACCAGTGTACTGGTCGCCTGCTTCGAATATTTCAATGGCGGTGATATCGTGCCTACTCTAAACGTGCTTGGCGATGTCTCTGTGTCAACAGTGGACGACGACCTCTCAACCTTGCATTGTTTATGCGCCTGTTAACTGTTCGATCGGCGACTCTGGTTGCAATATTCCAATCGTCACGAAGATATCTTGCAATGGCAATCGGTTGTCGTTTGGCTACACGAACGAGTACTCTATCCTCTCTTTCAGATGTTTTTGATGGTCGACCTGACCTAGGACGTTCCTGGATAGTTCCATCATCTCGATGACGTTTCAGTAGCCGGAACACAACACTAAAGTGAATGCCAAAGTGTTGTGCTATCTGACGAAAGCTCTGTCTACTATTACGCATTCCAACGATCTGTAAAAATGTAAAGATGAAGTCGAAAAAGACCAGGAGATGAACACTTAATCGTTAAGGAAAACAAGGCTTTTAGGCGTGCTCGACTACCGGTTTTGCTATGTGAAGATTTACATGAGGACTTAATTAAAGCAACTTTCCCGTGTTTGAATATTGGCTTTAGTACATAAATAACACAAAGTTAAAATTCATTCAGATTTTTTAAATTATAAAAAAAATTGTAGGTGTTGCTTAATTATGGCGAGGTGTATACATATCTGATATATTAGATCTATAATTGTTTCTGTACAAAACAGAATGAGCAGATACCAATATTTAGTTATAGTAGGAGACAAATCTAATGTCTTTAAATTCTACTTCCACTTATTCATGAAAAAGCTGGAATAATGTATGGCGGTAGTGGCTACAAAAACAGTTATAATATACACCAATGGATACGAATTGTGCTCCCCGTTAAAGCCGACTTGTGTCTGCAGATTGTACTGAAGGTTATTCACGAAAGATAAAAGAAAAACACTGGCACAACTTTTTAATACTAATTTAAGTTGATCGCTACTTTCGATATTGAAAGCCACCATCTTTGTTTACGTTGGTTACGGTAAAAATAGTTCGGTGAACGTCATTTATCCAAAAATAAATTAAGTCAACTTAATTTATAAAAAAAATAAATTTCGTTGAAAACCTCTACCGGAAGTAATCTCAACCAATGAAATAAACGTATTTCTAAATATGCAAATCATATTAGAATTATTTTAATTTCAAACGAGTATTTTAATAATCAGCTTTGTCTTGTCTTCCTGAAATATACCTTTATTCAATGAACAATGTTTACATATTTGTTTTAAATTGCACTACATTCCATTGTCAATGAAACCATTGTCAATATATTGTTTTCCTGCTATTTAGAAATCACAGATTGTACACGTTTGTCACAAAACAATGCAAAGGATAGAATTTTATAAATGTCGCGAATATCATCACAAAACATTCCCGAATTTTGAAAACCAAACCTATCTTTCATAAAATAATATTTAATCTTGTATATATTATTACTTCAAACTGAGAATTAAGCTTCAAACAGTTACAATGAAGTACATATACTCGTGTATATATTGTTATGTAATATTCACTGATTACTGTAAAAAGGAAGAGAACGTTCCAAAAATGGTTTTAACACAAAATGATTTTAAAATGTGCAAATAACCGATTGATAAGATCGTGCGTGTTAAGCGATGCAGGAAGGGAGAGCCTGCAAATATTTATTATAGAGTTTTACTTTTAAATGCAAAGCTTTACAACTTTTTCAATGTGATTTTTAATATAAACCATGCTCATAAGTGACAAACATCCAATTTCATTTTTAGATATAAATGTAGTGTAAAAATTGATAATAAATATATCCACCATACTGATAAAAGGCGAAGCTAACAATATCTCGCATTTGTACAAGATGTGTTACACATTTTTAAAATTTCACTAGTCTTCTATAAACTGATAGGGAATTGGCTTTATTTCTATCAACATTTATATTGCAATTACAATAAGTATTGTCATTAACAATATATATACAGGATAAGAATGGCTAATTAACAATACAACCTTAAAAAATATGTCCTTCGTGATTTATCATTTGACCGTGTTGCACTGTATATAAACATTTCGTCATTTACTGCATTTTACCTGTCACTATCAACACTTACTGTCCACAGCTTTATTATTTATACGTTTTCTTGTTAACAGCAATATTTTATATTTGACTAAGACTAAGACTAGTTTATTGGAATATCAAATAACAAAAATGATGTCTTCCACAAAACGATGAACAGATATTACATCTATAAAACAATAATGTTTAGTAAAGAAAGATACAATATCTAAACTTAGTTATCAGTTTGAATTTGATTGTTTTAGTGGGGTGTTCCCGGAATGCCAACATTTTTAAAATCACATAATTAAGTTTTGTTGTTTTAGTGGTTATAAAGGGGTACAACAAGGGGTGTAGGTATATTCATAGGTAAAATAACCTTTTTTACAGAAAAGGGTGAATTTTAAAATTTTTAAATTACATGTATTTAGAACTTATTATTATTATGTTATTTAGGTAAAAATGAATAATAAATAAATTAATTAATATTTTAAGCATCACACTTAATTTGGTTAAAAATGTGAAAATTAACAAATTGATTATAATATAATGTATCAATTACTATAATTATAAGTATAGTAAGTAAGTATACCAAGCTGCTTAATTCATGAATATTAAACTGTGACTACTGCTTAGACTTTAGTAGGCAACAGATTAGGAGGCAACAACTTAGACTTCAATGGTTATCTTTTCCGGGTTTTAGTTACCCTGACAATAGTCTAATTTAGACATAAAATAGTTGGCTTCGTTTTCATTAACTTCAAAATTTTAGTAATAAACGACGATATAACCTTTAGAACATTTTGATTAATACCACCTCTGTGAGACGTCCAAGTAGGCAGTTCATACCATCTTCCTAAACTTTAAAACTATACACAATTTCCCATGCTTAGCTGTCTGAAATTGCAATAAAAATAAAACTATTTAAATTACTTATCTTGATATCTACTTATAACAAATGGAAAATATGGAACAAATGCATTATGTGTTCCTTTTCAGATATATAAACAATATTAGTACATCGTGTATTGTACGAGTCTTCGAAACAGTTAGAAATACGATGCTATGCTGAACATTTCTACTCTGTTTTGTGGCGTGTATACATACATTTTATGTTTTCTGACATTGTACGAATATTGTTTTTACCCTGCAAACTTTAAGACAAATAAAAATCATGAAAAACTGCACTTATAGCAGATTTTCGACTGGAAGTTTTAGAGTTTTCTAGTGATAGAATGACGTCACAAACAAATATCGTATTCGACAACATGTCTTAAACCGGAACAGCCGTCGATTAGTGTAAAATCCGTCACAAAATGTATGAAGATCAAATGGAAATCCATTGTGACGTCAGCACTTTTTCGTGTAAAGTACTGCAGAATACTAAATTATATCCTTAGAAACGAGGACGGGAGTACCAGTAGACTGTATTCGTAATTGGCTAATAAAGCAAGAACTTAATCGACTAACTTTATTGTACAGCAAATGTTATGATTGCAGGATAAAATCATGCATCATATATAAGCTTTTTCAATCAAGAGCCAGCAGCTGAAGCCATGGTTATAATTTTCTCCCGGTTGCAAATAATTGATACCCTTTTATGTCTTCATTGTAGAATGAATATCTCGACTCGCAAGATATTGACTCCGGTTTTATTTCTTCATGCCTTTTTTGTACTCTGCAACTACTACTAAGTTTTATTGATTTACTACTGACAAAAGAAAATAATAACTAATATAATTTATATTTCTTTTTAAAATGCTTTTGTTACTACATTTTTATCTGTATTGCCATTGTTACGACACATTTTCAAATAAACATCTAATTATATACACTCAAGCCCTTATTTGGTCGTAATTTTAGAACTTTACGGATGTTATTGTTATCGCTTTGCCATGCAAGATTTGCAATACTGTTTAAGTAGATTGCACTAAAATTTAACAAGAAAAAAAACCGAGTACAATGCATAAAAGACGAGGAGCCTTGCGCATATTTACAGATTCCTATTGTCTGCTTGGTAAAAAAAGGTTTGGTGTTTTCATGCTTTGTAGATTTGCACAATTGAGCCAACAGGAATTCTACGGAGACCTGATGGGATACGAAAAACAGTTAATTGGTGGCTATTAAAACAGGGATGATGAGAAAATACCCGAAAGCCGACATGACACGATATAATAAAGATGAAGAAGCTGGATTTTTCAACAGATTGATTGGACATTGTTTCGGTGTTATCTAGAAATCGGTAGCAGTGGCTTTGTTCCAATGGACGATGCTTTGAATATAAAATTTCGGATAAAAAAGGGTCATATTTGTTGAAAGATTTATTATCAAAGAAAACTATTTCTCACATATAAGACAGTGTGCTTATATGTTATATCACGATCGCGATAAATGTCTCTACATAACAACTGAAAGATGATATATGTTGTGATTTTGTATTTTCTATGTGGTTACTAAGTCAAAAAATTCCAGTGTGACTTTTTACCCAAACTTACCGAAATATACCCAAACTAACCCAAACTCTACCCCAAAACACACACAAAAAATGTTTTTGGCAATATTTACATTTTTAAACGTTTTTATATACTCTATTTATTACTGGAAAAAAGTAAAGTTAACATATCCAGTGTTAATCTAAAGTCGATCATAGGAAGTCCCTATGTGATCGTGTAAAACGTATTACCCAAACTGCACCCAAACACTCGTTAAAATAACATTCTTGGTGGTAAATAAACAACAAAAAGGAAAAACAGTATCAAATTCTCTTTAAAATGTATATTTAGTATACATTTCAAAAATAAAACTAAAATAATAAAAGGTCCATTAAATTATGTTACCAAGCGATGCATTCCTTTGATGTCTTGGTTGGAGTCATATTGTACAAAAGGGTAATATAAAACGTTTCCAAATTGTGTTTCTTGTTACATATTTTATGAAGAGACTGGACGCAAAGTATAAATGTTGCTTAGTGTTTTGGCATAGCTTTTAGCAATTTATTTAAATTTAAAGTGTTTTCATTCTCATCAAACGATCTGTTTTCTGACATTTATTTAAACGTATTCCAATATCCAGTAGAAAACTTCCTCGGCCATATATTATGGGTTTGATTATTTATTTAGACTTATTTTATGTGCATTAAAACTACACCACATTAGCATGTATACATATTTCACACGATGTTTTATAGTTAGATAAACAAAAAATATGTAACTGATTCCCTTAGCTTTCTGTAAAAGAGTACTTTTTAATGTGCCAAAGAAAATTGCATTTTATCATTCATTTAAAGACCCGCAGTTGAGACTTCAAAGACAGTAGTGGCGAACTAAATTGATCCCCGGTTAATGTAAAACCATATTTATATTAAAAAAAATTAATTCATCCATATATAACTTATATATGTAAACAAAACTAAATACAACATCCCAGAGGATGCAACTATTAAATTATTTTAAATTAAATCAGTTGTAACAAGGCAATGGAATAGGACTCAATGTATATGATTGTCCAAACAATCCTTAATTAATAAATAAACAGACTGGCATTGAAATATTTAATTTTCTATAGTTATACAAATATTACCATGGGGTAATTTCAATCAATCAATTTTGTAAAACGCCATGAAAAATAACACCAAGATTAATAAAATCCACTTGATTATATCACACAGCAAATGTTTATAATTGACGGATAGTGTACCTGTCATGGAAAAACTGAACATAATCAACAATAATTTTACGCTGAAATATGTATGTATTTACATGTTTCTAGAAAATTTTACCACAGGCGCGGCATTATCAATTTCGCTAGCAAAATTATAACATATGAAATATTGAGTATTTTGAAGTTTGAATATTGTTTAACGCCACTTTCAGCAATTTTTCAGCTATATCATGACGTCCAGTCTTAATGGGGGAGGAAGACGGATTACCCGGAGAAATCCCCTACCTGCGGTGGGAAAACTGGCAATTTTTGTCAATTAAGATTGTAGTCGAATACACCCTGCCCGCAGTGAGACTCGAACTCGCAACCGCAGTGTTGACAGACCACACGAACTACCTTAACCATTCAGCCACCGAGGCCCTTAAATATATTGTTATAACAAAGAAACACAACTTGGTAATACGAAACGGTGTCCTAGATAATCTTACGTCCGATGTCTACCGAAATGTCACATATTGTAATACATTAACATTTAGTCATTCAATACTTTTAGAAATTCTTTATTTTTAAAAGAAAAGTAATTGTTGAAGAACTTTCTATTGAGTACAGTTAATATTTAAATTTACGCGCTATAATATAAATTATTATAGACCGTTTAATTGTCCACATTTACTTTAGTAATCACTTCAAGATTTTTTTGTTATGTGTGTCTGCATGATTGTTAGTTCTTTGTTGTTCAATCTTTTGTTTAACCATAGTTTTGTCTGCCCTGACCTATTCTATAATAAATACTTCTCAGTGTCTTCGATCCTCTATTCTTGTATATAATACATTCTACCTCTGTTTGGTGTGTATAAATCACGGAGACATTTTACAAATATTTTTAGCTTTGTTTCTTACTCCCGGTCATTGGTTTAAGAATACTACGCAATGCCTCAGCAAGTCAAAATTTTCAATGTACAAAATGTCCGCAATCTGCATTTAGGACCAATTAACTAAATGATTATCACAAGTCTTTTCATCGCAAATTTCTTGTTTTCTTTTCCTTCTCTCGTTGCCTTTTAGTTTGGCCATGGAAATAACTTACTGGTATCGAATATTTTGCTAAATTATTATTACATATATATATTTATAATATAATAGATCACATACATTGTAATATTAACATAAAATACAATTTTTAAAAAAATCACAACACAAACACAAACGTGAAATGTAAACTTTAGCAAGTAGACACCAAAATAAGAAGCTGGTATACTAGAAATGTTGTCACAATTAAAACAATTTTTACCGAAAAGGCATAAAAACACATATTGCTGGGTAATGTAGTGGCAAAATGTCATAAACATGATAACATGTCGTGAACAAGAACAAGAATTTTAATAAAGTTGACAGTGAGGACAATTATACTAGGAGAGTTTATTTATATACAAGAACACATGATTTTGTTTACCTTTTATGTACAGCAATACAGTGATAGATTTTAAGGCAAATACAGAAAACTTAGAAGTTCATTAGAAAATTGGACAGATAAATAAAGTTAAAGGTCTTCACAGTTCAACAGATCAAAGGTTTAAGGCAAATACAGAAAATGTAGAAGTTCATTGTGGAAATTGGACAGATAAATAAAGTTTAAGGTCTTCACAGGTCCATAGCTCAAATGTTTACCTAAAACTGGAACAACACTTTCGACCCACTGACGGAGACTACAATTTTACGGTTGTAAAATTTAGTTCCACCCTGCGTTGTTCCCTGCAATGATGAGTCGTGTTAAAAAGCTGTGATTGCAGCAGTATGATTTTATCATAATAGCTGGAAAAATGAGTAGGTATTTGGTGTTACGGTCAGATATCGTTTTTAACATCCTAATAGTGCAATATCTATTGGTAACGGTTCATCGATAGCAACAGTAATAGCCCAATGGTTTTGCATTTCACAAGTTATGCTAGATTTTGTAATCGATCTGTCTTCCATTTTTAACACTGGACACTGCTGTTGTACTAAATTGGTATTATCCTTTCAGAAGGCAGACACTGAATTTATATGGATGTAGAAAATCCATTTTTGAAATACGATCAGACTCAATGTTTCATAGCGTGGTCTTTCCACTTCCTAGATTTGTCTTTTCCGTGGACATTTTCTAAAGACTGTTCTCTGGTCATGACAACGAGTGACCAGAGGGGTAACTAATTATAGGCGGACATTGTTTTTCAGTCTAAAGGACCTGGCTACAACAATGGTATATATTGAGTGTTTGGGTTATTTACGTTTTGTAATGTTGTTTCGTGTTATGTATGCTTATCTAAATCGTCCCTTGACTTTTGACTCTTGTTGTTTGGTCGGTTTACTAGCGTTTTTCTCCAAGTCTACCTGACTGTTAACAACGGATGCAGGTCATAACGCCCCATTGTCAAAACGCCCCCAACCAAAACGCCCCCATTTTCCAAAAACGAGCAACCAAAACGCCCCCATTTTCCAAAATGCCCCCACCAAAACGCCCCCGTTTTCCGCTAATACAAATTCAAATAAATATAAATAAGGATTGTTTTCAATTGCTGGTTAGATTATTGGATATAGACGACTTTGGGTAGGTTTACGCCAAGTTCAGCGTAAACCCACCAAAAGTCTCCTATATCTTATAATCTAACCAACAATTGAATACAATTCTTATATTTTAACGTCAGTACTATGAAAAGAAATAACAAAAACAATATGAGATATAGCAAGTTAGGTTATACGAAATGGACAATGTTGCTCAACTGTTGAATATTTAAAGGAAATATATTACGAGATGAATGAAACATCTTCTTAATGTAATTTAAACAAGCATGCAAGCTTGTACTATGTAACCTCAAAGTAGTATTGGTTATACTACTGTTCCGTGTTTCCTTATGAAGAACACTGATTGCTCATCAACAAAACAAAAGATTACTTAATCAGGTATTTCATTGCTTTGATGATGATTAACACAACGGTATGCATCTATAAAATAATGTATGCATAACAGATTGTGTTTTACTCTAGCCATACTCAGGAATACAAATAACAATAACAGAGTGGATTCATAAAACAATAGAAATGTTATTAAAACTTTGGAGGTTGGGAATATCTGTAAGACATTTTTTTTGATAGGTTAAATCAAAAGTATTCCAATTGAAATCAATAATTATGATCGAAAACATGATGATATAAGACAGTCCGTTTTCACTTCACTTTTCACGGATTCTTCGTGTACTATATGTGAACGCTCTGTTCCGACTCGAACACACGCTGAAATATTCTCTTACTGTTGTAAATGTATATATTTTGTATTATATGCTATACAGGTATATTCTCTTACTGACTATTAACACATTCGGTAATGCTTGCACACAATAATTTGAACTGTACATTCTTTGTAAGTTAATATTCTTATCCTCAATAAAATTATTCAACTTATCTTAGTGTTTTTCTTTTTAATTTGCATTTTTTAATTGGGGCGTTTTAGTGGGGGCGTTTTGGAAAATGGGGGGCGTTTTGGTGGGGGCGTTTTAGAAAATGGGGGCGTTTTGGTAGGGGCGTTTTGACAATGGGGCGTTTTGACTCGAATTCGTTAACAACTAGCGACGAATAACGGTGGGGGCGTTTTAGGTGCGGAGAGTGTTTTACAGTGGGAAACTTTTGATAAAAAGGGTGCGGTTTTGACTGGATAATGTTGCAAAATACGCCTTCGTAAAATAGCAAAACAACAACAAGAGCTTAAAATCAATGGACGATTACCAATCCGGATTAATACCAACATATACAACACGAAACAAAAATCAAAAACAAAAAAGTGGGTAACCTGAACCCGAACCCAATAAAACCATACTGTCACTCAGATGCTCCGGACGAGTAAACAGTCCCCTAATTATACAACAGTCGAGTTACCCATTCTCATGTCTTAGAAAAAGTCAAATAAGAGAATAGGTAAGGCTACCTATGACTCGAAAATATATCCGACAACGATAATGTCCGATCGTATATCAGTGATGGTTATCCCTTTAACGTACAATTATGTCGTAGTCATGGGAATTCTGATTGGGTAAACATCAAGCTAGTTACAAACCTTGTTTGAATAGCTTGATAGTAAACAGTGTCACGTAATCGGTCTAGAATATTGGAATACCGATCACAGGGCGTATGTTGTGAAATGACCACACCATACACCCGAACTGCTGAAATGTCACAATCGGTACATTGGAAAGTTGAAATAATCACGTTTGTCATAAAATCTAGTTTGCTGTTTTACCGATTCTGTTTTAGGCTGACCAAAATGTATTCGAGGTGTCTTTAATTTCAAGGTCGCTATGGTAAATTAAATGCAAATAGTCATCGAACTTATCATTGTTCAGGGACAAGACATCATCAATAAAGCTGAATGGGGAATTAAAGATCTATGTCAGGGTTTTTTCGGTGATAACGAAGTAAGTCTGTCATAGCTATTTACCACGTATTTATATCATCTCATTCCGTTTTTTCTGGATAAAGCAGCGTTTAACAAGATGTTTAAACCTGGATTTAAGTTGTATATGCGGAACCAACATGTAGTTTAAATGTTGTTTCCCTGGGAAAGAGATCCGGACTTTACGATGCCTGTCAGGTCTTTTGATTTTTAGTATACACGTTTCATTTATGCCACTTGTAGAATATCAAGTGTCTCTTTTGGAGCCACGTTTTTATTGCTGGTCAAGAGTTTTGATTTACGTTTGGTGGTGCCCTTCGGCCATCCTGCTATGAAAAGCTGTATGTATAGATTTTTGTTAAGTTTTGGTATCTAATACAAATAGGGAAGATTACTATCTTTGACTATGATATGACCAAATGATACCAAAATATATTTCTGATTTTCAAGAATATCCTCTTGTGTAAGCGCTGTGGATTTGTATGTAGGACTGTAAAGAGAACTTTTCATGCCCATGCTACTGCTACATTAATTTGTACCATTGTGCATAAATGACATTTAATGCATATTAAATTAAGTAATTATATTATGAATCATACTTGTCCTGTTCTTTATTATGTTAAAAATAAACGGAATATCAGTGGAGAGTCCATCATGAATTATAATTTTATTTCTAAACAAATTAAAAACTATCAAAACACTCTCAACATATGATCACATTAAGTGTTTAAAAATTGTATGTTTCTTTACATGCAATAAATAAACCATAATAAAAATTAATAACTGTTGTCCATGGTTTACTTCAGTGTGTGTATAAAAATTACAAGTATTATTTTAACTTATTATTCTTAATCACAGTTTTGTTGAAAGTTAAAAATAAAGGTAATAATAAATACCAAACACCAAGAAAACTGTCAATAGACAATCCACAAATCAAATTCCCTGAACTGGCAAACTTTAGAACCAACAACCAAAAATATAGCAACTTCAGTAATGGTCCTGACTTGGTACAGGCATTTCAATTGAAATGGTCGGTTAAAACAGGTTGTATGGCATGCCAAACCCCCGCTTCCATTATTAAAGTATGTGAGTTGGTTTTTTGATGCAAATGAATGGGTATCATATACATTTGGTCAGTAATAGGTTTATCCAATAATCGTCAAAACACAATCACTGTGTACTGATTTCAAAAATTGAAAAAACTATCTACAGTAATATTTTCAAACGATATTTTGCAACAAGAAAAAACAAGGAAATGATATCTATAGTTAAAGTCATGGACGAGTTTTTTTCCTGTAACCTTGGTTTTATAAGTTGTAATAACTGGTTTAGATATGATATAGTAAACCTCATCAAGATTCACCTACATCGTATCCGATTGCAAGGTTGTGCGTGGAAGTGTTTTTTGAAATGTAAATCTTGATCTGATTATTTTAAAAGTTTGAGATTAAGTCAACTAATTATATGGTTTTTTTTTAAATTTTGGATACAATTCATGGATTGAGTAAAATCTGAACTTAAAAAAATGTTTTTAAATTTGATTTTTGTCGTGATCAGCAAACAAAACAATACTTTAATTGTTACATTAGACCATCCAGAGACAACATTTCTTGTTTCTTTCTTATACTGATATCATGTTTGGAGCGATAAAATATCGCATACCGGTATTTTGTCTTCAACTATAATCTAATGTGGAAATCACGTAAATACATGTCACAGAATAAAATGCACTAATTTATTTTTGACATACAGCGTGTAGTTTACAAAAGATATGACCCTGAAATTCTCGTTTCTAAAATGCATATACAATAGTTAATAGCCGTACTCCTTATACCGGAATTTGATGGAGTTTATGCAATAACAAGTTAATGTTCAAATCTTGTAAATCTACACATACTCTGTTATGGGCACCTATAAAAACAGTTGCAGATACAAACTCTAATTAACTTTAAATTTAATTTTGGTGAACCTTTAAAAAAGGTCTAGTTTACCTTTCATTAAATCGTTGCATTCTTCTAAGAATTCTGAAATATAAAAGGGTTTCTTTAAATTAAATGAACCTGTATGGTCCTTGTATTTTTAATATTTTTGTTAAGTTTAGTATAATATTGCTTTTAACTGCTGTTGAGAAACACTGGTTTAATTGATTAACTTTATACCATAGTGACCATTTAGATATGGCAAAAAGAGGTCATTTAATGGATAATCGTGTATTTTCTGTCCATTCGTGAACAATAAAATGAAAGCAGAATGAGGTGCATGCATTCAATCAAATGTTGTCATTATACTATATACATGTACTACAGGTGTCATTACCAACAGGTTGTAATGACTAACCACAGTTTCCGGTGCTAATTTTATAGTAACTAAACCATGGTCTAAATTTAATGACTTCGTCATTAATACCCTCATACAATTTTTTTATGTTATTCTTACGAATTCTTTTGTCAGAAGTTTTGTATATAAACAATATTCAAGATAGATTTCGAGACAGAGTATTTGAAACCTACAGTTTTTGTAGCATCGTTGAAGGTAAAGTAAAACCTTATGTCAGTTGCAACGTATTGACTCGATAATAATGCATTGGGTGTTTTATTTTATAAGCTATTATTGCAAGACTAATTCTTCATTTCTCAACATATAACCTACTTCTTGCCATTAAATGTGATAGTTTGAACTTTCTTGTTGCTTTCCAAAAATATTAGAAATTTTAAATAAATTAGTTACTTGATTATGATATTTCAAAATTTTACGTTTTTTACATTTAACCTTTAGTTAAATCACACAAAACATAAACATAATTTAATTATGATGATTTTTTTCTGCAGACATAACTGTTGACCATGAACAAGTTGATTTCCATTTTTGCCTCATCCGTGCTGGTGTCCGTATTTGCAACATTTTTTAAAGGTAATAAGTATGTTCATAACACATTATACACATCTTTGGACCAATATATTGATTTCCGTTAAATCATATTAATTATAATATGACGTCATTAAAACTTCAACTGATATATTAACCGATATATCCCCACTTTGCACAAGAGGTTTTACGTCGTCACAATATAAATGGCTGAATTTTGAAGTTCTGACTAAAATAAAAGACACTAAATAAGATATATCGTGGCACGTCATGTTAAAATTGTCATTAAATGTTTTGTTTAAGTGTATTTTGTCCACAGCACATTGCAAACTTGAAAGGATTTCTTTGCCAAAAAATTGTCATTATGAAAATGGCGGCTAGAAAATTATGGCCTGTAGGACCCGCTTGAATCGAAAAACACTTTTGTCATATTAGAATTGAAAAAATTCATGAGGGTTGTGATGTTGTATTCATTTACACATGGCCTGGAACTTTATATTCATACAAGGCCAGCCCATGTGTAAATGAGTACAATATCACACCCTCGTGAATTATTTCTTAAATATATCATTTAAAACTTTTCATGAGCTTAATACCTAATATATGCTATCATCAATACAGATTCAAATGGAAAGTTTATTTAGAAGTTATAACGCATCTATCAAGTTTAATTTTTGTTCATAAATGCATGCACATCTTTAATTATTAATTATTGTTTTGTTTTTAATTTATGTTATTATTTGTTGTTGTTTGTGAAAACATTTATAAAGACACCTCGCCATTTCCTGTCAAATGAAAGAAATAATAGATTGACTAATAATTTATTCGTCAGTTAAAACTAAAAAGATATTTCTTAGATTTGTACCATCGATTTCTACTCTATTCACTAGAAAATACTCCCAACGCATTGCTCAACTCAACAGTTTTGACACTGGTTATCCTGAATATAATACTTGAACGATTCAGTTTCGGTTAACAAAACGCCAATTTAATATTATCTTTCATTCAAATGTGATGCAGAAATTTCTTGTTATGTCACAAAAAATTGTGAAGCAACTTATTATTGGTTAAGTTTGGTACAATTTAGTCAGTTTTACTAGTCAACCTTTTCTGTATCTATTTTGTAAAATAATAAACATGTTTTTCTGCAAATGCCAATAAATGATTTTGCTGATTTGTGATCGTATTTATGAAACCTTCTTGAACCAAGAAACAATATTTAATGTTACAAAGTTTATGTAAACATTATATATATACAGCTTTAAAAGAAAGATATAATACAAGTAGTTTAAAGCATACCCTATTGATACATGTATTTAATCAGCATTGATTTGATATTGATGTGATTTTTAGAATCATCCCCTAATATGGTGTCAGTGGTCGAAACTACACCTTATGATATGAAGGATTCTTTCTAAATTAGATACTTTCTTTGGCAGACTTATATTAAATGGATGGTTGTTTTCCTTAAAAAGATATAATTTGAATAAAGATTAATCTTTTTAAATTTAAGCGAATTATCTTGTAGTGATTGTTTCTAAAGTTTGCATCATTTATAATATTTCGTTTAGATTTTTTTCTTGGAATATTGTAATTATGAGATCTTCAAAAAAAAATGTAAAGATATCGATAGAACCAAAGTTTGACAGAAATATTTTTTAAGTGAGAGAGATTCAAACTTACTGCGCAGGAATATATTCAGAAATTATGATAGTCCCAGTTTGCGATAAAAATTTCACATCAGTTTGAAATATGATAATTGAATAAATGTACAATAGTTAAATTGTTTTACTGTATTATGGTCGCCGAATCTATTCATTTTATGGTCCATCAGGACAGCAAGGCTTTGGTGGCTACTATGGAGGGATGTTTGGATACGGAGAGCAGTTTGATATGTTCAATGGTGGCTTCCATAAGGGTGGTGTAAAAGGTGGATACATGAATGGTGGATTTCACAAAGGTGTACACAATTGATATCTCCAGAATATAATGGAATCTAGTCTGTATCTAAGGCTTAGTGGATGGAATGGTTATGCTTCTGGGTTTGGAAATAATTTTCAAGGTTTAATTTGATTTCCGAAGTTTGGAAATGTCGGATATGAACAAATGGAGGGTTTCGATGTAATTAAGGGTTTTGAGCAGAAAGGATTGAAGAAAGGTATATATAATACATGTAACAGTATTTATCTACTTATAATAGAGGCGTTTAAGAAATTTTTTTTTACCTTTTAAAATCAATAAACATATAATTGGTTTAATGGAAATATGAAGTAAATACTTAGAAAAACTAACTAAACCTACAAGTTTTTCATTTTGTTCTTATCTTGTATTGTGTCAGAAACAAGAATGTCAATTCCGTTTACAAATGTTTTGTAGATGTAGTTTATTTACCTTAAAGTGATTAATACCGGCACATTGGCCCCTGTTCGAAGTGGTGAATGACCATACAACAAATACACCTATTGAAAGTCATATAAAAGATTTATTTTTTCAATACATAAAAACTTTCATAATTTGAAATACATAATTGGTCATTTAAGTTTTGTAAATATTTTCATTTCTATTTTAGGTGGATACTAAGCCAAGAAAGTAAAGAAACTCTTACCGTTGTGGGAGATAACCGGTACATGAGATACTCAGTTTATGATAATTTTCTAATTACTTGAGAATAAATACAATGGTAGCATCCAGCAACTGTTTAAATATAAAGTTTATTGGTTTGGTTTAATAAAATGTCTACACGTTGAAGATTACTTCAACTCGTCGTTAACTAAAATAATGAAACTCAGACGAAGTTAATTTTAAATTTAAGAAAATTAGATACTTTATGTAACTATAGCCGCATTTGCAACTAAGGCTAAGCGTTTCAAAGTATCAGTGATTTCTCTTTTTCCATGTTTTGTAAAAGGTTTGTTTTCAAAATTGTTGATAAAACTCCAAAATAGTATGCAAGAAAATAAAAATGTACTGCATTATCCAGCCTTAAACAATTAGATACTGTGTGTTTCGTTCTCATGTGCGGATTCGGTCTACGACATTGGCAACAGCAATATGAAGGTCAATCCACCTCAATGTTATTCGTTACTTATTTTTTGTATTGGCTCTGTGTGAGGTATCGAATTTTGCCTTTTAAAATGGATAGACTTTATTTTATTTCTTCTTTAGCACATTCTGTACGTTATGTAAGGTCTTGTGATTGGCAAAAGTCTGAGCAACGATTTTATACAAAAGAGAGGATCATATATTGACTAAAAGTATTATTTGACACGGTGCATTAATCATTTTAAAGTTTGGTGCCACATTAAATGCTACCAACATGCATATGAAGTAGGGTTATTTTAATTTGGCGTCACCGAAGATGTTATCCTTTATTCTTTATGAAAAACATATTTATGCTTATAAAATGACGTATTAGTGCTTTCCTGTTAAAGTGGGTGTTTATATGTGAAATTTTATTTGATTTTCTTGTCAATATCCGTATAATTATATGCAGACAAAATATCAATTTGAATACATTATTTACGTCATAACATTTTTGTTTCACCCTAAAATACAGGATGGATTTGTTTTGTCGTGCCATTACCTACATTTAAAATTTAAATCTTTAATTGTAGTTTCCATTGGATAAAATCACAACACTTGTAATAATAATTTAAACTACAAACTTAAATAAATCGAGTGTTTAATACTTCTGTTTATAGTTCGTAAACAATTTAAACGTGGACCATGACATATAGATTCACGCTGACTGGGCTTAAATTAAATTTCAATGTGAAAGAGTCTTTGATTGTAGATAGTGGTGTGTTTTAGATATCATAAAATTAATGACACGGATAAATAAAGTGTTTCGATCTTGTCAACAATGACAACACATAGACTTAATATCAATTTTTCGAATCAATAAAAATATTTTTCGGTATTTGAACTGACAGTATTTAAGAGATTAACGATGAATAACAAGCAACGAGATATTTTGCATGTTCATAAGAACTTTTTGTTGAGTAATATAATTTGGACTAGTGAGTTATGCAAAAAGTTGCAATCAGAGGGACTTGTGACGGAATCTGTCATCAGAAGTATTGAGGTAAGTTAAATAGTAAGCAATTAAGTATATGTTAAACACTACTTTTATTCTATCCAAACTTGTAAAGCTCAAAAGAAACCACCACCCCATTGTGGTTTGTGTTATTACAGTTTACTCTTACAACAATAACTCCTTGCTTCGAAAAAGCACCAAAAACTAAAAACAGAAAATAAAAAAAGAAAAATAATATTATGCATTGACGGGTAATGAATGTACTTTATTCGTTTATTTATAGATCGATAACAATATACATTCAATCACGTGTATCTGCGATTTTTTAATAATAACAATAATCAACAGACTGTGGTTTGTTATACTTCTGTACATTATGTTGTGTTCTAGCTATACCCTGTCCATCCATTAGTACAATTTAAACAGGGTCTTAGTTCTGTGGAATATAATTTAACTTTGTATAATACCCTACTGCTACAATAAATCATTTATAAATGCAATGGCAACTAAGCTACGAATCGAAGTACTTACAATTACCTAAGCTTATTAAACGTCTTAGTTTAAATGCCTGCATAATTGTATGCTTCGTTATACTTTCATATAGAATTTTTAAAAATCTAATTTTTTATTTAAGGTAACATAACACTTGACAAGAGATTCAAATGTTAACATCAATTTAAGTTAAAACCGAACTTTTATCATCTAATGAAAACAATTTATCTTATTATCTGCAAAAATTTAAAAGGCATGTATGAGATTGTGTACCCTGTAGTGTTGGAAAAGATTTAACAGAAGTTTCAATTGTAATGCACTGTTTCAAACGGTTTCCTGTTTATTAAATTTCTAAATATTAACTTGTCTATCTTGTGTTTATTAGTAAACTTGACTCGTAGTTTCTCATGTTATATTTAAATTCAACCGCAATGGAGTATGAAGAACACAAGCAGAGACAAAATCGTTTCCAAAACTTAGATTTTTTTTGTAAAAGGTAACATTACTTCTAATAACTTATAGTTTCAATTGCAAACAAATGTCTTTGACAGTGTGTTTTAAGTTTGTCAGTTGTATCCTTAACTTGTAAGACACTTTAGGTTGTGAAATTACTGCGACTCCTCCCGCACGACAAAATTTACAGAAGTATTATTCAACCCTAATTTCTCAAATAACGTTTATATTCAGATACATATGCCCAGTGTTACTCACCATATACAGTAGTGTACGTATATAACACCTTATTATTTGAACATGTGCAAACAAAAGTTTAACAACCGTAATAGCATTATTTAAACATATTACCGAGTACACTTTGAACTTGTATGTCTACTGAATTGTCACTTACGTTTGATTTATAACTAAATTAGAGTTGTAAAATATCATTAAATCTTTGAAATGTAGAAGTATACTATGTATTTTGTCATTCTTTAAAGAACTTGTAGCTCAGTACCAGTGGTTGTCTTGTTTTCACGGATCTAAAAGAATATATATGAGTTGGCAAAAAATAGAAATTTTGATTTTTACAGCTAGACAAGATTAGCATAAACATATGTAAAGAATAAAAGCCGCGAACGAATAAAATATTAATTGTAATAAATATTACATTAGCAACCATTGTTTTGTCTAATTTCATAAATTTCTCTAATTGTTGTGATAAACACAACAATAGCTGTGTAAGAATAAAACTCAAATTGACATGAACGTTAAAATCAGTAAGCGCTGTTAAAAAAAGATCTGAAAGAACAAATATTTGTGGCAGTTTAATATAATAGTTTAATTAAGCATACCAGGTCTAAAAGAATAAAGTATAACATATATAAAACAGATCTATAGAATAAGGCATAACAGATGTAAAAAAACAAAAAAAAAACAACAAAACAAATAACAAATATAAATAAATCATAACATGGACGATTGCAGGTTGAGATAACCGAGTACTGGTGAGCTTATGTTAACTCATCTGTATTCACTGGATCATCTAATGTAAACGCATGAAACAAGAACGCCGTCTTATTTCGGTTTTTCTGATTGGATGACGGATATTAAACCATGGAGATGTGAAGTCTGTTGGTTTACATTAGAAATATGTACTTTCGTGCGCTTTTGGAAAAGATCGTGAGTTCTTCCACTCGTGGTTATTATCACAAACACACATTATTGTAGTAGCCGTGAAATGATACGTCAAAAAGACGCGTCAAAGATAAAACATAGCTAGGGATAAATTACAATAAAATATAAATGTAGTAACAGAGAAAAAATAAATCACAAATGTGTGTGATTGATCAAACAATATAAAATAATCAAATAATAATAATTACCAATACAATCTTGAGGAGCTGCGTTATCTATGTTTCGTATTCAGACTGAGAACACGTTAACAAACAATAAAATAAACTGGAGAAATGGGAAGGAAATTTGTGACTGCCACTTGAAAAGCATGAAAAGTTGGATAGAAAGATGACATACTGATGTTACATTTACAGTTCTAAAAGAATCATGCTGTGTTGGTTGTAAAAAAAGCATCAATATAAGTAAGGCTTAGTCACCAACAAAAACCAGTGAAGGCTTTGTATTGAGCAATTTTTGCAAATAGTAAATATTGTAATTGATGTTTCTACACACCAAACTATATCATTATTTGTTTTACCCACGGAAAAGCTTTACAGGTAGATAACCATAGATAAAAAATAATTTTCTGACATGAAGTGCATATTTGAATGTAATTTAGACATCTTCTACAGTCGACCATACCTTTTGTTTAATTTCTAATGCTTTAAATTATTACTGCTTTGTTTCCTTATATTTACATTGTAATTATAACTGATTTAAAAAGTTTAGAATCTTTTAATTAGTAATAAAGATTCATTTTTTCAGTGCATATCTATTATAGAAAAGTGCTTACACAGAACTTGGAAACAATGTTGTTAGACAAGGCCGTAATATTCATACCTCACTATGTACTAGGCGACTGGAAATCGTTAATGAATTAGAAATTCGTCAAAAGAGCAAATGGAATGTCGATACTTTCTGAATTAAATATCAATTTGAATTTCATACGAACTTCTATTCTTTACTGGTAAATCAATCGATTTGGATTGTAATTTTAATTCCTAATATTAGTTCAATAATTTCTTTTTTATTCATCTGTTATAGTCTTTCAAACAGTGTCGATGAATTTGTTTCTCGCAACAAAAGTGCAATCAGACCAAACAGTATATAATGAAACCCGACATATTTATAATACAAAATATTTGTATATAGATATAGATTTGAGTACCGCGTTGTTTGTAGTGCGAGAAGTCATTAATTTTTTAATTAATCTGTTCAGATGTTGAATGCTCTGTATATGGAATAATATAGAATCAATGGCGTAAAGATGTAAAAATTATTTTGCGACAAAAGGCTCTTCCATTGAATATAACTGCAAACACAAGAAACAAAACTGAATGCCCGTGAACATCGCGCAAAAATATACATATCAAATTATTTTTATACAATGATCAAAAGACACGATAAAACAAATTACTAGTTGTACTAACAATGCTGTTTGTACCTTTACAGATCATTACTTATTTCGTTTGTTTCTTTGAACGTCATGGATGAGTCTCGATTTCTTAAAATTTGCGTAAATATAGACTTTCATTCTGTGATTATCAAGTTGTAAATATTCTATTCGTAGAAAAATTAAAACATTACTGTAAGAAATCCTCAAGTGTATCAAATCGCTAAGACTTATGCTAAATTAGTCTGTTTCAATTATGGTAACGCCACTTTTTTCAGCATGTTTCAGCTGTATCGTGGCCTCCATTTTTATTTTGGATGAGGAAGCCGGAGTGCCTGGTTTAAACCACTGACATTTAGCATGGAAACGGGCAATTCTCGTTTGTTAAGGTTGCAGTCAATCACACACAAAGATCGATCTTGTAACCTCCGTGTTGACATGCCACTGATCCCCTAAATTACCCAATCGGACACCAAGGCCGTCCGTGCTATCGAGACAACGCAGGAGAATTATATTAAAACCAATAGTAACATGTAGTAGACAGTTTAGTTTCCGCTCACCTGTATATCTGTTGTAGTTGTTTATTTTGTCTACAGGTATACATCAAAGTTTTCTGCTTATTATTTTTCAAGTGTCTTATCCTTTTGAATAAAACCCATTGAAGATCTCGACTAAAGAATTTTTAAAATGACTAGACCACAGGAAAGTTTGATTTTAGTTGGTTAAGAACATTACCGACCCTAATAAACATTACCTGACTTCCATGAAAACTATGCAAAAATGACAATCGTTAGAATAATGGCAACTGAAGACGAGGAAGGTTAACTCGGTTTAATTAAAACTTTAATCTAATGCATAAGACTGTATATAGGTCTGATAAAGTTGGAAGAAAAACTTAACTTTGACCATCGAAAGGTAATGCGAGGTAGGTGTCGTAGAGTTCGCTTAAAAACAAACTTTACAATCGAGATACAGTGCAAGGAAACGTTGCCTTGCAAAATTCATTACTTTCGTTTATTTCTATATCTGTAAATGTATACGAACTTGCTCTAATAATTGAACAGTACAACAAGTATAGTACACGTGTCAATCCCATGTTTAAAATCGCAGAGTACTTTTATGGCGATTTATTTTGGTAATTTCACAGAATTAGTTTTCTCTATCGGTTCTGTTGAGCGATAACTATATTAGATGTGAATCATTCATTCTTCGATGGTTTTGCTTCTAGTGAAAATGTTCAGGTGTTAAAATCACACCGAAGCCCAATTTTAAATTCTATGGAACTAATTTGAGTTCGCGCTGTGATACGGACTACATTATTATCATGAAATCTTTGATGAAGCACGAATAATATATTCTGAACGGCCTATTAATGAAACGGTATATAAACATATTTACATGCATTTGAAATTATTTACTTTGCAACATTTTTCGTATTTCTTTCGAGAGCCACGCCCAAAACTGACGTTTGTAACTTGTGAACTACAAAATCTTGAAAAAAGCAGCAAACGTATTTTCTTGATTCCATCAAAGTTCGATAATTTTGGAAAGGCAGATTTGGGATTAAACGTACGAATTATTGATCCTATTACAGCTGAGTTTTTATAGAAAGACATTTTGCATGCACAGTGTTCCTCGTGTTTTTCTTTTCACTGGTAAAATATATATTCTATAAAGATTAAACTAAGATTTTAAGCGATTAAAAGTTGTGATATATTTGAATTGCTACTACTTAACCGTTTAAAAGAGCCGCGATAATCTTATAACCCGGTAATAACCATGACTGGATAAACCAAGCCTTATTTGTGCATAGTTATTCAACATATAAAATTATTAAACTTATTTCACGCATTTTAAAATAATAATGTAATCATAATAACACAAATTAAACACACTTGATCAATCTGCTAACCATCGTTCATAATTAAATTTGAAAGGTGTAGATCTGATATGCCAATTATGACAACTTAAGTAAGTCAGATGTCTATTTCAACATCAAATTTAATAAACTGAAATCTGTATTAGACAATTTTTTCGTCAAATAGTACAGTTAAGACAAAAGTGAATCGCATCATAGAAGATTATCAAATAAAAAGTAGACATTCGGCGTTATAACGATCGTCAGACAGGTAACTAATGGATGGGTCTTATTTTTTGTGTAAAATATACTTAGTTTTTGGCTACAAATATAATGCAAAATGTTTCTTCGAGAGGTTTATTAATGGTAGTTTAACGTCCATGAAGCAGTTTTTTTCAGTTATATTTACGAAGACAACAAACAATAAATCAATGGACAAAACAAAAGTACAAAGATCTCTTAAGGGCCACAATTTTTTGTGGCCTTTGGAATAACCTCGAATAACGCCAGTTGATTCTAGTACGAACATGCGTTAAAAGACATTGTTGGAAATGATATTTATCACTGAATTTTAAATACAAAACCAATGCATAAATTTGGAGATTATTTTATTAATTTCACATTTATACTTATCTTTGACTTATTATAAATGAAAATAGTTACCTTGATGTATATTAAGGTATAGGTATACACATGTCGAAATTTTAACCGTAGAATTTATGTCTATTCAATTGACAAGATTTACAGCAATATATCAAGGTAATTGCTTGTTATTCATCATATAAATGATTTTTTTAAAACAAGTCTGTACAACAGTATTAAATTTTAAGTTTTTGACATTTAAATTTAACTTTTCATGTGTCCGTGTTAGATGGAGAAAATGTCATAAACAAAACTGAAAAAAAAAACTGTCAACGGTATACTTTATAGTAGGCATAATAGCTATTCAAGTGATTAATTATATATTATTTTAACTACCAAAAGTAAACTACTCTTTGTGTAGGCGGCACAATTTGTATCTATAAGTACTTGCATCATATTTCTAATATTGACAATTTAATGAAATACAAATAATAAACACTTAACAGATCAAAAATAGCGGAATTACTGTTATGGACGGAAAAATGTAAATTGCATGCAGGTTCGTTATTATTAACAAAATATATTTCGAATGACCAAAAACCAATATACTTGTAACTACAAACACTTCGCAATCTCCTTTTATTTACTCCGAACTAGTCATTTAAATGAATGTACATATACGTAAACAGTATTTATTGACGTAGCTTACTCTAGTTACATACGAATTTACTGCAACTGACTCATTATATATATATATATATATATATATATGCGCATATTATGTTTATGTTTTCATTTTACACAGTAAAGAGGATACTTCCTTGACAATTTTCATGCCATAATGTGTTAGGAAAGTCTTGTTTATTGACCCCGCCACGACGACATACAATACAAAATATAAGTCGAAGAATCAACATAGCAATGGTAAAGATTTGCTCAGTTTTAAAGTTAGTGTTTTCGAAATCCTTCTTTGTTAATATGACATAAAATCTTGTCGATGATTGATTGGTCCAGCGAGCAACTTACAGCTGTATTTGGGACGAGAAGCTACAAATAATACATGTAATAAAATAATAAGAAAGAAAGGATTGACCAATGGAACACGATATTGACTGGCACTGTAATACAAGTATGAAGTGTTTGGACGCAGAGTTTAGCCATTGTTTGTTTGCTTGAGGTTTAACCCACTTACAACATTTTTTTCAGTTAGATAATGACGTCCGTTTTTTTGTGTTGGCATGCTCTGCCTTTAGTATGGCTTGAAATTACAAGTACGGTATTGACAGGCGATATGATTAACAGTAGATGGCTGCTTTTTTTCGTAGGCGCTACAAAAAGCGTACTCTTTTGGAGATGTACAAAAGAATTACCTTTTTAAGTCCCTTTATTGTACTTTATTTTTGTGTATTTGTCGCATTTGTGGTTCCCTTTAAATCAAAATGGACAATACAAAGTACATGACTATACTGTAAGAGTAGAAGACAATAAACATAGGTACACATGGGCGTTTCGATTCAACACTTTTGGGATTTATTTTTTATTCATTTACATTTTCATCTAGATATATAAAGTCACTAAATAATAAAAGTTTCTGTTTTAATTTCAGAATGCAAATACCCAAGCAGAGAAGGTTTCCAAAATATTGGAGTTTGTTATTATGCGAGGTCCAGAGGGCTACAAGAAGTTCGCTGACATACTTCACGTGACGGGCCATACTTTTATAGCAGATTTTCTCAGGGAAGAGGGTATGTCTCACTTTTACACAGAATTTATTGTTAAAAACCCCATTCCCCATGGCAGTTTATATTAATTATATAACAGTTAACAGTATGTCTTCAGTCCTCACATATTTGACGGCGTAATAATTATTAAAGAATAGCCAAAGTGAAATGTTAATTCCTTGTTTGTGTAAGTAGGTTTTAAGTTAACTTTTTACCATAGTATATTCTAACAGAAGAACACGAAATGAGCAAATGCAAATCTAAAGTAAAAAAATTGCTTGATTCTTACCAGATTCAGCGAGCAATCTGTCAGCTATATTCATTTAGGACGAGAACAAGTTAACAAACAATAAATCAACAGAAAAGTGGTTAGGTGGGACATATGGATCAAAACTTTGACTCCCACTGAAAAAGTATATACTTGTACTATTGTGTAGGGGAAGAAAATTTAGTCTTTTGTAGCGGCCACAATGAGCCTACTCTTTTCAAACCTACAAAAGGGGGCTTAAGCGTGGCACTCTCCAAAAACGTTACCCACTATGTGCCGCGTTTTATTACCTGACAACCCCCCAACGAGAGGGTCTCCCCTATTCATCACCCGAGACGCGCTGGCCATGGCTCCTCTGTGGGTCGAGCTCTGGGACCCTCCCAGTATGATCCCAGTTTCTTGACTTAAACACACGACACCAGTAATGTTTGATATTCTAAGGAAACGTTTATAACCAACGTAAACTAACCTAACCTGAAATGTCCTCGAATGTATAATTCAATGCAGGGTTAAAAAATAGAACACGTATACGGTTCGTAATTATGCTGTAGAAAAGTGAGCAACAATGCTCCAAATGTCTTTAAACAAAAAACATAATTAGTGCAGGGTTATGGATCTTATATCAACTGAATCAATCCGTTACATAATGTTTTATATGACAATATGTTATGTCTTCGTATTTGTCCTGTATGTTATATGGTGTTCAATAAATTCGTTGGTTTTTTGGTACTCTTTCATTTAGTAATTAACTGAATCGTGAGGATCGTTGTATGTCCTCTTTAGATATAGTTCAGCGGTAGAAAATAGTTTTATTTGAACCTTTAGCTGAAATATTTTATTAATGTTTGTCTCTGTCGCCGTTGGTTTTATTGAATGATCAACGTTGCTATATTTTCAGACATTATTAAAGAGAAACTGAACACAGAAGATATGTATAAAGCATTGCCTTTCCTGACCCGACTTAAAGATAACGAAAAAAATGAACTAGATACTTATTTTATTGATAAGGTAATGGGATTTGTTAGTTTTCGGCGTATAAGTAGGTTGAGTTTATTGCCATATTGTAAGCATGCTTAGTATAAATTATAACTCTTGTAATTATGTTCATAATTATAGATAGCGTCAGCTTGCTTATAAATACCTAGCCATACTCTAAGATATTAGAAAAATGTTATTTTCGCATGTCATAGTATTTGCTATATTCTATTGATATTCAGTTAGCTACATTTTTTTATCTTGACGGAGCTGCAAAAAAGTCCCAGTATTTATAATGGAGCAACCCGGGAGCGATTCACACAAGGGGGTTCTATGCAAATTATTCTCTAGTGGACTGTTTCCTTAGTTTTCTACATACTTTTTTGTCTCCGCCGATCAATTGATATTTCTACAACAAAAACTCATTATTTTTAACACTTTATTCATAACCATGGTATTGCTGACAAAATTCCGGAAGTGCATAATTTCGGAGTAGATTTGTTTAAAAAATAAAGGCCATTCTGGGTCATTTTAGTTATAGTTATTGCACTATTCGGAATACCATTTTAACCGATACGATTCCGAAATTATACACACCTTTTTTTAACATGAAAATTAAAAGTGTTAAATTAAATAATGAGGCGTTGTAGATATTTTATTTGAACCTCATAGAAAGGAAAAGTTATTTATTAAACCAAAAACAGCAGTTCAATAGGGGAAAATATATGTATAAATGCCATGAGTTTTTTTGCTTCATTACGAGCATTTGACCTTGTCGTGGATCCATCTAGATAAAAAAGGAGCTACATTATTGTAGCTATATTTCAGTGTTCCTGTTTCTCTTTTCTACATATTTTCTTTACACGTGGCATATTTCAGGAACAGATGCTAAAGGAAATTGTTGACGTATGGGACCCGGATATTCTGAACTAACGTATCTTTATGTCCCCTGATTAAAATCGTGTGTAAACTAAAACAAGATCATACAAGTCATATCTCTTAAATACCGGACGTTACAATGTTATAGGTTTTACTATGTTAAATACAAATATATAATCTAGTAGTTAAAACTAAAAAATTCTATTTCAAATGTCCAAAATGTGGAATGCATTTAATTGTAACTGATACCACTGACGATCAAGTGATGAACGTCATAGATTTAACCGTAGGTTACTGACGTTGAGGCATGTCAGTACCATTTCCATCATTGATGTACATGTATCAATTCAAATACTAATGGGTTCTGTTTTTACACAATAGGTGCATGTTAATAATGTGTTACTTATTGTAGTCTTAATTTTACAGTTTAGGAATGAATCTCTTCGGTTGGTCTGGAAACACGATTTCAGAGAAAAGGAAAAGGCTATTCAGGCTCGGTATAATCAAATTGAAATGGCCGACGAGATTAAAGGTCAAACAAAGAAATGGCAAGAAGTAAAGCGAGGCCTCGAAGAGCATATAGCTGCACAGAAAGAGGAGATTGAAGTTTTAAATCTTCAAATTAAGTCCCTTCATCAAGCTGTTCGGGAAACTGAAACACGTCTTAGGTCCGACTTCCAAAAGCAAGTGAATTTTAATGCAGCCAATGAAAACCAAATTAAAAGAGTCCAGGAGAGAGTTGTAGCAGCAGAATTTATTCTGCGTGATATAAATGGAAAAATGTCATCATATTTAAAAAAGAAGTCTCGAATTTTAACAGAGAAGGAGAGAAAAGAACTAGAGTCGTATGAATTCTCGTTTATGATACCTGATTTTGAAGTATTGATGGATCAATACAGGGAACTGTTCAAAATAAAAAAGTTGTACGATGCATTGCGAGAAGAGAAAGAATATGTCATAACATACATAATTGGCTACACGCCAAATAACCTTGACGACTTGAGTCTAAAGGACGAGTTCAAGAAGTATCTGTTTAAACACGATGAACAAATCACTCAACTCAAGGATAAACTATCCGAGTCGGAAATTATTATAGAAGGTCAAAAAGAACAGGTCGAAAAAATGATTCAGGACACACAGAGCGAAAAGACGAAGTTCAATATGGGAACCAATGTCTGGCAGGCAGCTATCATGAATGTAATGCGAAATCAACTTCAAGATGTAAAGCGAGATATACGAAAGAAGGAATCCAGGATTCAGTTTTTTGAGAACGAAACAGCTCGGTTAAGGAATACAATATCTGAGATGAAACAGGAAGCCGAACGAGCAAAGCAAGACAAACAATCAACAACGTCGAGAGAGACCCGACACACAATCAGTATAGACATGAATGGAAGACTTTCAATGAATTCAGAAGACAGTTCTGTTAGGATACGAACAGTGTTAGACGACTACAATGATTCAAAAACAGAGCATTCCAAATTAAAGGAATCGCTGCTTCCTCCCATGAGCCAAAAGGTTATACAAGCGGCCGCAAGTCCAACAAGTCCACGGAAAATTTCGAAACCAAAACCAATTGCTGTTACTTCATCAAAGGCTGATGCTGGTCGTTACCAATCTGCCATAATGCAGCACGGTCTAATAACAGCGCCAGTTAGATTAGAAGCCAGACACCAAGACAAATATTCCCAAATGCCATACGGTTTTGGGGATTTGAAACAAATGCATTCACAGGGGAAGTCAAAGTTTGAGAAGTCTTTGATAACACCGAAGATAAAAAACTAGTATTTATTTGTATCTAGGCTATCTTCTTACTTTTCCTCGTTTACAAATCGAACGCGTAATGCAGCCCGGTATATTAACCAGAGAAGTATGACGGACATTATATGTTCAATTGATTTGAGGACAACTTTTTAACTGCAGATGACACTGTCCGATTTTCCAGACATTGCTATTCATTAATTTCAAACCCAACACCTTGCTTATGCTATAAGTTCAGTCAGTTAAATGTGTTGTTGTCAATTTGGAGGTAATTCTATTAGCAGTGTATCTCGCTTATTATTAATATTTTTGGCAAGTTATAACTGGTAATATATTTATTAATAAAATCGAACTGTTATGATACTACTCCATTTACTCTTCCAAGGGTAAATGTGTCAATCGTTTATTAAAATATGTATTTAACAAATTACTGCTATGTCTGTTTGTTGACATTGAACCTGTTTTATATTAAATATCTTTGTATTTCTAATCAGTGTTAGCAATTTAAATGTGGATTTTAAAAGTCAAAATAAAACTTGAACTTGAAAAACTAGTAAATATTTTTTCTTTCGTCTCCTTGAACTGGATATAACCTTATATAGATTAGGTTGTGTATAGTATGTATATACTAATGTGTCGAAATAAATCTCTTATATTATGGAAACAAAGAAGATTAAAGTTATCCATGTTAGCTTCTTAAACAAGCTTTGTTATACATTCTTGGATTACTGCAACCCTCGTTGACTTTAATTACATCTGATAGCAACAAAATGTACACACTTTCCATACGAATAAATGTCATAATAAAAGAACCAATCAATTGTTTTCTGTTATGTCAAATTTATATATATATATATATTATGGATAAAACAGAATATGTGAAAATTCCAAAAATTACCTTCCATTTGTTGTAAAATTTTTGATATTTCTATTTCACAACACTGCCGATTATATTTTTTTTAAAAGCATATTATCTAGAAACTCAGCAAAGCAAATTAGTGTAGACAATTGTCATTGAAATATGACAGGGAAACCATTAAATTGACCTTTATCCAGTTGTATTTCTTGATCACATGATTTATTGTCTAGATATATTTTAACTAAATTGAAGAAATCAATTTGTAACTTATGACAAAAATATTATGTTTCTTGTATAATAAACAAGAGTGTAACTGTTATCAAACGAACGCCGACAATAGTTCTTGAAACTAAAAGGAATATTCCTGTTTATAAAACTATCAGCTAAATAAGTGATTGAATTTCCACTGACAGTAAATAAAAGGGTTCGTCTTCGTAAAAAAGATGGGATGTACTGGTTACGGAATTGGACTGCCGGAAACATCGAAGTACTCTTTTACAACGAAATAACAATCTCGGCGTGACACTCTTACATAATTAAATGGCTAAGACTTGAAAAAAGAACGAAAGAAAACAAATAACACGGACAGTTGAATAAAAAACTTCTAATTTAGTAACAACAGTCATAAAAACAACTCCTGTACCTTTGAAGCAACACTTGAAACACAGAAAAAGAATATTTACTGTTGCAATCCATAGTTCTATATCTTCGACTATAGGATGTCAATACTTCCCGTATTTCCGAGTCGATTTTTCTAAACAAGGCGTTCAATGTATTCAAGTTCAATAAAGCAGCTTGTCATGAGTGAGTTTGTCGCTGAGAGTATGCCATATCCATTAATTTTTTTTTACAAAATCTCTAAATTATGACATATTATGTGAATACTAGAAGCGAATATTAGAATATCTTGTTTAAAAATACATAAATCGTAATTTTGTTTAGCTTAGTTCTGCCACAAAGTCGTTTTTAATAACTAAATTAAAATATTCGTATATTTTTTTTAGCATTACATTGCATATAAAGTCTAGTATGGTTTACTTACAGCACACTGAACTAAATATGTTCTGTGTAAATTTAGCGGAAAGTCACGTCATATTATTTATTTTTCAGTTTCCAGATTGAAACAAGAAAACCTTGCATATATGTGATGAAAATAATGACAAACATTTCAATTGAGTTCAAGGTTTCTTCTTTGCAATTTAAAAAAGGCGGGTAGATCCCATAATATTTTGTTAAGGAAAAGACAACGTTTTAGTTATGTTAATTCTAGAAACTTTCGGAAAAGACAACGTTTTAATTATGTTTAACAAAGTTAATGCTTGACACTTTCATTTAAATGTACATGAATTTTAATAATTAAATCTCGTCACAGATACCAAGGTTAACAAAAAATTTTCTTCGCCAGACGCGCGTTTCGTCTAATCAAGACTCATCAGTGGCGCTCAAACTCAAACAATATGTACAAATCCAAATGTTTAAGATGTTGTAGAGTTTTTATCACCAAAATTCCAAAACGTTATATCAAATCCGGCTAAGGCTATCTACACCTTGAAATAGAAAAACCTTAGAATTAAAATATTTTGTGAAATTTCTAATCAGGAAATTTAGACAATGACTTTATCACTGTTAGAATCAATGATTTTCATGTCAGCACCGAAGTGTGACTACTGGTCTGGTGATACCCTCAGGGACAAACAGTCCACCAGCAGAGGCATCGACCCAGTGGTTGCAAATAAAATGTCGTCAAAGATACCAAGGTTAACAAAACATTTTTCTTCGCCAGACGCGCGTTTCGTCTAATCAAGACTCATCAGTGGCGCTCAAACTCAAACAATATGTAAAAAGCCAAATGTTTAAGATGTTGTAGAGCTTTTATCACCAAAATTCCAAAACGTTATATCAAATCCGGCCAAGGCTATCTACACCTTGAAATAGAAAAACCTTAGAATTAAAATATTAATGTTTTATTTATGACATTTGTTAGTTCTTCAGGCCAGTTATGTTTAATTATGACTAAAGACATTCGATCCTTCTTTTAGGAGTTCTTATTTATGGCGTTCGAAAGTTCTCATGAGTAGTCCTTAATAAGGATATTCGAAAAATCTCCTAGGCAGTTCTTCATTAATGACATTCGATAGTTATGTAGTTTTTAAATTAATGACATTCAATAGTTATGTAGTTGAGTGCTTTATTAATGACATTCAATAGTTCTCCTGATGTAGGACTTTATTTATGGCATTCGATATTTCTCTTCGACAGTGTGATACATGTATTCATTGCATCCGATATTTCTTCTGAGAAATAAAAGCGAAGAAATAATAAGCGGCAATTAAATGTTCAAGTCCTAAACACATTAACAAAACATGGGACACATAACAACAAAAACCAGCTGCAAGAACTTTCAAGAAAATGAGAATGAACTCACGCGCTTCGGCAGAGCATTCTGTTCTGTCCGTTAATTAACTCCTGCTGTGTCGTTTGTGATCAATCCAGGGTAAGACGATTGGAAAGTTGAAGTCATCACGTTTGTCGTAGAGTTTAATAGAAGGTGTTGTTCGAGATTAAATCAATAAAAAACGAGGAACATCGACAGGTCTCAATACAAATGGGTGTCTTTAATATCAAGAGTGATAGCAATCAGTTAATAAATTTAAGATTAAGAGTTAATAACATAAGTTTTTAGACTCCTTGTATAAGATATTTAGTTTAATATGGGAAGAGAAAAAACAATTTTTGAGCACATTTTATGAATAACCAGAGTTTTTGTAATAAACTTATAATCCAAGGTTACAAAAAAAAAACGACTCGTCTGCACCTTTTAATAAGTTTGTATTTTACTATAGATACCACCACTTCTTTGTCGAAAATATTCTTGTTTGAAAATGTGGTTGCAGATAGATTTTCTAATTTTAGAATTTTGAATTCAGTGAATGTGCTACGATGATTGTTGGATACGCCTATCACTGACTAGTGGTATATGATGCCCATCCTTTTTAATCAACTAACAAACTCACATACTACAGTAATGGAAGCGGAAGGTTTGGCATGCCAACAAACCTGGTTTAACACACAATTTCTTTTGAAATGCCTGTACCAAGTCTGGACCATAGCTGTACTTGCTTTATTTTTGGTTGTTGGTTTTGGAGCTTGCAGATTTATCGGACTTTGATTTTGTAGATTGTTTTTTTTACGGTTTCCTCGGTGTTCGGTATTTTGTTATTATTATATTCGTTAATAGACACATTATTTACGTTTGTAGATGCATAATGTCTATGTTCGTGGCTGCGTTTCCATCTAGACTTCAAGAAGTAGTATTAAAAAGAGTCAACACATTCACTAATTTGAAGCTTGGTTTAGATAAATTACATATACCTTCTATAGTGTCGTTGCATTCATAAGGTATTGCGGTTCCGAGTTTTCGAATTCAGTACTCTTCTCTTTGCTTACGGTAAGGTGTACTTAAAGCAAACCTGTTTGAAGGGTGGTAAATCTTTTAATGAATGCGAACGTTTGTCGACAGATGGAATGGTCGAGTTGATTGAAATGCTAGATCAAAGGAAATTTTAATGTATTAACGGTTGATCTGTGGCCGCACATCCAATATTGAGTGCCTTTTGTCTCTTCAAAATAAATCAATCCGCTTAAAGTGCACTGTAGCTTTAATAAGGTTTTCTGACAGAGATTAATTAAGTTTAAATCGTACAATTATAGGGTAATTATATTTAACTTATATAACGTCTGCTTGAAACGATGAAAGACAAATAGCCTTTAAATTGTATAATTTGCTTTACTTGTATGATTCTATAAATCGGAAAAAAACATTATAAAAATATATACAAAGGTTAAAACATGTTTGGAAAAACCACGACGACTTCATTCAACAGCCATGAAGGTTTAGTATAGCTTTGGCATGTATTGATATCTCTAATTATCGGGGAAGAAAACCTTTACCCTAATAATTACCATTATATATTATTAAAGCTTAAATAACAGCAATTAAAGATTTATGAAAACAAAGATATGATTCTGGACGTTTGATGTAGCAACAAACTGAACTATAACTCCTTTATCATTTATATGTGGAAATATTATTACCGACCAAATATGGTCTTTGTTAATAGAACAATCAGTTTTAATTATTATATAAAAATAAATACGATGTAAAAGACAAAGAACAGTAGCTGCTTCGAACTAACGATTCCAAAGCTAAGATTCGGGCTTTTATGTCTAGGACCTTAAGGTCAATAAATCGTATCACTAGCTGATTAAATCTGGCTGCCTGCCAATAGGATAATTACATCAGAAATGTTGTTCAACTCCAAAATTTTCGATTATTCTCTTAAGGCTTAGCACAGAAAGTTTGATCGGAATACTAGAATTCTTCGAGACAAAAATCATAGTCAAACTTTCTCACTCATTTCGTGACAATGGTTTTACAATAGCTATTTGATATATCATAATTAAATTGATTGGAGAAGGTCTAAAACATAATTTATATTATTTTGTCAAAGATAACCTATGAGTTATAATATAGACAGACCTTTTTTCATGACAAAATTATCAATCATATCCGTTACTGGTAGATTTATGGACGTCCCAGTAATTTTGGAGTTGTTACTAGAGAATTCAAAAGTTGCAGCACGTTATACTAAATCTGGCTAATGGAATCACACATTGCAAATAATAAACACTAAGAATATACATAATTGTCGATATTTTAGGGAAAAAATTGTTGACAATAACTATTTTACTGAAAGAATATTTTTTTTCAGCAATGAAGTGTGTATATTTCACTAAACCCTCATCGTTAAGTTGTACGTAATCGTTGTTAACGAATCCAGACTAATAAGACGCCCGTTTCATCTATTAGAAACGATACAGTATCGCTAAACCTCAAAAATATAATTAATACATTGTAAGGCTTTTATCATGATATTCAAAAGCGTTATACTAAATCTGGCTGTGACCACCTACACACTGCAAATAGATTGTGGGTTTGTTTGAATGATGTTTAACGCAACTTTCAGCAATTTTTCAGCTGTACTAGGCGTCCAGCTTTTATTGGGGGAGGAAGCCGAAGTTCCCAGAGAGACCCCTGACCTTCGGTAGGAAAACTGGCAATCCTTGTCAATTAAGATTGGAGTCGAGTACACCCTGCCGCAGTTAGACTCGAACACGCAACCTCAGTGTTGACAAACGACGTGACCAATATAAGACGAACTACTTTAACAACTCGACCACCGAGGTTGATAGAATTATCCTGTGTGACGTCACACGAGAAGTAAACGAGCACACCTTGATCATTCTTCGAGCTGCAGTCGGCGAGGACAGTCGCTCGTCCTCTCTGTTTTACGACCACGTGCGTGTTTTAGCAGTTCTTTATCAGCCTTTTCAGTAAGTTTTATATTTTATTTTTATTTATTTCGTAGTAACCAGGAGGTTTAGCCGGAGGTTACTGTTTTTATAGTTTTAATTTTTATGTTAGTGTCAGGAGGTTTAGCCGGAGACACAAGTTTTGACTTTCACCTTTATTTCATTTTAATGTAGTAACCAGGAGGTTTAGCCGGAGGTTACAATTTATGTATTTTATGGTTTAGTGTGTTGTGTCAGGAGGTATAGCCGGAGACACAAGTTTTTGATAGAAGTTTGGTCGAGTCTGCGTATGTTGCAGGAATATTTTATAGATGTAGAAAATGTGTTGAAAGTATTTTTAGTTAATTTTATCTTTGAGGGCAAAATATTTTTGGCCTGAACTGTTTTCTTTGTTCTTACCAGTTCTTTTCGATTGTTAATAATTTTTTTTTCTGGTTCATTTTGCGCGCTTTATTGTATGTTCGATTAATTAATTTATTTTTAGTGTTTTTATTTAATATGAATTTCCTTTCGAATTTTAACAAGTTTTAGTTTCGGACGCATTTTCATTTGTGTGTCATATTTAAGCTTTGTTCTATTATCATGGCCCGTGATTTTTGTGGCGGGAATTTTTTCTACAGGTAATTCTTTTATCTGGTGTTTACTATATTTGCTTAGCCTTCGTAAGCATTTGTATATTTTCTTGATGTACATACGTTTTTACTTATAACTGTATTTATTTTCTGTTCTTTTGTCCTTTTCCTTCGTATGCTTAAATAATTTGTTTTTTTATTAGATGTCTCACCTTGTGCTTAGCTTAGGCCTAAGCATACCCTTGTCGGGAAAGGACTTTTGCCCATGATTTTTAAAGTTTAAGGCGTCAGATGCCCCAGATGGTGAATTGGCTAGATTTAAAAAGGATCACCCTATCGAGAATTACAGTTTGGAAGAACTGTCGACAGAATTTGGGAAACTAACAGGTATCTGATTTTGTTGTAGGTACAATTATTTTATAACACGACCACGTATGTGGAAAGGGCTTTAAGTTACTCGACGTACTCTACTCTTGTACTCGGTAGATATTTGATTTTATTTTGAACAGTTTAATTTTGGATAAATCGGTAGATTTCACGAGTTTTATAGGTTTTTTGTACGGTGAAGAAATTCCATTATTATAGACCTACTAGTTCTATTTTTGGTATTTTTAATTTTAATTATTTACTTTATTTTTCCAGTTTTTCTCATTTTGTAGATAAATTTTATGTTTTTATTGCTTTATTGACAAATGTATCTGCCTTAACTTTACTGACTTTAATCTTATACAGGTGAAACATTAAAGGACGTTATGAACTTAACTGGAAAGGAATTGAATTTGGAAAACACATGACATTTGTTACACCAGACTATTTTATTTGCTAACTTGGTGCGTGCGCCTAAGAGTTTACATTTAACAGAATCGTCTGAAATTACTCGGCCAGGTTGGTGTTTTATTTTAGACAGACCTTTTCTGGGTTGAAAAAAAAAAGAAAACGAAAGAAATTTAGAAAGAAAAATCAGTATCCTATTACATTTGTGTACCCATTTAATTAAATTGGTTATCATGCAGCTGGTTTAACTTTGTGGTGTAACGTCTTTTCCCCTAAATTGATAATTAGAATTTAATAAAGATTTAAGATCTATGTTGATTAGGGCCCGCCCTATAGTGATCAGTCTGTTCGTCCGACCGTCCGTGCAAAGCTACTCGTGTCCGAGCTATAAGTATTTATTTTTTTATTTTTTTTTTTTATAGGTATGCTTTTGTTATTTAGTATTTGGGTATAGATATATCAAAGCAATGTGTCGCATACCATGGTTGACGACCTTCGACCTGAAAATGAAAAAAACAATCTATACATGTTGTATTTTTGTTTCTTTTAGGATTTGTTAAATTTTTACATGTTTGTATCTTCGGCAGGCCCGTCTGGATTGTCAGAAGCTTTCCGTACTTCTAGGTCATCAACACCTACACCTAAGAATTCCTCTGATGTATCCATGAGCTCTGACATGGAATCCAGTTTAAAGAAAATGGAACTCAACTTCGATTCTATGAAGCAAAGGCAGGCGGAGGAGAGGGTAGAGGAGGCAATATAAAATGTAAGGGTTTGGCTGGTAGGCCTTAACTTACCTCTCCAAGTGTTTTACTGGCTAGTATGGAGGTCTTAGTCGAATGTGCGATGAAGGCAGGGCATAACGATACAGAATTTTACAGCAAATCTCTACAAACTTGTAGACAATACGAGAACAGCTCAGATATCAGTTCTTTGTGTTTAAAATTATTAGGGTCTAGTGAGGATAAAAAGATTTCTGCAGCGGTAGCAGAATGGATCAAAACTAAAATCGTGAATGCAAGTCTAGCAATGATACTGAGGAGCAGAAAGTTATTCAGATAAATAGTTTTGTACATCCTCAACCTTATGCACAATTTGGTTTTCATCCTTATGCTTTCCCTGCCGTTTTTGCACAGGGTTACCCTGGTATGGGTCCTATGTTTTCAGCTCCATTTGGTGCTGGCTTTGCTAACAGACCTGTTCCTAGACCTCGACCGAGAAAGGATTTCAAAAACCATTGCTATATTTGTAGGTCTAGTGGTCATTTCGCTAGTCAATGTCCAGACGCTAAGAAGAAATAATTTTGACAATTTCGTATTTGTTTTTTTTTTACTTTGTTCAAGTTTTTGGTTTTTGTAATTTTCAATTTTTAAGATTTTTGCATTTAATTTTGCTTTCTGACTTCTTTCCCAAGAGGGTCTTATCCTCTAGTGACTTTATTGTCACGTGGAATGGAAGTTGGAGAATTTTTTCTCTGTAATTTTCTCTTTGTTTTGTTTTCGTTCTCTTTAAGAATTCTTATCAAGAGATTAAAAAGCAAAAATTTTATCCTGATATCCCCAGTTGGGAATTTGATAGTAGTGTCGAGCCTTCCAAAGCAAAAGTGGTTGATAGCGATGAAAGATGGATGAATTACAGAGGGAATGTTCTCCATCCTCCATTCCGCGTGATAAGGGCTGAAGATGTTGCTAAAGTGACAATCTTGATTTAAAATTATTACCCTTTAGGGATCCTAATAATTTCCGAGCCGGCAATTTACATAGATTTATAGAGGAATGGGAGAAAATTGGTTCAGACGATGAGGTTACCGACTGGTTAAAACATGGGGTTGAAAGACAAATTTTTTAACATTTTCAAGGAAATTTTAGGTGAAAATCGTACAATTCTGATGTTCCCCCCACCGAATTTTTTTCAAATGCTTTAATCTGCAAAGATTATACAGAATTTATTAAAGCTACACTGTTGGATAGATTACGTAATGGTTCTATGTCATTATGGTGGAAAGTGGGAGATTGTGACCCCCACATCTGGTGCTTCCACTTACTATCGATACAACTAAACCCCGTTTACATGTCTATATGAGAATGAGAAATATAACAACTATAATTAGTATTTTTGTAATTGAGAAGTATACCTCTTAAAAGGAATTCTGTGAAGGTTTGAGGTTTTGGTGAGTATTGGGTATGATGGGATGATAGAATTAGTTTGATTCGAGCATGCATCTATGGTTTGAGCGGACCAAAATTTTATGCCAATACTCAAATATATCGGTTACTTAGAATGTGATGACACACAGGAATATTTTATATCCTGTGTGACGTCACACGAGAAGTAAACGAGCACACCTTGATCATTCTTCGAGCTGCAGTGAAGGGAGATAAGGTGATCCTTCCGATCACATCGGTTAAGTTGGTTTATTTGATAGTACCGAGTTTGTTTGTATTAGTCCGTTATGATTTTTTGTTGCATGATTTTTCCCACCCTCCCACCCAGTATGTGTTCTCACACTTTCTGTGACTGAATTGCTTACCTAAATTTTATGCCAATACTCAAATATATCGGTTACTTAGAGTGTGATGACACATAGGAATATTTTAGATCTCGTCCATGCATAGCAGTAACGTTATCTTTATTGACAAATAGTTTAATGACAAATCAGAATCTCTATAACAGACTGATCATGCCTCCAACATGTATGCTTTGATTGCAGTTGACCCCTATTGCATTACACAGTGAAAATTATACAGGTTACATAATACGATCTTACTTGACGGTGAACAGAAAACATAATACAAAGATATCAAAATTTTAGAGGCCTGCTGCATAACATCATATAACAATGAAAATAAGTGCTAAATTATCATACTTTACACAAATTACACAATAAAATGGTTTTAAGAACTAGCTAAAAACGTTTTAGTGATTTAGTTATATCCGGGAGTGTTTATTATCAAGTATGAAAGAGGTGAAGTTACTCAACAGAATAAATCATTTGTGACACACATCTTCCGTAACAGTGAACTAAATCATGATGACGACCGTAAACGTTTCTAAATGAGGATTTAAAAAAAAACAATCGGGATAGGAAACACGGGCTCTTAGTACAGTATCAATTGGGAGACGTATACTCTATATACAAGTGCTGCAGAAATGTTGCCACACAAATGCCCCTTAAATATGGAAAATTGAAAATAGGAAAATTAAAACCATTCTAATTCGTAATTTTGGTTATCAATAGACCTACCTTACTAAGTTCTAGATGTAGGTCAAGGTATGAGGAAGACATGCGAATTTTAAATAAAATGGGGTAGAAACGATCATCATAGTGACCGAACTTTAGATTATTCACGGAAAGCACATTATCTATATAAAGGAACATGAAATAAAAGGAGATGGCTACCCATTTGTCTTTGTATAAACCCGCCACATCCGTAAAGAGGAACAGGTCAGCATAAAGGGGATCACAGTTGGTACCATTGAAATGCCAAAGGTCCCCTAAACATGAAAAACGTATGTTATAAAAAAAATCGAACATTCTGATTTAAATCATTAACTTTTTGTTAGAAATGGGGAGGTCATGTACATATGATTTGTGACGACCTAGTCCCAGATATTTGTTGTAGGTTTTTGTCATTCTTTCTGTTATAGCAAGGTAGAATCAATTTTTTAATTGATCGTTTAGCATATTATATAGACCCTTGAGTAACTACGGAATCTAGTAGAGTAATGAAAAATGTAATCGTCACTTCACTTTGTATAACTTTTTATTTTATTTTATTTTTTGGAGAGATTTCATATATTTTTACAGACATACACAAACAATTCAAGACATAACATACAAAGACATTATTTGCACATATAATGTTGAATATAAATATAGTGTAGATTAATTTTTCTGCATATTATTAGATTGCACAGGTCTCTTAATTGATTGTATTGCAACATTACAGCTTTTCATTTAATTTATGTGAATCTCAAGGATATTTACTTGAGGTAGTTACTCAATCAATACATACACATTTACATAGACATATACACATGCATACACATATATACCAATACACATGTATAAATTGAGTCCATAATATTTATAATAATTATGTTACAAAATATGATATTCGTTGTCCAATGCCATCAAACAATGCAGAAAAGATTACATAATACCTACTAGTACAATACATGTACATGATGTTCTTTTAAAAGGGACCATTTCCTTACATGTTTATATAGTTTATTTTCAACTAATGCATTAATTTTTTTCTAAATTTTCTCTTTGTTTCACTTTTTGTTTAAAAATACTAAGGTCTGGCTTGGCTTCAGTCCACTTACAGCAATGGATATAATTTCTTGCTAAAAGGAACAAAGATGGAACAAGTTCAGGAAGTGTACATGAGTCTGGGAAAATCCCTAGAATTGCTAGTTTAGGAGAAAGATCATTTTCTACATCCAATGCTGATGAAATCCAAAAATTTAATATAGACCAAAAATTTTGAGACTGTTGATATTCAGTCGGGTTCTTTGCTATATTGCTTTGGTCGAAACGCCAAAGGAATACATAACGTATTAATAATTTTTAGCACTTCCTGTTTTACATGTGTCGTTAGAGTATATAATGGGTATTTAATGGGTTGCCAGCTTAATTTGTCAATAAATAATTCTTTTAACCAGAAATTGATATAAAACGTACACATACAATATTGCAAGTGGGTCTTGTTAGCCGGTATAAGAACATATTTGTCAAGGAGGCGAGACAAGTGCTCTATCACATGACACATTAAACAAGTGCTCATAAACTCGTTGAGTGTTAGTCTTCTTTGTTGTATTAATAACCTACCAACTTCACCCATTCAGAGAGAGACTCTACGTTCTCCGTTTTGTTATCTAGCATAATCCCTGACTAAAACCATAATGATTTTAAAATGCTATTTCCTTTTTTGGATTTGCGCTCACGGTATTTTATATCTTAAGCTAACATATTTCTAAGAGAATTGTTATCAATGATGATAATGTCACTAGTGCCTGGACCACACTGTGAGGGTTCAAAGTGCTCCACTATCAGTGCTGCAGCGCGTCCAACGGTGGCGGAAATGGAATGCCGTCTCGTTGAATTGTCAGGTCATAACACGGAAAGTCTATTCACGGAGCATAGTGGGTAATGTGTTTGGACACTGCCACGATTCTTGCACGATCAGGACCCCTTTTAGAGGTGTCGAGAGGAGTAGGTTTGTTTTAGCCACCACAAAAGGCTAAATTCCGCGCCCCTACCCTACTTACTTTTCCGGTTGCTTTCAAAATTTTCAGGTATTTGGTATATCTCTCCGGCTTTGATTTGTTGTTTGATATCTTGTTCTTGTCCTGAATACAGCTGCAATACTGCTTGTTGGACGTAAATCAAATATCCAATCAATCAGTGGTAAAGTGCTCAGACAGGATTATATTTTAACAAGTACTGTCGTGATGTTTAGACTTGAAGTCGTCAGTATTGAGATCCTGCAATACAGGTATGTCCAGATTTTACTACTATAGGTGTGAATAAGGTATAAGAAATAATAGGAACTGATTGATTTTAAAATATGTAGGATTTAGATTTCAGTGATAATTGATATAAGTTTAAGAGTTAGCGAGTAAGGGACGTTTTTCCATGTCATCTTTCTTTATACTGACTGGTTTCAAAGGAATGTGATTAGTAATATATATGATGAGTGTTAAAACCATAATTGAAATGTTTTTGTGTAAAAGTGTTGTCTAAAAATATTGTATAATGAATATAGCTCGATAAGAGGCAATGAATAAAGCTTCATGCGGATGTGATACATAGCAATCGGTTTTTGTAAAAATAGTTCCACATCATCAAAGTTTAAATCGTGACACGTATAGGATAAAGAGTATTAATGACAGTTATATTTTGATCCACTCGCGACCTGACAGTGGAAAGACTTAAACTAATAACCTTTCCATCTCGGTATCCTAAAGACTCAATATTGTTATCATAACAGAGGTAATGTTTCAGGCATTTTGATTGGATGACGCAACGAGTACAGTTGAGTGCGCGTGAGCTCATCTGTATTCGGTTATTTATACATGAAATCTGCCATTTACAGAAGAAAGAACAATATGTAGTGACGACCATTGAAAGTGATTCTATAATAAGCTTCGCAGGTGGTCTTATACATATTTTCATCTATCAAATTCAACAAGCACACTGCCATACATACTTTCGATTAAACTATAGGTAATCATATAAAAGAGACGTTTGCCTATACAGAAAACGAAAACAAACTTTCACGATCTTTAAAAACAAACATCCGCTATAAATGACATTTAATCTGTGACTGTCGTTGAAATCGGGAATATCCAGCTGGTAAAGCAGTAGGATGCGATCATAGTCATTTTGTTGAAAAACTTTGAATGCTGTACGTAAACCTTTCCACATAATATTTAATGTTTTCTTATCATATTCAACATTTCTGTCTCTCTGGAAGTCAGTTATCGTAAAACGGAGTTTAACCTGACCCACCTAACTGTAGATATATCTCGCTCTTGAGTTGATAACCGTTTTTGAAAGAGTGATTTTTAAACAAATAACTTTTTGTTTGATAACTATTTGGTATATAAATGTCAATCTGATTTTGTTCCGGTCATTCAACTATACGTCAACTTTTAGCAATTTTTCCGTATTCTGTTTGAAAATTGTTGTTTCATATGATATATGAAAACCTTTTGATAAAGTATGGCATAAGGGCGAATAAAAGCATAAGGAATCTCTATTAATTTATAAAATAATTTTTATTACAAAAGTTTCATTCAAGTTGGGGTTCAGTCTTAAATTTGATTTACATAAATTGCTTATCGATGTGAAAATGACGACAGGGATAAACATCGAAAATAAACCAGCAGTCAAATTCGAACTTAGAAGAGTTAAAGTGCTGAATTGTTGTTTATGGTTCCAAATTGAATCTATGCAGAAATTTAATGAGCTAATGGACCTAATAGATAAGAAAAAGAGCCGAGAAAAGAAATGCCGAGAAAAGAAATTGAATTGAATTCGAGCACACCCTTGCTCAATAACCTTGCAAACATGGCGGATACGGAAAACTATGACAGCCCATAATGCGATTCAAAATCGCACTAGTAGTGATATACATTTACGCTATTTCCACTAGGACAACCATATACTCCTCACACAACACCGGCTCAGTTTACTACTTGTACTCAATTACACACTCCAAGTCTACCTATTCCTTTACCTTCAATCCAAGGTCAGCAACATTTATTGATAAAAACCGACATAAAAACTCCAAAAGATCTGCTTGAAAATATTTTTGATAGTGTAGCACAAATTAAGTAAAATGTCATCATTTAAGGGTATTACCATTTCGGATCTGACAAGAATACCATTGATGATTTCATTGATGTAGTTTTTGACTAAATTTACTAAAAATTTCGAATTTTGTTTACATTTTGAGAGTCTTCTAATCGCATGATGTAGATGACATTACCCAGATTTGGTGTAACGTTTTGTAATTTTGATGAAAAAAGCTCAACAACATCTCAGTTGTTTTGGGGTTTTAATAGCTTTGGGTTTAAGCCCCACTGATGAGTCTTGATTAGACGAAAAGCGCGTAGTAGTAAATTTTATAACCCTGGTATCTTTGATGACATTTTAATTGAAACAAACACCAACATACTGCTAATTTCGAGCGTGGTTAATCGGAGGAATATAATAAATTAGGGACAATTGATAGAAAATTGTGTGTCATTGGATATCAACTATCTAAAAGACAGCTTATTATCACCAAAGTCAATATCTATGTGTGATAACCTTTTATTCAAAGGATTACTAGCTTACAATTATTCAAATTATTCAGGTGAATCTAAATAGGACAAATTGCAAAAATGCCTTAAAAAAATTATCCTAACATTCAGTAATGTTGAATATTTTGAGAAAAGAAAAGTTAAAAACCGAGTATGAGAGGTGGTTAGTGATAAATTACAAACCAATTCACAATACTCTGTAATAAACGCTTCCCAAATTATGTATTAATAAGAAACGGTTCATTTTAAGTAGTAAACATCCCTCATAAAGGCAGAAAAAAACAGAAAAATAGGAGAGGAATAAACAAAATAATAACATAGCATCCAGACAACAAAACGGACGGATCATTGGACAAGTGTACAGAAGGAAAAGAATATTGGAAATATGTGAATCAAAATTAAAAAGATAGTTATAGTCAAATTATTGTCTCTTGATGCATTTGGTCGGAAATCATAACTGAAATTTCAGGAATTTGATGATCTACTTGTAAATTAAGATATTTGTATTTTGCTGACTCAACAAATATTGTATTGTATGCTTACCAAAAGGGTATACAAAGTTTCACAGAAATAAAAAGCAAATAAAAAACCGACTTGTGGAATATCTATCATATATAGGCAAGTTTAAGATAAATCCATTGTAGCCACGATTACTGATGCATAATAAGTTCCATGGGAGGAATTTTTTTTATATCTATTACTAGTTCAAACTATGATACCTTAATTGGTTGTTTTTATATTCCACCATAGATCCAAAATACTCAAATGTTAAAGCATTTGATGAAATAGAATGGAAAAACTCAAACAATCAGATTAACACTATGGTTTTTATAGATATTAATGCAAAAACAAGCACATTAAATGATAATATCACACCAGTTAGTACTATTCTTGATAGAAGGGGTGGTAATAACGGACCTCAATATATATCCTTAGAAAGAATCGCACATTGTACTTGTCAACCAAATACTTAAGCTTATATATTGATAAGTTTATGCAAGAAATATAACTTGTATACAGTTAATAAGATAACAATTAGACAGAGTTATACATAAAAGAGCCAGTAAAAATAGGTGTGTCGTAAACTACTTTCTATTATCGTTTAGTTTGATGTCAAATGTAACTTAATTTTATATTAATTATTCTGATCCTATCTAGTTTGATGTATAAAACTTGATGCACGACACTTTAAAAATAAGCATGCAGACGAACAAAAAAAGTATTGTCAAAAGTCACCCAGATGGAAATCACAATAAGAAACCGGAGTTTTGAAACACTATTCATAGTTAACAAAACGAACAAATGTTTTAATTCATCTAAGAGTTGTAGTCAACAAAATATTGAGAATGCTGCAAATAAAATATCACATGTATTATCATGATATAGGTGAAAATTTGCTTAAAAGGGCATTAAAACACCATTAAAACAACAACACATATTCACTAGCAGAACAAACAACCAACAATATAGCAACTACGGCAATGGTCTTGACTTCTTCGCACAGGCATATAAACAGAAATGGTGGGTTAAACAAGTTTAATGGCATGCCAAACTTCTCGCTTCCTTTGCTGCATTGTGATGTTGATTTGCGGATTCGCTATGTTGTTATTATCTTCATCTATGATGAGTTCAATTTAAAATTAACTGCCTCGGCAGAATTTAGAAAAGGATGTTCAACTGTCGTCAACATTTTTGTACTCAATTCTGTTATCTCTATCTATTTTGCGTTGTGTAGTGGTCATTTAAGTGGAGCAAGAAAAGGAGAAAACTTGAATCCTATTTATTTATATATCTGATTGATTTATGAACCTTTGTGTTGGCAAAAAATACAAGCAACCTGGAAACTTTATTAGATAAATTTGTAGAACATTTACCTTTGCATGTTTAGATTGTTTATATTATATGCTAATAACACATGCATTTGTGAATCTCGTAATGTTTAGATTGTTTATATTATATGCTGATAACACATGCATCCTGTTTGAAAGCAAAAACATTACGAGATTCACAAGTAAAATATACCAAATATTGTAATACATTGACAAAGCGTAAATATAAAGTACAAATACCTTCTATATGGTTTAGAGCTTGATAATACAGATAATTAATAATATCTTCAATTATAAAAACAATTTTGTACTGCAAGAAAACAAGAATGATTGATTGAGCAGGCACATAAAGCATTTTGTAGTTTTAATAGAAAATTTAAAAAAATGTATATCACCTAATTTGCGATTAAGATTATTTGACTCACTTGTTGTTACAATACTTGCCTCCTCCAGATAAATATGGGAGTTGAGACTAATGAGGGGGTTGACAAGATTGACAAGATTCTTGATTTTGTAAGCAAATACTAGGATTACAAATCAAACTCAAGATGATATGGCTTACCGGGAATTGTAGAAACGGAGAATGTAATTAAGCTAAGAATAACTATATTTCAGAATATGTCTGTTGGTAAATAATAAAAGTTCTTGTATGTTATTTAAACTGTTCAGCAGAGCAACCAAGTACAATTTAAATTTTGTAAGCAAATACTAGGATTGCGAATCAAAAGTCAAGATTATATGGTTGACAGGGAATTTTGTCGTTTCCTGACGAAGACTGTCATAATTCTTAGAATAGCTAAGTCTGTTGGTAAATAATAAGAGTTCTTGTATGTTATATTAACTATTTAAAAGATCAACCAAGTACAATTTAAATGAATATCATACATTAATTTATCTTTGATGACACAACTCTTACCTTTATTTAGCATAATCAATTATTTGTTTAAAGCAATATGTCGAAAGGTTGATAAAACAAAATTTTCTTGATCCATTGAACAAAAACGATTCTCTCAGATGCAGAAAAATTAAGTTAATTTTGTAGTAGTTTTTAAAAAAGTTCAAAGTTAAACCATATCTATTAAGGTTTCAAAAGAATAATGAACATGGTATAAACAGATTATGATGTACAAGTGTTAAATTTCTTGTAGAACCTTCGCATTTTCGTCGTAAAAAAGGAAGATACGTTTATTTTACTCAACACAATCGTAATGCTTCTGCTATTTTAACTAATTGTCTGCAAACTTAACGTATAACACAAACAATATTTACATCTAAGACTATAGATTTACATGGCTCCAGTTATACTCAAATTTTCCTTTTTCTTCAACTATATGCTTATGGAACGAGTTGCGTTCTGAGATTCGAAATTCACTATTTAAAATGATTTTCAGAACACTGAAGGCAACCGACATTAGTAAAAATTACAAATAAAATAAGTTTAACAAAGCAGTCCCTAAGACATTTAACGGTAAAAGGCATACATTAATCTCCAAATAGAAATCGTCTGAATTATGATCTTCACAGTAAAAGCCTACAATTAATGACTCTTTAAGTGGACAAATTCCAATATTAGGGTCAGACATATTTCTTTTTATTCACGCAATTCAAAGACTTGTACTAAACAAATATCAGATGAGTCAGATCAAATCTTATATCAAAGAAAAATGTCCATCAAAATTTTAAAATGCGTTAGGCACTAAGCTTAAGGTGGAGCTAAATAAAATGAAGGAAGATGTTACTGAATGAATGCAAAAAAACTTAAAATGTACAGAAAAATCTTATAAAAGACAATAAAAGAAACAATGATCAGAATCATCAGAAAAGTCTCAGGATATGATGCAAGAGAATAATATTACAATGTATAAGGTCGAGACCCTTGTCAGGTACGGAATATTACATTCATATTATGACAGTGAAAAGAAAAAAAAGATATTAAAGACTTAAGGCAAACTTAATGACGCAACAAAAAACGGGACAGTTTCTGAAAACAAACAATAAGTATAAAGGGTAAATATTGACAATGATTACTACTCAACACAAGAATTTATTAGAGCTACAATCAGAAATATAACTTTACCATTGACATGTGGAAATTTTACCGACCAAATAATGTCTTCCATAATTGAACAAGGAGTTTAAATTATTATATAAAAATGGGTCTTTGTTCTTGATATTCTCACGATTCTTCCATTCTGTGGTACACAGTTCTCCGCTTGTTCCGCATACATTCATCTCACCTGAAAAAGAATCAATTAGAATGTTGCGGTTTCATTCTTCTTTGCTTCAGTGGACATTAAAAATACATAATACAATTAATTACTGCTTTAGAGCTTTAGATGTAAATAGCAGGAAATAATGAACAACAAGACCGGAGAGTCAAGGTCGAGGGGTTCATTATTTCCTACTGTTGACCAATAATGCAGTAAACAAGCATCTTATTATACCGAATAAAATGGTTTCATTATTTTTGGTAAATAAAACAATTCATTTGTAGACAATTTTGTTAGACAATAAAGAACAACAATTTAACGAAAAAAACTATTTTAACGGGTGTGAAGAATATATCCATTTGACCACAGTAAGTTGTGGACTTGAAATGTGCTTCTCCTTCAAAAGTCAACATAATTATGTCACGTGACAAATACTGATAAGTCAACATTTGTCACGTGACAAATGTTGACTGTCAATATTTGTCAAATGACATATGATGAATTTTGGAGCAGATTTGGTGGTCATAGAGTGGAAAATGAACTGAAATCAGATGCTTAAATATAACAAATAGAATTTGACTATACTGTACTTCATATTCATAAGGTATAATAAATGTACAGAATATTTGTCGATAACGCATGTAATATTTGCACGCACTGTGAACTACATTTTACTTGTAAGTCTGTCTCTCAAATATTATAATTGCCTACCGTATTCAAACAACTTAACTCGATCTTTCAATTGAGGCTTTTATGTCCAATCAATATGGATGGTAAATACTTTTTGAATTCATTTAGACCGCGAAGAAGGTAACGCAAAAGTTTGTACAATATCACATAGTTTATTTCGAGTGTACTTAACAAATAATTGCGATGAATATTTGTAATAAGTAAATATTTTCTGTATGAGGGTATCACCAGTCCAGTAGTCTCAACTTCGGTGCTAACAGGAATATCATTGACTCTTTCAGTTATACAGTCATTGTTTAAATTTACTTCCCTGAAACTTCAAAGAATTATTTTAATTCTAATTCCTTTTCTATTTTCAAGGTGTTGATATATCCTCAGCCGGATTTTATTGATCAAAGCTCTACAACATCTTCATCTTAACCTTTTGGATTTTAAAATATTTTCGGGGTATAAGCGCCATTAATGAGTCATGATTAGACAAAATGCGCGTCTGGAGTTGTAAATTCAATTAAGCCAAGTTTATTTTATGACATTTGATTTTAAACCCTTCTAAAAGAGAAAGGATGTGGTAAATATGGCACAATGACAATTTAAATTTGTTCATTGCGGTACACAGATAATTTTCTATCCGATGAGGAGGCCTTTAATTTACAAATTAAAATACACAGCGTATTTATTATGCACATTATATTCTTTTCTTCCATTTGTTTATCTGTTATTTATCCGCGGTATCATGACTTTATTACTAATGAAATTATGTTATTATTTTACTTGTTTTTACACAAAAAAATTATCAATTAAGGCGAGAAAGATTTAGTGTTCTACTGCCTAAACAAAGATTGTTGGCATCATTTGTAGGTAGTACTTTGTATTTTCAATAATTACCTCTTGATGTTCTGGAATGAAACCAGGTGACTACTGCTTCAGACCAGTAGGTTTGTACATTATCTGGCCTAATATTCCAAACAGTTTTCACATTTTCATAGTTCTTGCCAAACTACAAATAAAAAAAAAACATTGCATGCAACATTATAATATAAATTGAATAAATAAGTAACTCCTAAAATAAACTAAAATGTGTAATGTATATCCATAAATGTCCTTGCTTTGTCTTGCTGATGATTGTTACTTTATTAACATAGTGTTTTCTTGGTACTTCAATGCATTGTTGAAGTCCAACTGTATTATACTAATAACATCTGAAACATTGAGTACATTTCTGACGACAATTCCGATATTATGTAAATTCATGTGCAATCGATCCCCATTCAAAGACAATAAATAAAGATGAAATCAGATGTGTGTGATTCTTTGTCATTTTTGAGCGCCTTTATAAATGTCATAGCACTGATTGCGGTGTCTTTCATTTATATTTTTGGCTTACGCAAAAAAAGAACTATGTGAACGAAGACCAACATGTGTACCTTAAGGACATGAAACACATAAGAGTCTGTGGAAGGCTTCTGTGATACAAAGAATTGGAACGAAGGTAAGGTTCTCAAAAAGACAGATAACAGTCCTGGGGGGCTTCATGTATGTTGAGAACAAGAATGTAAGAAGAGGCTCCGAGGAAGACGCAGAAAATACTTGGTACTTTCGTATTAATTACCATGGATACTTTCTACATTAAACTAAATAAACCAAATCTATCTTGAAGGACATACAAAGCGAAAAAAGTTAAAACCATTAATTTTGTGGATGTTTAAAACAAACTAGAGGAAAAAGGTAAAAACTAAACCGTGAGTGAAATAAAAACAAAATATAAATACAATCTAAAATTCGAAGAACGCCGCCCATTTAGCAAAAATAACAGCACTGGCAAAAAAGCAAAGAGGAAAAATTAAAATAGAATTAACATGAAACTATCATAGAAGAAGGTGAATATCCACAGCTACTGTTTTCCAACAAAGGGCCTTAACTCATTTAAAATCAAGTTACTCATTACATGCCAAACATGTATGCAAACATGTATGTAAACGAACGCAACTATACGCCTGGTACTTATTAGTCATAAAGTTACATCAAAACCTGACCAAGGTAGCAGAGAAATATTAGGAACGACAGGAATATAACAAGGGCTATTAATCGTTTACAACCTAGGAGCCCATGAAGTCCTAACAATATCCACGACTAGGCTGACAAGTCATCATACTTAAATCAAAATCCGTCTACTAGCAACGACAAATTTAGTCTAAAAGACCGTCAGACCGACGGACGGCCTCCAATATAGCGCTTATATTTTTACCATCTACGGCAAAATTAAACAAAAATTAAAATAAAAAAGAATCTACGCAATTTAATAGCAATCGAGTTCAACGGCACAACAAATTGGGATGTAGTAAAATTTATAGATGTTTTTGTTTACCACAAGGAGATATCTAACATTTGATGAAGTACACAAAGTACACAGCAATATTTTTTTGTCTAATTATCTATAACGATATCCATAATGTGTTAAATAGTTACATTGTCTGTAAAACCCAATCAAAATATAACGACCTACCAATTGCAAAATATCAGGTGGAAACAAGAAAGTCATCATCGATTCGGCAAATGTTTTGATTAAGAGATTAAGTGTTCCCTTTTCTGGATCGTCATCACTGCATAAGATATTCGAATCAACAACAATAACTCTACGTCCAGGATACGATGAACTGTTGGCCCTTGGAATTCCATTATAGCATAGGGATTTACAGGCACCGTCGCAAGAAACTGAAATTAATTCAATTACCAAAAAACAAGACTTTCAACATGTGTTTATGCAAATTTAGATATATTTAATTATTAATTTATATAATCAATTGAAAGTGAGTTTTTTGTAACTAGTATTTATTTACAAGAAAACAAAAACCAAATATTAAACCAAGGTGTGTCTGCTTCTTACATATGAAATCATTAGATTTTACATTATGAGTGATCTTCAATTATTGATAGGGACCTCGGGTGAAGGTAGTTCATCTACTATTGATCACGTGGTCTGTCAACACTGAGATTGCGGGTTAGAGTCTCCCTGCGGGCGGGTGGTGCTCTACTTAAATCGCAATTGACAAGGATTGCCAGTTTTCCTACCGAAGGTCGGGGGATTTCTCCAGTTAATCCGGCTTTCTCCTCCAATAAAAACTGAACGTCATGATGTAAATTGCTGAAAGTGGCATTCAACAACATTTAAACAAACAAACACAAATTATTGGTCTGCATTTAGGCTGTAAAAACTCGTGACTTACGCATAAAATTACTAATGATATCTTTGGGGATTCGTTTCATTTTTTGTTAATTGCGACATAAATAACAAAAAAATTAATAAATGTGTTTCTCAGCTGTAAGCATAGTCAAAGTATATATGAAGGTACCAGTGTCATTGGCTTTAGAAAAAAGTTGTTCTTTATTAGTCATTATAAAATCATAATATATATTTTTTACATACTAGTAAAACACTATACCAGCTGTCACTTTTGTTATTTAGCTGCTATTTTTATGTTTGTGTCTTTTGTTGTTAGAAAATGAATTATAAATACAGACAAAGATGGATGTTCCATACTTACATTTGCACTCCGTTGAAACGTTGTACTCTGGGAAGGCATCGGTCAGTAGCTGCTTGGAGTTGAAGATCCCAAAGGTGATAAGGCTTACAAAGTCTATGGCTTTAGGGTCAATGAATCTTGTCATTAGCTGAATAAGTCTGGCTGCCTACAATTAAAGTAATTAGACTAGAGCTGTTGCCTTCAACTAAATTTTCGATTATTCCTTTAATGCGTGGCATTGTCGGAATACTAATTAATGTCAAGGATTTTAAATGTGTAGTATATCACCAATAAATTGACTGAACGAAGATATCATACATAATTTGTTAATTTTCCCCCAAAATAAACAAACTTCGCGTTATGATATATACAGACCTTTTCCATGACATAATCATCGACCATTTCAGTAACCGCTAGCTCTATGGACGTTCCAGTAGGTTTGGAGCTGTTTGTAGAGAAGTCAATGCTACATTGTTTTATCCATGCGTACTTATAATTGAGATGTGCGTCACGTTTATGGCGCTCAACATGTGGCATGACTGGCAAGGACATTAAGGTCAAACTACCACAACACTCAGAAACGATGCTTAACAAGTGTATAACTATAATACTACTTAATCGTCTCGCCATGTGTAGAAATCTGAAAAGGAGAGAAATTTACAAATGACGTTTCCTGGCTAGCTTTCAATATTTATCACCTAAAACCCAAACTTTGATATTAAAGTATTGTAAAAATTGTAAACAAAATTATTGACATTATACGCGCGATTAATAAATGATTTAGAAAACAAAGTTATGCAGGGGCGTAGCTACCATTGAGGCAACCGAGGTATTATCCCAAAATGTCACCAGCTGACCCTTTGCCTCGGTATATCCCAAAGGCTAGCTACGCCCTTATTGTGTATTTATTTCTTTAAGAAAATTAGCAAAGAAAATCGACCGAACAACAGAGCTAAAAGTCAAGGGACAGTTACAAATCCGGATACAGACAAACAGACAGAGCGCAACACAAAACCAAAAACCCCAAAACAGCAATAGAGTAACCCAAACCCAATAAAAACCATGGGTGCTCCGGACGAGTAAGCAGTGCCTGCCTCTCATTAGACAACCGTCGAGTTACTCATTGTCATATCTAGGAAAAAGTCAAATCCAGGAATAAGAAACAATACCTTTGACTCTGATCGTATTTGATAGATTGATTTCCCATAACTATCAATCAAGTCATCGACCATAGAACTTCTGGAGAGATAGCATCAACTTAGGTACAACAAACCCTTGTTTGAGTAGTTTATTAGTCAACAGCAGTGATCGGTCTAGAAGATCGGAATACCGATCGCAGGATCTAGAATAACGTATAAGTTGTGAAATGTACATACCATATACTGGAGCTGCTGGAATGTTGCTGTCGAAGAACGGACAGTTGACAATTGGAAAGTTGAAAACATCACGTTTAGTCTAGTTTGTAGTTTTCCGGGGTCTATTTCTAGAAGTAGGTCTAAATAAGAGGCTGACCTTAGTGTATTTGTGGTGTCTGTAATTTTACTGCATATAGTCACCAAATTTAGCATTGTTGAAGGACAAAACATCATCAATATAGCGGAATTCTTTCTTCTTCAGAAGACCTTATATAAATTCAGCCACATAAAAGTACAAAAACAGGTTGCGGAGGCGAGGAGCACAATTATTACCCATTGGAATACCAACAGTCTGTTGAAAAACATGTCCTCCAAACATGGCGAATATGTTGTTAATCAGAAAATCTAACATATGATAGGTTTGTCTTCAGTATATTTAGTATTTGATTAAGAGTCACTAATGACGAAGTAAGGTCTGTCATGGCTTATTATCAGGAATTTATATCGTCCCTTTCCGTTTTTCTTGAAAAAGCAACGTTTAATAAGATCCTAAGTCTAGTTAAAACTGAATATGAGAGATGGTCGTCTAAAAATCAAATGTTTGAATGCTGTTACATTGGGACATAGATCCAGACCTCAAGATGTCTATCAGGTCTATTGAATTGTTTAATATCCACATTTCATTTAAGGAATCCTGGAGTAGAAAGTCTCGTTTTTATTGTTGTTTAAATAGTGGTCAGGAGTTGCGACAGTGGTTTGGTGGTACACTTAGACGATCCAGCTATGAAACGCTGAAACGCTGTTTTTAATGGATTTTGTGAAGTTTTGGTATCCAGTACAAGAAGGGGAGATCACAGCTTCGATTTTGATTTTGAGACCAAAGGATGCCAACACTGATTTGTGATTTTCTCTTTTGAAAACGCAGTGAATGTGTAAGTAGGATTGTTAAGTGAACTGTCCATGCCTAACTCATTAATTAAACACTCTGAATAGTGTTTTTGGAGATAAAAATAATGTTCTTAGGGGCCTTTTCTGCTGGCACAACAACATGTGTCACGAATGTCGGACAAAGTTTTAAGATCATCAATATTTCTGAAGATTGATGATGCTTTAGTACTCATAGACCTTGTTAAACAACTTATTTTTATTTGAATCATTGACCTCAAGGCCTTCACCCATTCGGTCAAGATATCGACCTCCTGGTCCTTCTGGTCCTCCTGGTCCATTTTATTGCACAGTCCTCTATTGAATCCATCAATAATTGAAGTTATTATTCCATTTGATGGATTTATGTTCACGGTATTTTGGTCCTTTGGACAAAATATTGTGGAGTCTTACATTGTCAACAATGTTAAGATCATCAGTTATGACGTGACCTGGAGGACAATAATCTATTTCTTGTGAGTCCTACTCCAGCTTAGTGACTGGTCGCAAACGCCTTAGCATTGGACGAAGTGTTGATTCCGAAGGACGCGGCTAAATCTTTAAACACATGGCCATGGGTTACCTTGCTGCAATGGTAAGTGGAACGTAAGTTGAAGAAAGGTCTCGGTACCTTTTAGATTGATAACACGGGGGCCTATATTGACTAGCTATTTTCCGTAGCTCGAATACTGCTGACTAAACGAGCTATCGGTAACTCATTAACTTCAAATTGCTGTTCGACGCGAAATTAGGATTGACCTTCTAACAATAGCTCTACAAATATCAAATTTTAGACATTTTCACCATTGTGGTTGCAATGAAAGAATCGAATGCATTCTTTTTAAGTTTCGTTGACGTATGAAAGCGCATTTTTAATGAATGCAGGTAGCGCTTTATGATGATAATTGGATACGGTTTCATCGTGAAATGCAAAAAATCATCTGTAACGGTTTGAATCAACAGAAATCTCGATGAAAGTCATATGTAATGTTAATATAAGGTAATAAAATTAATTTCAGCGCAGTCGATCTGTACAGTTCAAAACTGTTTTGATATATGACTTTTAAATTCACATCGCATACATGAGTGCTTCGTTCGCACGCTTCTTGTAAAAATTGATTGGCTATATAATTAGCCTATGCGTGTTTGAGTTTAAAAATGTAAATACATATAGTAAAACACGCAAGGGCTAATTTTAATTAGACCTGGTAAACAACGTCACAGAATGTCACGGTTAGTGGCATTTACATCCAGTATTCGTATGGCACTGCACGAAGATTGATAGAAATTTTTAATACAAAATATTGTTCGGGCTTTCGAATAGTATAGCGGGAAAATGTATAGTCGGTATGGAAAAAAATATTTTTGGTATCTAATAGTTCCGCCGAATTTCTTACTTGCTTTTAAATTTCGGTATGCTTGAATTGTATTAGCTTCGGATCACTTCAGCCTAGTAAGATGGAATACAGTTTCACAATACACAATACATTTCAGTCAACACAAGACAAGCGGTTAGACAACCTGATAAAGTTAGAGCCATACGCTTGACGGTTTTTGTAAGAAAGTTCGTGAAAACCAGAAAGTAACGGTGGCCGTAAATTAATATCGATTTAATCAGAGGCAGTAACCGCATTATCTGTAACTCTTTTATTTATTGTTCTCTATTGTTTTGCCAGTTCGCAATTGGTGGTGTCTGTCTATATGCCTTAGCTTTATTTACGGCCATGCTACTCAGTACCAGAGAGCAAATAAGAAGAAGAATCCAATGAAACGTATATATTTTGCAAACGTTGAAACGACGAATTACTATGACATAACCATAAAATATTATTAGGGATGAAAGAAGCTTACATGTATTTAGAGAGAGAATCAAATAATGTTACCAGGAATAACATAATCAATGCAAACAGATAATTTCCGATCAAAAGCCGCCGAACACTCACAAAGCTGTCAGATTCTTTAGATGATGGTCGTCCTTGTTAATTCTCTAGCTTTTATTCTGCTGCAATAATATAGTTTTTTTTCGTGTGTCGGTACCAGTATACAGCGTGAACAGCATTACAATAATCAGTTGTACAAATTAATGTAAATTATTTAACAAAATACTTACATGGCATAAATATACCTATAAGAAACAAGTCTTAACCAACAGTACAAAATATCGTTAAAATTGTTTGTGTATAGAAAGGCGACGAGTTGAAAAGATCCTAGTGACAGATAACCCTAATTGTATTCACTTTTATTTTAATTGTAGTTTGGAATTTGTGTATTCCGTGGATTAGAGTATTTGAATGGAGCTTGTTTAAAATAATGTCTTTTTTGTGTTATGTATAGAGCGGATGTTTCATAATACACGCATATTTTCATTAAGGTGTGGCGTGCAGTAGTATGTGTAAAAATATAGCGCAAAATGCTACAAAATAGTAAAGTGACATTAATTGAGAGTCGGAGAGTATAGTTATATTGGCCGATATGAAAATAAAATGAAATTATAGTTATGTCCAATCGCCTCAATCATTTTAGAGCACGCCCTTTCTATTTAATTGATCGCCTGAATATAGATGAAATATTGCTGCTCGGGCGTTAAACACCATTAATCAATCAATCAATCAATCTATTTAATTGAAAAAAAACATATGACAGATGATTAGATCACATATTTAAGTGCAGTGGCGGATCTATGATTTTTGTTTACAAGGGCTTCGGTTTTGAATACATTGTTAGACACCAGGCTTATGGACAATGCTGCTTCGTAAATAAAAGGGGGGGGGGGGGCGTCCTGCACCCCGGCCGCACCCCATCCGGATCCGCCACTGAAGTAAGGCTTTAACGTTAAATACTAACCCTTGAAAAATGATAAACATAGGTTGATTAATTGATTGAATGTTTGCTTTACGTCCAGTGAGCTGTATTTCAGCTACATTCAGGACGAGAACTAGTTAACAAGCCATAAATCAACGTTTGGAAAGGCTGGGGTAACTGGAACAAAATTGCCGCTGGAAAAGTATGAAGTTTTGGGTAGGGGCCGGATATTTAGCCTTTTGTAGCGAGTACAATGAGACTAATTTTTTCGAAATCTACAATAGGAGTCTTTATCATGCAAGGAGCGTGGCACTCTCCAAACACGTCACCCACTACGGTCCGCGGCCAGGCTTTCCGTATTATGACCTGACGACCCCCTGCGAGAGGGTCTCCCTATCCGCCACCCAGGGACGCGCTGGGCTGCCCTGTGAGTCAAGCACTGGGAACACTCCCAGTATGGTTCCAGTGGTTCCAGTAGGTTGAAAAGATTTAACTAAATATAAGCATAGCGCCGTAATGCACGTTTATTGCAATAAATTTTTGGTGATTATGTTATTTGTACATAACTTTGAAGCCTGCAAAATGACATTTGGAGAACACCTTTCACATTGAAAATTAGATTCTGGGAAGCCTGTAATCGCTTGACTGGTGTCCGGAGGATCCCGAAAAGCCTATATTAGAGGACCAGGGTAATCAATTCAAAGATTTGTTTTTTATTGCCAAATGGTTCGTGAAGAAAAGATTTTAAATTGGTAAATTTAAGCCTCTTTTCAATTTTCAAAACTAATGCAAGTCTTTTTGTAGATTTTGTCTTGAATTATCATCATCCTCCAATACGGAAAGATTTTAAAATTGTTATATTTGTTTTAATTTTTTTTTACATTTAAACAAGAACCTGTTAACAGTTTCTCTCTATTTTAGTTTATAAGATAAATGCAACACAAAGAGATGTGTTGTGTTGACCCCGGGGTTCTTTTCTATTCGCCGTGTTTATGTTGGTTAGAAGATGGGTCACAAATTAGTTTTTAAAGTAGAGACATAAGTATGAATCAGACCAACTTTGTTCCATTTTGCCAATTTTCATGTGAGTTTGTTAAAAGTTTATGACACTGATACCAAATAATGTAAAAAGCTCTCATGCACCTTTAGTGCAGGCAAATTAAAAACAAACTCTGGTTTTTACACTATTAAATATTCATTTATATTCTAATAAGGATATTTCATGTTTTTTTATGGAAAGTTTAGTGCTGAATTTGAGAGCTGTGGCTGTGAGAATTAAAATAATGCATTGGGCAGGCTGTATATATGCATTTTGTTTTGATTTAATGTCCACATTTTTATAGACCACCAAACTGTACTTCTAGATCTGTACTAAGCACACGGATTTAATGCTAATCACCATATTACCTTTTACACAAAAATGTTAGGCAGAAATGACAAACTGAAAATTACAGTAAAAATAACAGGCCAGCTCTAGAAAAGTTCAACTATAAAAGACCATCTTTTTTACCATGATCTTTTAAAATATCTGAAGGGTTTGTGGTGCAAATCCTCCAAATATATGGGACTGTATTTTGTCTGATAATCCTCTGCCATCTAACACTTTTGTAAACTGACAGAAGCAATTGACATCAGAGAGCTCACCTTTGCAAAATAAAGGATATTGCTACACAGGTCTCCATTGAAAGAATTTTACTGTCACCTAATATTATACATTTCCTGTGGTTAAACTATTTAGATTGATTTATTGATTGATTGATATTGATTGATTGATTGATTGATTGATTGATTGCTTTATGTCAAGCAAGCAGTATTACAGCTATATTCAGGATTGGTAAACTATTTACAAATTGTTTCTTTAAATATTTTTTTCCATGAAAATAATCACATTTTATCTTCAAGTCCATTTCTGCATCAGGTCCCCTACTTTCATTTGTGGGGTTGTGATGAAACGAGCTTAAAAATGGCTCATAATGAGCTTAATTGAAGCATTGGATGGCAGAATTCTTGGACTATCTTCTCTTGCAATAACAAAAACGATTCTTGATATCTTGATATTTATTTTTTTTAGTACATTTCAACAGAGATTTTAACATTTTGCATTATATATATTAAACAAAATAAATAAATAACTCACAGTAACAAATATAAACTTCACAAACAAATTCAAACAGGTATTCCCCTCTTTGAATATTCCAAATACATCAGAATGGAAACAAATTATTAGAGTTGTATTCTGTGCTCCGAAATATTGTTGGATACATTCTCTCTATTGCTCCTTTCATTATAAAAATATATTATCATTTTATTTTCCATAATTAACAAGAAATAATAAAGATTTTTAACACTTCATCTGCTTAATTGCAAGATAAAAGACAGGATCAAAAAGAGCAGTGTTTTATATAATATCCAATTATTGAAAAAAAATGTTCTTCCATTCATATAGTTTAAAATATAAAAATATCTTTTATCTTGTACTCATCTTTGTAATTATAACTCTTAGATCATATAAATTTATTTAGATCTCATCAATCAAAAAATATATCTTGAAACAGGAAAGAAAAAAGAAAATGAAAAACAAGATTCTTTCTAGTTACAGAAATGCCCAATCAAGTAAATGCAATTTATACAGCCATCAACAGGGCTACTGGTAAATTTAACCATTAAACAAAGGACGAGACGTAAGCTAAGGTCTATCAGATAATAATCCAAGCAAGAGGAAAGGTTGAGGATGTACTATATTATTGCCACTTGTTCAGTTGAGTAGTTTGTTTCCAATACCTGAAGTGTTAATAGGTTATTAATAAAAGCATAATTTACAAAACAGTACAAACAATCAAGGTCCTAATGAATTGTTAGACATAGATTGGATTGACAACTTGAAGGGTTAAACTTACACAACTGTAACAAATAAACCAGTTTACATAAAAGCATGAAAATGTGTAAAAAAGTAGAAATATCAAATAATTGAAAACAGCCTCACCAGTTACAACATAACTGTTTTTAAAAATGGTTTTTCTCTGTTTATTTTCATCAAGTACTTATGGCATGACAGTGTAAAAATAGGCTATTGTATATAAAATGAAACAAAATTCATAAAACCACAAAATGTATATGATAAATCTATGATGAATAACAGTAATTTTATAACATTGCACTATCAAAGTTTTAATACATATCACAAATATCTGGACTAGTTTTGTCAGAGGAGAGCTTCATAATGAGAAGACAACTCTCTATATAGTTGTCTCATGAACAAGACCGGTTATACTGTGTTTCCCACTGTTTAAACTAGACTTGCTTGTGCTGTAATCTGTGGATCCTGTAATAAATTAAAGCATGTATATATAAGTAGCGATCAATGAAATGTTATAATTGACAGTCAATATTTATACATGTATATACAAACCTTAAGTTTTCTATACACTCGAGCAATATCGTAAAGTAAAATTATTCTAGACATAATACTGATACAATTAACTCTGAGGTACTGTATCTTTATTTATTTTATTTTATATATTTTATATGTTTTTTTCTAAACTGTGGTGTAAAAATTATTATTTCTTTCCTTATTATTACACAGTCACAGAGTATGCTTTTCTGAGTGACTACAAATACGAAAGACCTTTTCAATGTTGTTTCTAAAAATGCTAATTTGGTTTTTTTCTTGAGACAAACTTTCAATGAAGGTCACCTTTCATGTTAGAGAGAGAAGTCATTAGGACAACAAAAGTATGTAGTTATATTAAAGTACTTTATCTTTGTGTATTTGGCTTTAATCTTACACTTAAGTATGAAAGTACTGTTTAACATGCTGTATAGCTACATACATATGTATGATAACTGCATGCTTAATTAGATACATAAATAACTATTGCTACTAAGAAAATGTGAGACAACTAAAATCAATTTGATAGTTCAAAGAAAACTTTTTAAAAATCAATGTTAAAGTTCAAGCTAAATACTTTGTAATAAATTGACTTAATGGATTATATATGTTATATGACAAGGTACTTGATAAACTTGTCCTTAGAAATGTCAATGCACAGTGTGAGGAGTTCATAACCAAAAAATTAGAAAACATCTAAAGCATAGAAATTAGAAATTTAAAAAGATTAAACAGTTTAATAAAACAAATTAAGTTACAATGTTTAATTGATTATTGATGCAACTTTTTCCCCTGTTATTTCAGTCATTTATGATTTGAAATTATAAGCAAAAATTTGAGATGAATTTCTTTGTGAAATAAAAAAAAAATTAATAGATTTTCAAAATAGCACAAATAATTATCTTAGCTATATTCTAAACAGGAAAGTCAGTGTAGCAAATTTGTAATGAAATATATATATGCATAATTTTATATTATTATTATTCTCCATTATCATTAAAAATCCCAGAATTAACGTTTTAGAATTTTATACAGTTTAACTGAAGCAGGTAAATATGACACTAGACTATGGAATAATGCACACCATGCCATTATGTGGATACATAAATATGTTTACCTCAGGTGACCACAATATTTGTTGTCTCAGTGGGGTACCTACAGGATTATATATTTATCAATAATATACAATTTACACAAAAAACAGATATCTAAGTGTGTAACAGACAGGCAGACATCAACAACAACTGATCCATGTGTCCAATCAGAGAAACAGGTGGAAAAAGTGGGAAAACAATATGTTTAAGATTTTGAAACAGGTTATTAAACATTCTAATGCAGTGCTTGATGTAACGTCAATTCTGATTGGATAACGTGAATAATTTCATGGCATCAATTCCACGACTGATGCCGTCAGATTTTAACGCAAGCACAGACGTTATTTCCGGCAAATAAAAAATTCCAATATTAATCAGTTAATTTAGTTTTTTTATTGCCGTAGCATTAGAATGGAGATAACTGTATTGTATTTGAAGATTTGCCGGCTTCAATTGGTGATTTGATGCCGCCAAATCTTCAAATACAATACAGTTATCTCCTAAGTTGAATTACCAATGAAGCTGCAAGTCTCTTTATCATTAAGTTTCAAAAGCATGATTTTATGACAAATTTAATAGCATATGCTTTAGATAAATGTTTTAAGGTTATGACACTGGAAATATTTTAATTCAGTCATAATTAAGGACACCATTGCACATAACATGAATTTGATAGCATAAAGTAAACTGGCAAAAGTGTGTGTGAAAAAGGGAGATAATACTAACCAACACTCGAGACAGAAAATTGTGAATCTGATCGAGGAACTGGTTCTAAGTAGTTTGATGGTGCCCAGCCTTCTTTCTTTGATGTTTCATGCCTAGCAAACCACCAACCATTGGAACCAGCTCTTATCACTTCAATAATGTCCCCCTCTTGGAATGAAAGTTCTGATTGGTTACTGGTACGGAAATCTCCTAATGCTCTATATTTCTGAAAAACAAACAAAATATACATGTCATAGGACAGCAATACTAAATACATAAGTTTCTGTTACAGAACAACTATTATCAATAAAACCTTAAATATAGAAATAATAAAAGTTTTTTGACAGACCGATATTGTCTTGAAAAATGAGGGGAAAAGTACCCAATCATGTTAATGATATGACATGTATTCTTACTTGACGATTTGTAGTTGGTGAGTAAGGTTCTCCAATACTGTCATCATCAGGATTACTACTAGTATACTCGTCCTCTGACCATGTAGCGTCTTCTCTTACCGCCGTTGGAGACTCTGGTGACCTCATTTCTATACCCACTGGTAATGTCGATGTTGTGTTGTTATTTAACAAATGTTGATTCCTCCAATTATCTACCAAATTACTAAAAAAGTAAAAGGATAAAATATTTCAGTAAAAAAATCTTACATCAAAGTTAGAATAAACTATAATATCTTATACATCTTTGTAATAGTTCAGTTTATAAATAGTATAAATAATACAACTTCAAGTTACAATAATCTCCCTTCATAATATTTTTTTAACAGGAAAAAGTTCTGACCGTTCCTTAGATCTGACTCCTTTAACCTTAGTTGTATTAAATTACATGCTATCTTTTTACTTACTCTGGGTATTTTGTTTCTGGACCCACAGATAATTCATGAATGTTTTCCTGTGACTGTCTCAAGATCTTTTGAGTAACTGTGAAAAGACAATTTATACTTTTTCAATAAAAAAAATTTTCAGTTTCTTAAGAATAATATTATTTGTCTGTAGACCACCTAGTTCCAATTATTAAAGAAAACATCAAATTAATGCATTTAATGGATCAACTCATTGGCAAAACATTAAAAATGTTCAGATAATTTATTTGCATATATGTCTTTTAAACTTCTCTTGTCCAGAAGTAAAGATTTATCATAATTATACATTAGTCAGAATATAGAGTATTTTTACCTTTAATTTTGTCAAACTGACTCATAAGTACTTTTTTGATTTCTTTGACCCACATTTCTTTCACATCCATGTTAGGAGCTTGTATTATATAAACCTCTTCTCTGTTCCGTAACCACAGTTCAAATTTCTTTTGATCACCTTTTACATTTTCTGTTAATCCGACTTGTGTCATCTGAAATAAAATTGGAAACATACATAACCCTCTAATAATACTTTCAAAGAGCAAAATGACATGCTGATTGTTGTTAAAAGTTCCAAATAATCATGTTTTTTCCTAGTTCTTATACACACTGTTTGTAATAATCAATAGGTGAATAAAAGTGAGATTTTACTAGAAGAAAAACACACCAAATGCTGAATTCATAATTCAAAAATTATCTATACAGAATTGACTAATAAGTTAAAAAGCAATATTATCCTGCCAAGTACACAGATTTTACATGTAAGTCTGTATAAAATTCCTCCAAAATGAACATGCATATAGATAATATCTGTCCAATAAAAACTATTATCACTATTAGGTGTAAATATAAGAAAATCTGTCCATTTAATAAAAGGTGGAAGTCTGTGTCAGTTCTTGGTCCTCGGTGTAGATATTGTAATAAGACCTGGAGACATATTGAAATATGCGATTAATAGATTACTACATGGACATTTTCATATTGGCCCTGGTATGAGGCCTCAAGGCTTATATTGGAGTCTTGGGATTTATACCTCGGCCAATATAGAAATGACGATGTAATAATCTATAAATACATATCCAAATATACTTATATCTATTTTGTCAAGTTAGAAAAACAAGCATTGAAAACAATTTTACCTGTAAGAGATTCTTAAACACATAAACTCCCTTTTCCTTTCCTGTTGGAGATTCTTCTTTGCTTTTACACAATAAAATAGATTTTTCATATAAAAACACATGTCTATGCATTGGTTTAAATCTCAGATCTTTTATTCGTCCTCTATTGTGCTCTGTAAATATGTTAAAGCTGCCCTGCATGAGTAGTCTCCCCTGGTCTGCAATATTACCCTGAAATGAAGAAGAAAATCAGTTTGACAAGAAATAATTAAACTTATTAATATTAATTATTTATATTCTCTTTCTAAAATAATATTGCTCTTAAAATATAATAAAAATATTTATATTTTTCTGTTAATAAGATAAAAGTGTTGTACAGCATCATTACAAACAATTTTATATTACATGAAATGCACAATAAACCAAAGGCAATTTGTAAATATGCCTTCTATGCTTACCTCATTTAGCTCTTATTAACAATAGTATCAATTTATTGTATCTGTATAGACTTGACTTATATCTAACAATAATACATTCAATACAATAACAAAACAAGTTTTCAGCCTTTTATTGTCATCATTAAAAAATGTCACATGTTAAACAATATCTCTTTCAAAACCATAATAAAAATAACAACTGGTGGCACATTCTACTTGCAAGTGTTATAAAGCTTTCGATCAAATGGCCTAGAATAAAACTGCTCAATGGATATTAAACACCAATTCATGTATCATTTTTTTCAGATAGAAATGGAGAAGAATTATTATCAGCTGACCATACAACTTACCGGAAAATGAACAATAGAGACTTGATGGAGACTGTCATTGACATATCGTACCACTGCTAACATACAATCTAGAGCTTCCTGTAACTGTGCTTCACATGCTTTGTCATGGTCAGTGAACCGTAACATTTCCTAGGAAAAAAATTTATAACGTAATATTTCTGGCACCATGATCTCTCCCCAGACACTTGTTTTGTTATGTATCAGCAAAATTTAACAGTTCAGAATATGAAACAAGATATAAAAAACCAATTGTGTTTTGATAAAGAAAAAATAAATTTACCACAATGTTTAATCTTTCAGTCTGACTCAATTTTTGACTTCTAATTAGTGCAATGTCTTTGGAATCAAAATTATCTTAAAAATCATAATTTACTGAAGATATAAATTATACTTACTTTTAATAATAATTGGTATTTTGTAATTCTCTGTACAGGTTTAAGTAAGTACGCTCCTAATGGTAATTTATGCCCTAATCTTCTCTGACATTCCTATAAACAGATTTTATCAGAAAACTTAACAAAAAAAAACTTGACAAAGCTGGCAAAGTTAATCAACTGTTGTACAGTGGACTTCATGAAATGGAAAATATTGTCTAAAGGGATATATCGGCAAATCAGATATGATTTTCAAATAATGAACCTTAATCGGCAATTTGGATAACCGGTAGTTAAAAAAATTCAAACAAATAGATAGAAAATTTGGAGAATTTCTTGACAATATGTATCTAAATCGAATATATTTCTGTTTACGTTAATAAGAAAGGACAATGGAAGTGGATATTGACACATAACAGATTTTGAATACAAATATTAATTGGTTATTATTAAAATTATACAAAAATGTGTGTTTGCTGGTTTTTATATCTAGTATAAATAAATTAGCAATACGTTTTATGGCTGACATCCCTTCAAACTAGACAATTCTAAAGCTTACCATAAAGAATGGATTTTGATCACCTATGGTATTGCGTAGTGCCTCTGACCTGAGTTTGTTCTGACAGTAAATACTATATAAGTGAAATTCTTCTTTCTGTAAAAAAAAAATCTTAGTTCTTTTTTAAAAGTCTAGATATATGATTAAAAATAAACTTATTTTGTACACACAGAATGAGCTACTGTAGGTTTTTTTGTTGTTTGAATGGTGTTTTAACGCCACTTTCAGAAATTTTTCAGCTATATCGTGGCATCCAGTTTTTATTGTGGGAGGAAGCCGGAGTACCCGGAAAGAACCCCTGAACCTGTGGTAGGAAAACTGGCAATTAAAAATGCAGTGAAAATTGAACCCGTAATCTCAGTGTTGACAGCTAGACCACGTGATCAATAGTAGACGAACTATCTTAACCACTCGGCCACCAAGGCCCCTGTTACTGTATGTAATGCTCTTGATGTTTAATTGTTTTCCATTAATTTTTAGGTAATATATTGTACTGTCTTTAAGAGATCAATTGAATTTTGAGGTTTGTGATTAGGATTTATAAACAATATTTTGTATAGAAGACTTAATAAATTAATTTAACTTGTTTTACCCAGTTTGCATTTTTTACTCTAAGCTTAATCTTTACAAAACTATACCTATAATTCTTATAATAAAATCTGAAAAAAAAACATAGTTTAAAAAAATATCAGTAATATACCTACCCTATTAGCAAAACATTTCCCTACTTTTGCAGGTGCATCTTGGCATTTTTCCAATTCATGTAAAAATGTACTGAAAAAGAAATGATACCTTTTCTGAAATCATTAGATTGGATAATTAAAGGACTTCATTTATCCAGTTTGAATTTGCTACACTGCTTTGTCTGATCAAAAGTTAACACTCAGCTTATAATGTCAGAAAGTAAACCAGGTACTTGCTTATAATATTGTCAGTGATTCACACATGGTGGTCTGTCTAGCTCGGCCAATAAAAGTATAGCTTACAATTGGTTTAACTGCTGACGCAAAAAGTCAAACCCAATCAATTATCACCAGCTATTAAAATCTATGCACCAAAAAACAAATTTTACTTTGACATAAATTTGACTTACTTTTTATGGAAATTATATATGTGTTCTAAATTTCCAAACAAAATATCTTTTTTGCCTATTAACTGGTCTGGAATCATATCTCTGAGAGCTGGGTTGTCCATTGCATAGTAATAACCCTGAAAATTATTTATAACGATTATAAATTAAACAAATTGAAAGTCTGACCACTAAAAAGGACATTTTAATTATAAGTTATGTAAAACAATATGATATTAATTTCCTAGTTCTACTAAATAACCATCACCAATTCTACACATTATAAACAATACACCAAGTATACAAACAACATGTTTGACTGATTTTTCTGTCTGTCTTTAACGCTTATGTATATTTCAATATTGAAAAAGCTACTAACTAATATACTGATACTATAAATTCTTGCTCATAAATATATGATCTTACTTTACATGTTTTACAATATTAAACACATAGCAATAGAAATACGTATTTAAAGAAATAAAAGCTTTATTCCACATTATTCTACTGAAGATAAAGCATTGCTTATTGCTAAAATCCCTTTATAAAGCTCTTTTTAAAAATGGCTTTAAAACGATTGCATGCCAGGAAACCATTTAATTCAGAAAACTTGTCATTTTTATTATCAATACACAATTAACATATTTCATTGAAAAATATTTTAACAAATCTTATCAATGGATAATTTCTGCTGTAAGTAATCTACCTAAAATTCCTTTTAGGTAAATAAATAGTTTACTTCTATATTTATCTAGAGATCATGTTTCCTGTAAACATTACCTATCAAGATAACAGGTCTGTTTATAAACTATCACCTGGACCAACTATCTAGATATATCTTACCAGGTGTATAAGTAGATATTCTAGACAAATTTGTTAAAAAGAGTATCAAATTTCTCTGCTACTGATATGATCTTCCTAAGAAGTTTTCATGTTTTAACTTATACCTCAAAATAGTAAAAATGTTGTGTATAAGTATTAGATATTGTAAACAAATGACAAACTGCACACACTTCTAAACAATTAAGATGATAATAATTTCAGTAATCCTAATTTAATATGAGATCTCATGTTTAAAAAATGTACATGTAGGTAACATAAGCCACATTTTTGTCATATTGTATGTAGCACACATCAGAAATTAGCCACTAACGTATGCAGCACACATAAAAAATAGGCAACTTATGTATGTACCAAACATCACATATTGGCCACTGATGTATGCAGCACACATCAGAAGGCCACTTATGTTGACAACTTATGTATGCAGCACACATCAAAAATTGGCCACTGATGTATGCAGCAAACATCAGAAATTGGCCACTGATGTATGCAGCAAACATCAGAAATTGGCCACTTATGTTGACAACTTATGTACGCAGCACACATCAAAATTGTCAACTTACATATGAAGCACACATCAGAAATTGGCCACTGATGTATGCAGCAAACATCAGAAATTGGCCACTTATGTATGCAGCACAAATCAGAAATTGGCCACTTATGTTGACAACTTATGTATGCAGCACACATAAAAAATTGTCCACTTACATATGCAGCACATATCAGAAATTGGCCACTGATATATACAGCACACATCAGAAATTGGTCACTGATGTATGCAGCACACATCAGAATGATATGTACAATAACTGACAATATACCTCTATTATATCCTCTAATTGTACAACATATGTCTTCTCTGTTTCTATCAGTTCATTCAAAACATGTCTGAAAATATGAAACATAAAAAAATTAGCTTTTTATTTTGTCTTTTCATTTTATCAGTATTAAATTAGACTAATGTTGAGTATATGGTTAAATACTGACTGACATAATTTAATGTACAACCAGGATGTCTTGGTATGATTTGCTTGCTCAATTATGCTTGCTCAACCATAGCTACATGTACCCAAATTTACTCTAACTATATAATCTTGTGATGTTGACGTTTAATGGAGTGAAATGGAACAAAGTTAAAAAATCTATATAGAAATTTCTTCTTTACATATTTGTTCAAATATATTTACATAATTTTGCTATGTAATGACATTCTAACAGGGTTTAAGTAAATGGTCTATGCATTGAATTAAACTTAATTAGGTGTAAATTTATAAACATTTAAGAAAACATCTTTTTTTTTCACAACATCTGTCAACCTTTTATTTGGAAGTTATTTCAATATGGCCAGCCAACATTTTATTGAACAATTCAAACATTTTATTGATCACTCACGACATGTGATCACTAAACATAACGCATAGTTTATGAAAGTTACATGTTTCACGTTGGTTTCTGTATGGCTTTGCTATAGTAATACAATTTTAGGAGTTCATTCAGTAGGATACTATAAACACGTGACTATAAATTGTAAACATATTGTACAAAGGTGTATAAAGTCATCATACTCTATTAATGAAAACATTTGTCCAAATTTATACTTCATATTCCAGGTGAATCTGGCATCAATTTATCTTCCTTCAGTATCATTGAAAAATGTAAATAAATATTACTGTAACTGTTATCAAACGGAAACTTAAATTCATCCTTTAATGTTGTCCTGTAGAAAGTGACCTTACAGTATCCCATTCCAGTGTATCTAATCACAAGTGTCTACCTGAAGGTATGTGACAGTTTACAGACATACAAGTTTGTATATAGATTATTACTCAATTTCTGTGTCAACATTCTATCTTTTTTAAATCAATGCAGAGTTCTTTGACATCTGGAATACCCCCTGAATGTAAAATTAGATAATTTATCGATATTTTAACATGTATGCAAACAGAACCCATGATTTAATATTTGTAAGAGTACCTTCTTTTGGCCATCAAGGTATCATTTTCTGATAAGGATGACACAGAGGACACTGTCGTTGACATTGATGAACATGAACTTCGTGTTTTCTCACTGCTGGTGTCGGATATATTTCCAACACTGTTTGACATTAACTGTTGATGAGGTGGGTAGGCATCTGTCCGTACCTATAAATAATTTTTTTTAATGAAAAAAATGTTAACAATAACTTTTATCAAACTTTTTTATTGGCTCTGACTTGCAATATTATATTTCAAAAGGAGACAATAAAACTACACAAAAAGACAAGATGAACCTTGAATATAAAGTAAAATGGGATTTTATAAAAATATTTTCAGTTTGAAATGCATACATAAATTTTGCTAAAAAATAGATTTAAGGAAATGATGTAACCAAAATTAAATTTATAAAAAATATTCCACAATTTAAAATAAGTACTTACTCTGGCAGATTTTTCATAAATATTGTTAGGTCTTTGACTATTACGTAATGGGTCTGGTTCAGGCAGTGGTTGTGTCGGAGCCGGATGAACTGGTTGGACTGGTTTTTGTCTTGCTATTTTCAGTAAGTTCTCCTTCTTCATAGCACACATCTTAGTAATATCTTCTATCCTCTGCAAAACTTTCTGAACTGAAACCTGGAGAATAAACAATGTTTATAGTCTTAGACATTATACAAGTATTTGACAATAAAAAAACAAATAAACATGAGAAGATTTGTTCATCTATATTCAGATTGATATCCTGATATTGTAGAAATTTACATACAAATGAAAATTTGTTTTCAGCATGAATGAATAGTAATTACTAACATCATCAGTCAAGGATTATCATGACAAAAACATGCTAGTCTGTGTAGAAAAAAAATGTTGGTTATTATGAAGACCAACATCAATAACGCCAAATGCTATGTATCTAGGTATTATAACATGTATAATAATATGTCAGTATTCAGACATAAAGAAGCAGATTTCTACTTATAACTTGCTGTATTTTGAAGAAAAAATTGACTTTGTTAATTGCTGATACATCTCCAAAAATACAAACTTGTAAGCACAAAATAAGAAAATGTTTTCAGTGCTTATTCTTTATTATTTGTCATTCCTTGTCATGTTGGATGATTAGCTTATTTCTCTTATTTATTCACTTTAACATATTCAAAAACCTTCCAACCAAGAGACTTTCTTTTTTCAGGTCATTGGAATCTATGACACCCTGAATCTCAAGCTCGGTCTATTTTCAGTGTATCACAGTATAACTCTGAACCAATACATGTAGTACTGAAATGGCAATTAAAATAAACTCTATTACTGCTCACCCTTGTATCTGGAGTCATCATTCCTTCAAACAATTGTCTAAATTCTTTAGGGTTGTTTAATTTTAATTCCTTGGCTGTGGCCATGAATATATCAATCTCCTTGAGAGCTATTTCAGCTTTCTGTTGAGTCTGACACTGTTCTAACTGCTGATTGGCTAAAATGTCTACACCTTTTGTACACCATTTGTTAGCCTAAAAAAATGGAAAACTACAACTAAACCTTTCTGTGTTTTACCCTTCTATTCATGAAAATGTAATGGCTTTACTTAATTTCACTGTGGCTAGTTTCATGACTTACTTGATGGAGCCACTAGCCCAGGTGATATTTTTGTTACATTGTGACACACAAATGATATGTTGAAATACAGATCAAAATTAACACATTTACAAGATCTTTATCTGTCCACTCAATGACAGCAGAGCGCTATATCTGCAAAACAACGTAAGCATGGTAAGGGAGGGATGTATGACCATCTGCATATGGCAAACATGGTAACTAGTCATCTACAGTATTAGTTTGAGAAACAAGTACATCTATTTTTCTGGTTTTAATGGGAAAGAGTATTTACACCACAAACATACAAAGTGATACTAGGAACATGTATAGATATATTCTTCTCACATACGAAGCAGCTTATCACAACTATGATGGTGTTTTATATATTTATATATTTTTAAATAAGAAATAATAATCATTAAAGTAGGGTCAAAGTCACAGTAGGAGGCAGATGACAAATCTGCACTGTAAGCAAATCCTTTTTGTAATGAAAAACCATTTAGGCCAGATTTTGTTATTTTATTAAAAACTAGACAAATGGCTGTTAATGATTTCCATTTTTAGATGTTAGAAATCACAAATGTTCCTTGTAACAAAAATCTCATTATAGGTTTGGTAATTTTTATTGTAGTCAGATATTGCAGATTCTATCAAGAAATTTTATAGCAGTTAGATAAATAGCATCAATCTCCAACACCTACATTAAATAAAACAATTATTAGTTTTGCTAATTATCATTATGTTTACAATATAGTATTGTACGATTTAATTCCTACCATTTGCATACCTTAACTAACACAAAAGATATCGTATAATTTACTTGTGCTATCATGTTACATCTTACATTATTGTTCTATTGTTTTATTATATGATTTTGTTTCAAATCTTCAAATAAATCTATGAATTGACATTTTCAGTATTGTGGAAGAACTTTGGTCAAATTATCACAAAATATCTGACCTCTTTTTTATACAGAAATTGGTCTCCAAGATATGGTTAATAATTCAGGTCACAATGAACTGATGAACAGGATTTGGTATCCAAGTCAGTAGTTTTTTTTAACATTTTATCTTAACTATATAATGTCTGTGCAGAGCATTTAGTTCATGTGGGTGGGTGTCCATTCTTTCTGATTGAAGACATTAAATGAAAAAAGTTACTGCAAAATGTACAAAAACATTGGTTGTAAGAACTTGGTTAACAGCAAAAGAGAAAAAAATGTCTTGAATATTCAGTGTGAAGTTATTTGAAAATTTATTCTCCACTAAGCCAAAAGTTTTTTGTAAATATTGTACTTTCTATCTAGGCAGCTATCAGCAATTCTATCTACATATTAACCCACTACAGATCTTTGCTCTAATGCTGCTAGCTGCTGCTTAATTAGATTTAAGATATGCAGATTTACCCAACCACAGACTGAATTAAGAATTCTTCTCCTTTTTAATTAAACCATTTTTTGACTGAATTGAGAATCCTTCCTAATATACCCAACTGCAGATTGAATGAAAAATCTTTCACATATTACCAACTGCAGACTGAATTGAGAATCCTTCACATATTACCAACTGCCGACTGAATTAATAATCTTTTACATACTAACAACTTGAGACTAAATAAAGAATCTTTCACAATTAACCCAACCCCTGGCTGAAGGAAAAATACTTCACATCCTAAAATTTAGTGTCATGTCTACATAAAATAAGTAGCTCATTAACCCAAAGGCCTGTTTAGGCACACAAACATGGACAAGTTACAACTGATGTTCTCAACTTGGCTCAGATACCAAAGCTTATGAAGCCTCCAGTTACCCAGGTACATGGCTTATTGTTTTCTCTAGGTATTGAAGCTTATCTAGCTTATCATTTTCATCCAGCTAAGGTACCCACCTTTTTAAATAAACTGCACAAATTAAAAATGTAAAAATCTTCATGAATGAAAAAGTACATGCATTTCTTAAACAAAAATAAATAAGTTTTACCTTATCAATCCTATCTTGTAAGTCTGCAGACTTCTGTAAGATTTCTCGTCTTTGTCTGACTAGTTGTCGGTACTGGTCACACATCCGTTGTAACTCGATACACTTTGGACGTATAGAATCTACAGCATAGTTATCATCCATTATAAGTTTCTCTCCTGTATTTCTCATTCTATCTGCCTGCTCTAAGTCCTTCTGTAATAATAAACACACTGTAAGCAACTGAAAACCTGAACTGTCCAGAATTCTGTAATAATAAACACACTGTTAGCAACTGAAAACCTGAACCGTTCAGAATTCTGTAATAATAAACACACTGTAAGCAAATGAAAACCTGATCTGTCCAGAATTCTGTAATAATAAACACACTGTTAGCAACTGAAAACCTGAACTGTTCAGAATTCTGTAATAATAAACACACTGTAAGCAAATGAAAACCTGACCTGTCCAGAATTCTGTAATAATAAACACACTGTTAGCAACTGAAAACCTGAACCGTTCAGAATTCTGTAATAATAAACACACTGTGAGCAACTAAAAACCTGAACTGTTCAGAATTCTGTAATAATAAACACACTTTAAGCAACTAAAAACCTGAACCGTTCAGAATTCTGTAATGATAAACACACTGTAAGCAACTAAAAACCTGAACTGTTCAGAAATATGTCATGTCTTGAAACATATAAAATACCAACTATGTTAGAAAATAAGCAAAGGCCTAACAACCTAGTCTGAATATGGCATTGTAAATAATACATTTCATTTTTGATGCTTTTAATTTATTAACCTGTTGAAAAATTACATGCATACTAAAATAAATTTGATTCCTCCTAAACAAATTTTAAAAACGGGCCAGATCAATTCAATCGATATAATATAAACCTCCATCTTAATAGGATCAACAACAATTACATGCAAACATCTTTAACCTATATTTTAATGTGTAATTGATAAGGTAATAGTACAAATGAATGAAAGAACGTCAGCAGACGTCAAATCTGTGTCATAATACAAGGTGCTGCCACAACACCTACACAAGATAGATTTTTATAAACAAGTCATAACCTGTACAAACTGCTTTGTTAAGGCCACAAATGAATTTTGATTAATTTAATAATTGCATCAGTCAAAATAAGCTCCATATGTTTGTTATTATTAGATTGGAGACTAGAAAAATTATCTATGATGCTATTTTCACTGATAAGACAAGACACTATATACATGTGAATACAAAAGACTGAAATCCTTTGAATACTGATTTGCATGTAATGATCAAAGACCAATCAAACAATGATTCACAATTTTCAACCCCCTAATCTGCTCCTGCCCTCACAAAATGAAAAGAAAAGAAACAATAAAGTAACCCTGATTTGATCTACCTACCTATTTATCGGTATCCTATCGATTTTGGGGGAAATCTGTCAAATTTCAAGGTCACAGTCCACGAAAAATGTTAGAAATTTTTACAAAATATCTAATGGCTTGCAGAATACCATGACTAGAACAAATGCCTTATAAATTTTTTTACAGAGGAACAATATATCCACATGAATGTTTACATATAACAGTGTTTTTGATTTTTTTCACTTAAAATTAAAATTACACCATTTGTGTAAATTTTCTCTGATTGCATATTACTATCCAGTATTACCGAGACACACCCAAAACACTTGAAAAATGTATAACCATTGCCATAAAGTCTCAACAACATACCATAGACAGTTATAACAGTCAGCTAGGAATCAATTTGAGTATGTAGCATCATGTTTTACACAACAAAGTTGACTTATGTTTTTAAGGGTATGGAAATGATCGTTTTAATTATAATAACAAATAACAAAATCCCTTATGAAATTTTATCTGTTTCCAAATGATGTTGATAACATTTAATAAATAATAAACTACTTAATAATTTGTTCTTTTAATGGAGAGCTAATGAGTCATGCAAATAACAACATCAGTTCAAACCCTGACAAGACCTTGATCAGTATTATATAAGAAATCAATCAGATTTGATAATATAAATTATCTATGGAGTTGTTACTCATAATAGATTTCCATTATAACTGGCCAGATGACACCTCTTATATAGATGTAGTAATAATTGATGTAATCTTATAATTATGTTTTATGAATCCCTAATTGGACACATGTGGTGTCAGGAGGGTCCAAACTTGAAGTCGTCTATAACAAAGCCTATATACTTTTTAAACATCTTATTATTCACAATTTCTATAAAATCCCAACATTTTTTTTAAGCATTTATTCTTACTTTATTACGTACAGGTTAGTAAAAACATGAACTGATCAAGACAATATACAATAATCACCTCAAAACCGGACCATAATACATCAATGTCCACACAATATTTCTCTGTACCCTCACCCTCATATCTTACCTCTAAACAAGACCAGAATACATCAATGTCCACATAATGTTCCCTCTAAACAAGACCAGAATACATCAATGTCCACATAATGTTCCTCTATATCCTCATCCTCATATCTTACCTCTAAACAAGACCAGAATAAATCAATGTCCACATAATGTTTCTCCGTATCCTCATCCTCATATCTTACCTCTAAACAAGACCAGAATACATCACGTCCACATAATGTTTCTCCGTATCCTCATCCTCATATCTTACCTCTAAACAAGACCAGAATACATCACGTCCACATAATGTTTCTCCATATCCTCATCCTCATATCTTACCTCTAAACAAGACAAGAATATATCAATGTCCACATAATGTTTCTCCATATCCTCATCCTCATATCTTACTTCTAAACAAGACCAGAATACATCAATGCCCACATAATGTTTCTCCGTATCCTCATCCTCATATCTTACCTCTAAACACGACCAGAATACATCAATGTCCACATAATGTTCCTCCGTATCCTCATCCTCATATCTTAATGTAACATATTCACCATCCACATCCATAACAGAACTCCACAAAATTATCAGAATAATAAAATTTTGTTGCACACAGAATAAAACTTAGGAAAATAAAATGCAATTTTGTCTTACTGTCTAATGGCCAAAAAAAATTTCAAATGCCTAATACTGCAGCAAAATGATTCAACAAATCGCTGAGCAATACTGATAAAAAATCAAACCAAGATATTTTGCTGCAAGCAAGACATTAATTCTGTTCAATGTCAACTATTTGTTAATATAGCATCTTTGACTTGCTAGGCCCATGTATAAATGTACATCTGTCTTTTCAAGTCTATAAGCTCCATTAGGTTGGAATTTCCTGGTAAGAATGTTAATTAGCTTAATTATTTTAAAGTGGGAGTGTTTTGTGTATTGGCAGCTTAATTTTAACTTTTGTCCTTGTGATCTTAATTAGAAATTCTTTAACATTTTTCTTCAGGTAAGACAGCTAACAAAAGGGATTTGTAAAACAAGAATAACATTTCTTTGTTTAAATATTTAAAAAGAAACAGTATTTTAAAGATAATATTTGTTTTACCAATAAGAATATTTTAACTTCCCACTAGTTTTGAGGACTCGTATGAAAATATTTATCCTTAAATGAATAATAAAAGAAACAAATTTACAACAGGAGTACTGTTCTTATACTTATTTTTAGTATTTATAAGCATCATTGAATACATGAAGTGGAAGTTTTAAATGCTTTTATTTATAAATGAGAGCATGAAGACTTATCTTCATTTTCAGTAGTTACTTACACAAAGCTACCATAAAAAATAGATTCTTTAAATTTCTAATGAGAGATATTTTGATGTATGCTTGTAATATGTTACACTTTAAAAAAACTTCAAAATATTTTTCCTTTCTCTATGGGGCATTTCCATGCTCAATGTATTAAATCCCCTAAAGAACTAGTACACTTCTGTACTAAGCATGCAGGGGAAAGAACAAAATTTGTAGACTTGTAATGTGTACACTGAAACCACTAGATTTTGGGGTTTTGTTTAATGGTATTTCAGCCAGTTTTCAGCTATATGATGGCATTCAGTTGTAATTGGGGAGGAAGCCCATGGTGAGACTCAAAACTACAACATAATTGTTGACATGCACGTGATCAATAGTAAATGACTAACTATCTTAGTTACTCATGGATCAAGGCCCTGAATCTACTGAAGTCTAATGGACAATTAGTTCATAACGAAATTGTAAAATACCCTCATAGCATGTTGGCAAAGCAGACGCAAAAATGTGTTTAACACTGGTATCACTTAAACATCGCTAACTAACACTTAAGGGTGAGAAGGCCATTGATGCAATCAATGAGGAAGTTGCATTCTTTGTCACTGCAGGTAAACAAATAAACAATAACAACAAATAATAGGAAATAATTCCAAGTATTCCATTCAAAAAGGGTTACTTTTTACAACAAAACCTTGTTTTCCAGAAACCACAACTATTTATAAAATGACAGTTTGACTTCTTTTTTGATTTCTGCTACTTGTGGTTTGGCCTAAATTTATCTACCCTTAAGGACATTTTTACCAAATTAATATGTCATTACGTCTTGTCAATAGTTGACATTACACATCAATACATAAAGTACATGTATTACCTTCCTAAACTGAACGTTATTCCGACATAGTTGTCAACGAGAGATCTCCGTCCAGCATGTCACATCATAACTCAATAAACAATTATGATCAATGTATTCTGATTTAGCATCTTACTGCATACTTGTAACCTTCTGAACCATGACACAGAAAAAAACCAGCAACAAAAAATTATAATCACCTAATCCATAAAATTACAATCATTGGGTCTAGAGTGTTTCACTGTGATGTGAAAGCCAATATTAAAATTTATTCTTAAGGAAACAGGTATATACACAGAACCTTCACATACTCAATTAATGGATTTTTTGTAGCTATTGATTTTCTTTTCTCATATTAGGTTTTCTTTTTGACAGCAATTTTCCCACTATGCATATAATTACTGTTTTGTTAAGATTTCAATAGTTTGTACAGGAAAAAGTTAAAAGGTTATTTGTAATATCGAAGCTATATATCTCTAAATTAAAAGCTCCTATATTATTGATAAATATGCACATACAAGGCAAAACAACCCAGACATTTAATATCTAATGCATTCAATTTCGATATTCAATGATTAGAGGGACAATACAGATCAAGATTGACTGCACTGTTAAGGTCATTACTTATAAGCGTCAATATAAAGGCTCAGTAACTCTTTTACTAAAAATAATGAGTAACCTTAAATAAAACTTTATTTCTTTAATTTAAGATTACTCAAAAAAATGAATAATCAAAATTGTTACAGAAAAAAAGACCAAAATATTCTGTCCCATGTAAGCCTTCAGGACCACTGAAGGCCAGAGGATATTCATCCACAAGTCAATACAGGTTTATCCAGTTTTAAACAGTTTATGAACCAGAAACCTCATAACTTGTCAATAACAGGGCAATGCCATTTTAATTATGTCAACTTACAAAGTGTAAGTGAACTGAGATCAAACAAGGATCTATGTCTTAACAAACAAACAAAAGCTGTTAAAGACATGTGAATTATATGAAATAGACATGTAATATGGTCCATTGAATATGGTTATTTAATTTAGCCAGATAGTACAAAAACAAGTGTGGACTGTGAGCACGCTCACAAAGGGATACCCTTGCTTCGCTTCAAGTCCAATTATCTCCCTTGAATAATATCCGACAGCAACGCAAATTCTTCATGCACATCTACATATGATGTTCTTCCTTCATATAAAGTTTCATCAAAATCTGTCAAGCGGTTTAGGAATAGAAGCGCTTACAAGGGATGTGGACAGACATACAGAAAGACAAGATGGACAGGGTGATTCCTATATACCCCCCAAACAAGTTTGCCGGGAGTATAATAATTGCAACAAAATGGAAAACAATATGATTTATAACAACCCATTTACACAATAAAAGCATGTTTGTTTGTTTGTTTGAATGGAGTCTAATGCCACTTTCAGCAATTTTTCACTTTTATTGTGGCATCAAGTTTTATTGGTGGAGGAAGCCTACATACCTGGAGAAATCCCCATACCTTTAGTAGAAAAACTGGCAATGCTTGTCAATTAAGACTGGAGTTGAACACAGCCTGCCTGCTCTGAAACTCAAACCCCAACCTAAGTGTTGACAAGCACGTATTCAATAGTAGATAACTAACTACCCTAACCACTCAGCCACTGAGGCCTTAAAGACTTGAAGATACATACAGTATATATATAATATTATTAATTCTTTTCTCATTGCTCACTATATACAGTACAGCATTGCATTTGAAGCTGTCTGTTAAGGCACTACATCAGTTTTCCAACTTCTTTAGGATTAGGTTAAAACTTGACTACAATTTTTTGTGATCATCTGAGATATGGTACTTCATTTGAACATGATAAATCTGGATAAAAAATGTTGATGAATTGCCAGCAATAACAAAAAGATTAAAGCCACCCTCACTTTCTTCAAAGAATAATATTTTAGTCTTAATTGGTGATTTTCCAAGCAAAATAGTTGTTTTTACATTATAATGTCCTATCAAAAGACACTTCCTACATCCATCAATGTGTAATGGTTAAGAAAAATAACATTTAGCTATTTTCAGCATGGCATTATCATTATCTAACAGTAAACTTGACAGACTACATCTGTTGATATTTTAAACCAGAAACTAAATTACATTATAGAAGATGCTGAATTGATCTACATGTAGCTTGTTCTTTTAATGTCATGTAACTATATCCATGGATACAAATATAAAAGAAATAAAAGAAGTGGTGGAATCCATGTTTTTACAAATTCCTATTTACTAAGACCATACTGTGAAGTTCAAAATGCTCGAACCACAGATCTGGGCACTGCATCCCCAGGTGGCGCATCCGTGATGCCCTCTTATTCAGGGGTTGTCAGGTCATCATATGGAAAGCCTGACAATGGGACCACAGCAGGTAACGTGCTTGGAGAGTCCCACGCTCCAGTCGTTCCTTGCACACTCAAGACCCCTTTTGTATATGCAGATAAGAGTGGGCTTGCCGTTGCCTCAACAAAAGGATAAATTTTCTGCCCCTACCCATACCCCTTACTTTTTCAGTGGCATTCCAAATTTTTTTCCTTTGCTCCATCTTTCCTGAATTGAATTAATGTATGTTAACTTTTTCTTGTCCTGAATAAAGTTGAAATACTGCTCACTGAACGTAAAGAAAATATCGATCAATCAAATTCTTATTTTTATCAAAGTTGTGCAAAACAACTGATCACTTTAAATATCGTCTTTGAGCAATAGAGTGTTGCAATGTCTTTTAAACTAAACTTTATTAAAATTATTCAGTTAAGAGGTAAAGCATGTCATATTAATTCACAGAAGATAACATCTGTAGACACCAAGCTCCAAACTAAATAAATATAATCTACATTAATGAGAAGTTACATCACCTGTATACAGCATTACATTTCCCTCACTGAGGGGCAGTCAAAAAGAAAACCGGGACCGAATTTACAAAAAGAAAACTGTCCAGGGTATCAGACCTTGATGGCCAAATATTAGAAAAAAATAAGAATAAAAAGAGAAGGATTCTTTATGGGAACAGATAGAAAACAAATATACAGATCCCATACATGTTCCTTTAAGATTGATATCTGAACACCTACTAATGGATCATTACAACAGTGGTAATGTAGGTGAACACATTAGTTAGATAATGGTCGTTAATCAAACAACCACAAAGCAATATTTGTCTGTTTTTTATAGAGATGTATTTCTCCTGGTTTAACATGCCATAGCTATGGGGGATTATGGTCTAATGGTTTGTCTTCAACTTTTTGATAATAATAATTATGCATGCAATGATCGTCATGAACTTTCCCAAAAAAAACCCCAAGGATCTTCGACACAAATTTAAAAAAAACAACTGAATTTTACCAGTTTAGTATCAAAAAAGAGAAATAAGTAAAATCTTTCAGACACTAAAACCATTCTTTAATTGATTTTGTATGACCTACTTTTGAATTTGACTGCATGGCCTACTTTTCAAAACTTTTTATACTTCTGCTTTAAGCCATATAATAAAAACTTAATTTATGTTTATAATATTTTTAAGTCAAACAGTAAATGTGCCTAGGAAAGTTTTCAACAATTCGTTCCTTATCTATATAAGCATCAGGACAATAGATTTTTTAATAACAGCTTTAAACATATTCTATTTCATAATAGATTTTATTTGCAGTATATTCCCATGATTCAGGTAGTTCAATAAATCACATTCTTTCTAACAATTTATCATTCTAAGCTGATAACTGGCCATTTTGTTATATCAGATTGTGTTAGGAATACAAATGTATTTATTATATGAATTTTAATACCTGAAAAGTTTATTGATATATTTTGACATGAATATTAAATAGACTACGACTGTCTGTATTCAATCAAAAAAAAATTTTAAAGTTGACAGAATTTTTTTAAAATAAAAACTGAAAAATACAAAAAAAAAGATTTATTATTTGCAATAAAAAAGTAAAATAACAATTATAATGAAAAAATATAATATACATACCAGTCAACATACCAGTCAAACAGCATAACAACTGTGACACTAAAAATCCGTATGTAGAACAAACATGAAGAAAACCACAAGTTTCACTCCTATATCAGAACAATATGTCCTATTCAACCAACCTTATGAAAATCTAATTTTTCCATGTCAAGTAACTTGCGTAAAATTTAACACAAAACTGTTGTTTGAACTCATAAATAATGAGATAATGCTACCTACAAATTTATCTTGTCAATGTGGTGTACAAAAAATTCAATATTTACCTTTGAGTACAGGTGAATAGGTATTTAACGAACATACATCTGAAATTGATCTATAGGATGGACCTAACATTTAACTGTTTTGAATTGAACATTGAACAGTTAGGTTTATTAGGAGGGATCTATTCAAGCTTGATCATGCTAATAACAATAGTTATAAGCTAAGAATCCCATTATAACAATCGTTTAGCTTGAATCACATTATAACAACCATCTAAACTTAGTGATATAGGATTCATAATAAGATAATGTAGTACTGGAAAAACATGCAGATGTACGTATAGGATTGACATTTTTTTATAGCTTAAATTAGAAACATTCGAATATAGGCAAAAAGAAAATATTATAAGTTCATAAGCTTGAGTTGTGAAATGCATATTATAGAGAAATAGCAATTAACCATAAATTTAGCCCACTCACAGAAAAAATAAATTTTGTTATTCTTTATTTCTTTCAAAAAGAGTTATATTCTAGTTAAGAATTACTGCACAAATAGGAGTCAGGCCTGACATGAATAGCAGGGCAGACATCATATTTTGTAAATGCAGGACATAGGACCTCTGTCAACCTTATTCTATAAATAGCATTTAGGTATCTCTATAAATGTTAAAAAATAAGAATTAAAATAAGTTAATAAACAGTAAATTGTTTTAAATATTTCATATCCAAGATTTTAAAAGTTTATTCCAGTCAAGTTCCAGGTAAATGAGATCAAACCCATTTAATATATCAATTATTATTGTTAAGATCAGTTGAAAGTTAAATAAGACCTAATTTAAATAGAGGATAGATCAATGAAGATAAAAGATTAGCCACAGTGATTGAGTTAAAATTGAAAAAGAAAAATATTTTAATGGTGGATAAAAGAAAGAACTTATTATGTAATAAGGATAAAAGAAAAACCAAAATTATGCAATCACTTGTACTTCATTTAAATCATTCCCAAATTCTTAAGGCTATTTGAATTAATTAAAACATTTTATGTTTTCTGGCATGTGTCTGGATATTACACTACTGATTTGAAGCAATAATGTTCCTCAAGAATTCATGTATGATATAAAATGCATATACCTGGCATGTTTCAAATGAAAGAATCTATTATTTACATTGTATGTAACAAACTATATATTAGATGGAGATTTCAATAAAAACATGTACATTAGATCCTTGGACTACACTTTTTCTGCTTGTAATTTGATTTTCTGTTGTTATAAAACATCAAATGAATTATTTATAAAAAATTATTTCTACACAGCAGCACTGACCTGTCTTAGGGTCAAACTTAAAGGATCAAGCATTGCTCTATAATACATGCAAATTGAATAAAACATCAGTTGTACAAAAATACGTTTTCAAAGTGTGTATGGTACATGTATTAAAGAATCAAGATCCTACCTGACGCTACACATCCAAGACAAAAATCCACATGTATTAAGAAAATACAATAATCTCTGATATCATTTGTAAAATGCCAATATATCCAGCGTTCCTTCACTAGGAGATTTTATTTCCTGTACAAGGACCAACAAGGTTAATATTTCCAGAAAAGATAGACTGAAAAATTTACATCTACTTTAATTATTTAACCATTTCAAAATTTAAATTTTTGACCAAAAACAAATATAGAATCAATATTTAATTATTTGCAAATCTCAAGCTTCAAAAACTCATCCCCAATTTGTGCCTCAATTAATTTGTCTTTATTCACATCAATGTGGTTCTTTGTTGACCAATCTTTTCTTACCTGAGCAGGGTACAAGTTGGGCATACAGGATGTCGACCAACGCCATCTACGATATAACGGCATCTTGATTTAAAGGTAGACTGGACAACAATACTATTCCAGTAGTGGGAAACACTTAATGAATTGAATTTAGGTTGTTTATTTAGAACAGGTGCGCTTCGTCTTTACATGTGAATTACTCAATGAAACTTCTTTATCCTTGGTATAAAATCGGGTGGGTGAATCACTTATGTCATAAAACCACTTCCTCTGCCGTTTTGTTCGTTTTTATAATGCACTGTCATTTTAAAACAGATTTAAATTATTAATTTACAGACTTCATAATACCGAATTCATCCCATTTTCTGTTAACTGTGATATCTAAGAGCAGTTCTTAGCACGAAAAAAATAAGAAACTGCTGTTTCAAAGTTTAAAGTTGATCAGTCCATATAAACAGCTGAAATGACAAATCTATCCGAGCAATTCGTGACAAAACTTTTATCAATAAGTAGATATCCAGACTTTGTGCAAATGATATTATTTCTCAGTGTTTGATAAGATCTGTCCAAAATTCACCTGCAAGTTATGCAAATTATAATACTCCTCATGTCTGTTCAAATAATAAGGAAAATTTATCATTATTCTGAAGTTTTATCCCTGCTAGCAAAGGTGTAAACTTGTCAAACTCAAAAGTAACAAATTTGACGATTATTTACCTCTGTTCGCCTCTCGGCACATAATACAATTTAAAATATCTTTCTTTTTACTACAGAAAGCAATGTTAATCCTCTAGGTAATATTGTACAAGTGTTACAGTCTTCAATTCTATAATTAATCTCTTAGCCACATTCAGTAAAATTAAATCGTCAGAGCTCCTTTATTTGTTTACACTACCTACTAATTGTTAGAATTTTCATTTAAAATCCAGTATAATACCTTTATCAAAATCAGACATAAAATTTTCTGTAGAATCTCGACTGATTAATAGAAGTTTTAGTTATCTTTGTCTGTTATTAATTTAAAGTCTAATATTCACAATATTTAATATATAACTGTACTGGAATAATTTATTTTGTGTAGAAATCTGTCACTGCAGGTTTTTACCGTAGTCCACTTGATCATTCAGTTTAGAGATGCCACATTAAATGTTAAAATCAAATCTGATTTCTACATAAAATCCTTGTTTGCCACCGAAAAAAAGCAATATCTCCAAGTTATGTCCTTAAAAAAAAACAACACTGAAGTTATGATTCAAGACTGGACAGGACTGGTGGCCCAGCATGTACATAAGGTGAAATTTTCATATTATCCAACACAGGCAATAAATTAACCTTTCAATGTCCATCAAATTTTTAATCCAAAACATGGATTGTCACACTTCTGTCATTAAATCACAGATTAATCTAAGATTAAAACTCTGTCAAGCAACTGTCTAACAGTATTATCATGTACAAGATCTGCTGTTCCGGGTATTCAATTGAGAAGACATTTTTTGACAGAAATTAAGTCTTATAAGAACGTCTTCCTCTGGGGCAATTATAGTACTTACATGTAATTATGGAAAGTCACATGTAAATCCTATTAGTCTGTCCAATAAACCGTTACACAGTAAATACCGTAATATGAGGTATTAATTTTGTAAAGAGAGGTTAAAAATTTATAAACCGTTTTTTGTCATTGTTCCAATAATTCAAGCAAGGCTTTGATATTTGGCAGTGTAAATATCCCTCCTGAAAGCTTACATTAGAGAAAGTGCACTGTAACATTATATGTCACTGTTGGAACAAAAATGATAATTTCCTAAAGAAAACATCACAAAGATGTCCATGGCTCTACTCTTGTGGAAGTGGTCATTTATGTTAATAAAATGTCAGCAAATAGTTCAAGATAAAGTTGCGCATTTTCTCACCTGACAAACTTTCTTGTCACACATCCATGGTCAACTGTAGACAACAATCTGCATTTTATCTTTCCGTAAAGTTTGTATTCATGAAATTTGTGTACAATTATATCTAGAAATTCTATCTCCATTTAAACCATCTTTTGTTTTGTTAATAATTATTCTGTCTCAACAAAATCCTTGTTCTTACACCACTTAAAAATCATTGACAACAATACGATGATAGTTTGGATCATTGTTCGTTTCTATCGACAACAAAGTGCATGATCAAATACAAAAGATAGCATATTGTTATCTTGTATTAAAACTGCCGCATTTGAAAAATTAAACCTTCAAATCAGTGTTCGTCAATTGTGTAATTAATATTTTACAAGATTTGTATATGTAATGTACACATTTGTCTATCATGCTCGGGCATGCTCCGTCTTTCCTTGAGACGTCTGCTGTAGCCATTAAAGTATTAAAATACCTAAAGATATTGTTTAATGATCTATACATAAACGTGTTTAGTTGACACGATCCAACAAAATTAAAATTAATAAAGTTTGGAGGGCTTTCAAATGAAATCTGATACAATACTTTATAATGTGTTTAAAACTTGGTTCTGGAAATTTTGTTGTTCTTTGTTATATTTAAATTAAAAAATCCATTTTTACAATAAAATATTTGAAATCCTATAGATGAACATATAAATGGACAAAGTTTGAAAATATCAACCAAGGTACAGCATATTAAATCCATTGAAAGTACTTGTAAATCACAACCTACAGCCAGGTTTACCAAAGGTAAACATTTGACTTAGGTTAATGATTAGGGCAGGATGTAGCTACATTATCCCTTTTGTTAGATCAGCCATTTATGGAAGAATAAATTTGAATTAGCTGCTGATTTGTATAAAAAATCAAGTTAAATATAAACAATCCTATACTAATATATGTTACCCCACAAGGATAGTTGGTTCTAAATATACTCTTTATGATAGCTGGCCTTGAAAGTCAATTGCAAAACCATTCAATATTCCTTTTAACATAAGGTCAAAATAACATTGTTTTGTTTTACTTTTGTAACTCTACAATAACAATAATTATTTTAAATTGGTAGAATATTAAAAAAAATATATAAAATTAACTAAAACTTATTTTTTTTTTAATAAAAGCCAATAAAGCCAATAAAATAATTTGGAAACAGCTATTATTCTTTCCTGGACTGAGTTATGTAGATGGGACAAAAACACTTGTTAAAATTTTGACTTCTTTCTTTAAGAGTTAATCAATAGCATAGTGGACTTGACAATACATATTAAATACAATAATTCAAAGGGAATTTTAATCCTATATTATATTACAATGAGACAAAAACTTGACTAACATTTTTTATTATGACATTAACCTATTAAAAGGTAAATCCTATTACCTATTACCAACTGACAAACAGGTGACAAAACACATCATGTCTAAAAACCTTTGTAATACTTGGTATTACTAAAGGCTCAACTTGTTCAGACCCTTAACAAAACTGATCAGCATTCAATTCCAAATCTTGGTTAGTATGCAGGCCTCTCTATTTTGTCACAGATCTGAATTTCATTTGCAGACCTGATCAGTCATCATTGTTTCAATGGTGGTCATATTTAATCTGTACAAAATTAACTAGTGTTAGACCTATTCAATGTATTCTTAGTCCTAATCTAAATGTACTGCCCTAAAATTTCAAAAATTATTATAATTGTATGACTTTTCTAATATCAAGGTGTAGAGAGCCTTAGCCACATTTGTATAATGTTTTGATATTTTGATGATAAAAGCTGTACAACATCTGAATTCTTTGGGTTTTAAATATTGTTTGTGTTTGTGGGCCACTGAAGAGTCTTGATTAGATAAAACACATGTCTGGTGTAGCAACCTTGGTATCATTGATGACATTTTATTTGCAACCACTGCGTCAATGCCTCTACTGGTGGACTGTTAGTTCCCGAAGTTATCACAAGCTTAGTTATCACACTTTGGTGCTGACAGCAATATTATTGATTCTTTCAGTTATATAATCAAAGTCTAAATTTACTGCCTAAAATTTTGAAAAATTATTTAATTCTAAGGTTTATCTATTTTCAAGGTGTAGATAGCCTTAGCCAGATTTGTTTAATGTTTTGGAGTTTTGGTGATAAAAGCTGTACAACATCTTAATCATTTGGATTTTAAATATTGTTTGGGTTTTAGCACCACTGATTGGTCTTGATTAAACGAAACATGCATCTGGCATTGTAAATTCTGTTCTAATGGGTATCATTGGTTACATATTACTTGATAATAAATCTAAACAAAAAACTAAATTTTTCCTATTCTTTGAAAATAATACTATTTATCAATGTTCTTTCTATCTGTCAAACAGAACATATGAAAGACTACTTCCTGTGATAAGTATACAATGTCTAAAAGTGACATTTGTAAATGCAACAAATAAACTAAGTAACTATGATAGATTCAACATTATTTGTAAGTACATGTAACAGCAAAACTAAGAACCAGTACAACATGCTAAATCAACTTGAACCAGTTGAATACTTATAATAGATTTTAAAAAAAAGATGTCTGTAAAAGCTAGTTTAAAAATTTTGCAAAGGGAACATTAAAACGAGGAACATATTTAATTCTATATATATGTTATGTTATTTACTGAATAATTAACTAAAACTCGAAACGTATAATTTATATATGTTATTCATGAAGTAAGTATATGTAACAAATTCATATAAAATTATAAAAACAAATATTTGTTACATAAAGTACTTTGAATTTCTTTTTGGTAGTTTTGTAACCGTAACCCATCTTACCTTTACCTCAATGAACACAAAGATAAACTCAGTTTATCCAAAACAGTTGTAATAACTTCACATTAGTTTTAACAATTTCAGCAGGTTACATATAAATACATGCCAATACAGTTATGGATATGCAAATTACAAAACTATAATTAAAATGTAATTTGTCATTATAAAATTTTTTTATGTGTCAAAACAAAATACTTAGGTGACAATATGAAGTATTTGAAAGGACATGTTTTGACAATCAAGTCAGGTTTTGGTACTAAATATTGGAGTATTATAAATGCTGCAAAAGATATATATATAAATATCTTTTCTGTTTAGAAAGGTGTAAATAGCCTTTGCCACACTAGTATGACGTTTCGGAATTTTTGGTGATAAAAGCTGTATAACATCTTAAGCATTTGGATTTTAACTATTGTTTGGATATGAGCGCCACTGATGAGTCTTCATAAGGTGAAACACTCATCTGTTGTAGTATAACCTTGGTATCTTGATGACATTTTACAAAATACATGTTCCACAAGTTGCCGTTATGGAAACTCATAGAAATAAAACCGTTTGTATTTGAAATCTACCCCAAATTTGTCGGTGTGCATACAAAGGAAATTATAATATACATAATATATATCTTTACATTTATGAAATATTATAAATACTATGTGTATTTAATTGGACATCAAAGTTAACATAGCCAAGGTACAGGGAGATAACTCCAATTAAATTCAAACTACTCACCTGTAACATGTGTTTTTGCTTTTTAACTGATTTCACATTATCAGTAGAGTAAAATAAAATCCTGTCTCCAGTACAGACTTCCTTGAATTCTTCCATTATATCACATTTCCTTTTCATATCTTCTGGATTCTCATGAATTAAGAGTCAAGATATAATCCACATGAATAATGAGTCAAGATATAATCCACATGAATTATAAGTCAAGATATAATCCACATGAATTATAAGGTCCAGTTTATAATGTGATTAATCAGATTCAATATTAATTTCTCTAAATTAATCTAATCTGTTTTTTTACTGGTGACTTTTGTTTTAAGTGTTTGAGAAAAAAGAATGATTACTAATCCAATAAAACAAATACCAGTTATAAGAACAAAATCAATGATTTTATAAAACTATTCACTGCTGGTTTCAAGTTGTAAAATTAAACAAAACAATCAATATGCAAAGAAGAAACATATTCCTCATTCGTTTAGATCAGATAGTCAACACCCATGGTGTTTGGTCCATGTATATATCAACACAGTGGCCAAACTGGTAACACTCACTGTATGTTTACAATATCAGACATCAATGTATGACAGATTTAATCACAGTTATGTTTGACCTAATGTGTATTTGTGTAGACATGAATATTGATTGTTTCAACTTCCAGACTACTGTGACAGAAACAGTAGTTATATGTAGATTAATTCAGAAATTTTATAGTTACTGTTAACAGAAATTCAATATAATTACTTCACTGTAGAAATTAATTGTCAATATATTTCCCAACAGATCTTTGGAGACATGATCACAATTCTACATTCCATGTATATATTTAAGCAAAGAATCACTTTCTATATAACTCCAGCTTCCTTGTTCAGATTTAATAAAAGCTAGATTAAAATGGTATGTGCTTTCACTTCTTACATTTTTTTTATATAAAAATTTAATCCATCCTTTTCTAAATGTTGTTTCTTCGCTTATCAATACCATCTAAAGTTCAAATTTCACAAAAACAACTTAGAAAACTGCTAACTATCCCATATCAATGAACTCATCAATTAAGAAAAGAAAAAGAGATATTTTAGAATTTACCACATTTTGCTTCCTTCTAATCCAATAAACTAATCCATTTGAAACCAGATAAAAAGGAAATAGTGAATATCATATCACTTAAACTAACAACCCTTAACAAAGGTCTAGTTATTTTTAATTTTCAGGCGTAATTTTCAATGTTTTATTTCGGTTCAGCCTCGTTGATATCTAATTTACCTAGTCGAAATAATCTAATCTGTTGTAAACAGTGCAGTTATCTATGAGATTATCACATCTATTAAGATAAACAAAAATAGAAAGAAAAAGTCATGTGATAATTGTGGATTATAACAAAAGTTTGTGCAATTCAAAAAATTACAACAAAACTAACAGCAATGTCATGTTCTGTATTGGTCACATGAATCTTTGAATCTGTATTGAGTGGTAGAAGGGGGGGGGGGGGGGGTCTGGTCATGATTCACTGAGAATAAAAATTGAATTTTGAGGCAGAGAAAATAAAAAGTACAGTTAAATTTTCTGCTGATCATGTATTCTGTGAACAAGAGCATAAATTAAAAGTCACAGAAAAGAAGAAAGGCTTACTTGGGGATCTTGAGAAAAATATTCCCCCATCCTATCTGTATAAATAACTATACAGTTGTAAATACTGACAGTGAATCGAATTCAACATTCATTAAAAAGGTGTAGTCTACTACCTGAAAAGTTAATTACTGTTTTATTGATTTGAAACAGAATTTCACTATAAACATTGATCTATCTATTTTGCTCAGACTTTCTAGAAGTCTATAAGCAGTAAAAACATTAAAATATCAACAAGCCATTGAATTAAACTAATTCTAATTATTTTCTTTCTTTGCACTTAAATTCATATAATATTTAAAGGGATGCAGGACACAATCAGCCATTTTTCTGAAAATCTCAAACAGATATCACATTAAATGTAAAATGAATATCAATTTCTTTTATTATTAAATCTTAATTTTCATAAAATTAAAATAAAATGAACGCCTTATACCTATACTATTACATCAATTTATAAATGGTTTAAATACAAAGAATTGGCTTAAACTAATTGGTACAGGCAAAAATGATGAAAGTCAAATTTTTTACAAGCGAGCTAATTCTGTCCAAAACAATCAGATGCAAATTTTAGTATTTTTTCACTAGTTATTTCCCAATAGACAAAAATTTAACTTTGACCTCTATTTTTCTTTCAATCAGTAAAATGTACACATGTACCATTTGCTTGACATCATAACAAAGATTCAGAAAATTTAAGTGGACAGAATTTTGTAGATCAATTTTTTTACATACTCTTGTCTGTACAATCTTTTAAAAATTTGGGTGTTCAACCCTTCAGAAACAAGCTCTAAAACCACTTTTTTTAAAATTGAAATTATATCATACTTGTATAAAATACAATATGGCAAATGTAAAGAAAATTCATTAACATATTATTTTCAGTATAAGTGTCCTAAACCGTATTTATGTAACCAACAAAGCTTGATTTGAAGTTAAAAAAACCTAAATAAATAATTTCCTCTACCAATACAGCTATCCTTGCTATAATACTGTTTTATCCTTGATATAATACTGTTTAACTTCGACAGGTCCAATATGAAAACACCCATTTAATAACACTATATTATTGCATAAGAATATATGTACTAGTAAGTTTATACTAATTTCAAGTATGTATGTAGGAATCGATGAATTGTTGAATAAATCATTATCATTACACAATTACAGTCTTTTCGAAAAAAAGCAAGGAAACTGGCCAAACAAAACGAGCTTAATGTCAAGAGACTATTACAAAGCTAGATTTAGACATATAGGATCTTACATTGGTACGAGTGGATTATCGGATTTCTCCAATCGAGATAGTTAAATTATGGAATTTTAAGTCCGAGCCTTGGCGAGGACTTAAATTTCCATAATTTAACTATCGAGATTGGAGAAATCTGATAATCCAAGAGTACCGATGTAAGATTCTGTTTCTCTAATTTTAAAAAGTAGTAAATTTACGAAATGAAGTACAAATTCTCCCAACCTCAATTTAACGTTTATGACTTGAATACGTGGTAAATGGAATGCATGAGTTCTTATTATGACGTTATTATTTTAAACCAATCAACTGCTGAGAACAGAATTTTCACTAGTGATGAGAACTATTTTTTCCACACCGGTCAAGCGGTTTGAATATAATGCAAAAATTAGAGAAAAACATATACAACATGAAACACAAAAACAGACTTTTTATAACGATCAATTATGTCATGGTGATGGCCATAGAGCTTCTGAAGGGATAACATCAACCTACAATAAACCCTTGTTTGGGTAGCTTAGTAGTCAACAGCAGTGAGCAGTCGATATATCGATTGCAGGAACTAACATAATGTATAAGTTGTGAAATGTATGCACCATATGCCAGAGCTACTTAAAAGTTGCTAATTCAAATTAGGTCAATACAAAATGAGATCATATCAACAATTTTTGTATTGACAGTATTTAAAGGCTACATTTGCTATATTATAAATTGATATTTTTATGCACATTTGTAAATATTGTAAAGGAATTAAGGTCAATGTTTCTTTTGATTACAGCACTGTTTTGTTGTCTGATGTACACAAATTTACATAAACTGTCAATTTAAAAGATATATTTATTTGATAAACAAATACAACAAATAAAACTTTTTGAGGTTTTTCAAAATGTACATGGAGATTTAGTAGATTTTCATCAAGTTTATACTGAACACAGACTTTCAAACCAGAAATAGAGGTGAATTCTGGTTAGGTGTTTAAAGTTTGTGTATGTGGAATTCCAATTTATTTAAAGAAGTTATAAAGTAGCTGTGCAAAATAATTTGTTCTAATATTATTCAAGAAACATAATTTTTCTATCAGCTCTTTTCAAACAACCTCTCAAAATAAAGCATGTCATGTGGCAGGGTTTAAACCAATCAAATTTATGAAAAAAAATCTATAATATATATTAATATCATTTTTCATTTCAAATAGTTATTCTAAAGTTCATATTTAAGTTTTGAAACCATACATGTTACACAGTTAAGTTCTCCATTATTAACTGTGTCCAGTATACTGGAATTGCCTCATTATTGTTCTATGCAGGAAATCTTCAAAAGCAAGGTTCTGGAACACATACTTTATTGTTACATTTTTTTATATATATTATCAGTTAAAAGTTAAAATCAACAAGTGTGGACTGTGAGCATGCTCACAAAGGGATAACCCCGCTTCACTTCAAGTCCAATTATCTCCCCTGAATAATATCCAACAGCGATGAAAATTCTTCATGCATATCTACATATGATGTACTTCCTTCATGTAAAAATTCTACAAAATCTGTGAAGCGGTTTAGGAGGAGAAGCGTCTACAAGGGACGTGGACAGACGGACAGACAGATTGATTCCTATATACCCCTCAAACAAGTTTGCGGGGGGTATAATTAAAAAACTTCAGATTGTTACTTACATTGGCATTTGCTTCAAAATCTTCAAACTCTTTGATTAGAGCCTCAACTTGACCAACTGATTCGCCAACCTCTGCCAACTTGTCTTGTAGCCATTTTAACTTCTCTCCTGTTGCATACTGAAACTACATCAATACCATACAGTTAAATATTTTGTCTGTATTTATTTTTTATAATATAACACAAAGCCTCTTTTGGAAGCAAATTCAGCAAAAGAAAAAAAATTGTATGATTTATCTCCCTTTACACATAATATATTTTTCTTTGTTGGTCTTTTGTCTTAATTGCAGTAAATATTTACAAAACTTTCTAAATATGTGTCACAATACATATATGAGCTTTTGAACTGACACTAATATTTGTAAAAACACTTGATATAATTGTTTCAAAATAATTTTTATGTTGTTAAACTACAAACCAATTTAAATTCCTCCTCAAATTTTCTCAGTTCCAGTGAATACTTCAGTCTGTTTTCATGCTTCTCCCAGAATCCCTCAAAGTTTGATTTAGTTTCTTCAAGTTGAACTAGTAACCTACACAAATAATTAACTTAGATGTAAGTCTTTAATAGAAGATAAATCTGTCATTCCTAAACCACAAATTCCCTTTAAAATGTGTTTTGTTTTTTCAGAAACAAGAAAATTTGTCTTTATTAAAAATATATTAAAACCCAAAAAGATGGTACACCATATTGCTTCATAAAAAAGATAAAGTTCAAGTTTAGTCTAATTCCTTTTGAAATGTTTAGGAGTTATGAATAACCCAAAATGTGGTGACAATGACACAGACAACATGCAAAACAGTTATCTTTGAGTCTCAACCATGCTATGAAGCAAACACAAAAAGGTAATAAAGCATTACTATAGTTACCTTATCTTTAAGTTATATATAACAATTACATGTAACTGTATCATTTAAGAAATGATTGGTTTTTTTTATATTTATTTATTTTTTCCTTCTACAGTTCAACATTACAGTCAAAACAATTGCTAAATTCAAAAATAAAAAAAAGAACGTGCATTGCATTGACTTAATGATACATTAACACTGCCACATTTCTAATTAAAAAGCCCCACAATATCTTACAAGAAAGATAAATTACATCTCTAATGAAAATCCTTATCAATTACGAAATGTAACAAATGGAGATTTGTGTATTCCAAAACCAAAAACAGAACTTTTTAAACAATCCTTTTTCTATTCTGGACCTTTTCTATGGAATAGACTTCCAATCACTGTACGTTCCTCTAAATCTCTAGATACTTTTAAGATTAAATTAAAATCATTTTTATTGAATACACAAAATCAAGAGATAAGTTAGACAATTTATAATGTTATATTTTGTATACAATATGGACCTTAACATTAATTTACATGTTTAATGTTTCTTGTTCATCTGTTTTGATGATATGTGTATGTATGCTTCATTATTTTAAATGTATTGTGAACTTTCATTTTATATTTTTTTCCTTGTATTCATGTAACATTGTATGATGAACTTTATGAGGGCCTCAGGGAAGATTAGTTTTTAACTAACTGAGTTACCCTCTTTAAATAAAGCATTTATTATTATTATTATTGTTTACTTTACAAGGGAAATAACTCACCTCTGAAGATTAACAACATGTGTTTGATGAATAAGTGGTGTATGTTCATTATCTCCCTTGATACATTGCAGTAAAGTTTGACCATGTGTTACAGATGAGTCTAAATCATCTTGCATCTCTCGTCTCCCTAACTGGTGGTCATGTATTAACTTTTTCACCCCCTCCACAGTATTAGGAATTTCTGTATCGGCATATTTCTTCACAAGGACTGTCATGGATGTGGCTGTCTTCTCTGTGTTTGAACAGAACTTTTCAACTGCCTGATAAGTGTATGGAAAACAAATTTATGAAAATAAAACAAGAAACAACTGAAATGAGTTTAAATATGTTTTATTTAATGTTTAAATATTATGAAAAAAATATCAGACATAATCAGACAGGTAAGAGTTTAGTTTTGTAAATGAAGAATTTATATTATAGCAAAATAAAATGTTTAAACTTTATTGAACATGCAAAACTGCAACAGTAATATTTTTCCAAATGCCATAAATGTCCCGAATAAAGCTGAAATATTGCTTGCTGGATGTAAAACAACAATCAATCAATCAACCAAAAGCCATAATATACTTACAGATCTATGTTGCGTCCATTCATTAGCATCATACATTAATTCTCCACCCACTTCTTTTGTCAACTGTTCAGCATCTATATATTCTAACAGTTCTTTTGGTTCACTAATGAGAACAACCTAAAATGTATAATAATTGTCTTACTTCCTATCTGGAAAGAACTGTTAATTTAAACATACTGGTAATAGGGGAATACTAAAATAATTTTAAAAATCTGACCAATTTTGTGGAAATGCTGTGCAAGAACAAATGTAAGGACAAATGGTTCGTAAGTTAAAAAATAACATAGTGTTAAAATCTTTGTTATAGTTTTAAATGAACTTTAAATATGAGAACAAAATATTCAAAAGATAATATTTTTGAGCAAAAAGCTATTGGCAGGAACATGGCCAGCATCAAAAATGTGATGAAGAGAAAAAGAAAATTGTGATAGTGATTTCTGTTTATTAAAGATAAAAGTTGAATTTCTCTATATTCAAGATATTATTATCTTTTTTTGACAAACTGGAGATTTTTTTCAGTAGTAAACTTTAATGGATATATTTCATTTCTTTCAAGTTTACTACCAAAAAAATTCAATTTCTGAATCTTTTTTGGGCTTGGTTGGTGTGTTTCTTTAACCAAATATCAATATATATTTTTTTTCTATGCGAAGTATGACAAAATGACATAATACTCCTTTGCTTCAAACAAGTTAAAATAATTTCTACACTTGCATGCACCAATTTTTTTCCATGCATTCTCATGCATAACATTACTTTTTTTAATCAGCCAGGACAGATAAATAATTTTGCATTGCTTAAAATTAGTGTCTAAGTAGGCAACTAATACATCCCTATCTACTCACACCATCATCCTCACAAGTCAGGGTTTCTATCTCCACATGTGTCCACGAAACCCTGACAAACTTAGCTAGGAAATTTCAGGGCTAGAAGATTTTCATATGACGTCCAACCTTCAAAATATCAACCAATGAAATTGCTTGAAAGAAGCAATTGTTTGGCTTAAGTCATTCTTACTCATTCTTGAGTGGGAAGAAAACGTAACGCAACTAATAAATAATGCGGTAATAACACTATTAACACTACTGTACACAATACACTGGTTTTCACATGGTCTTTGCAACACATACGTTTGGTTTATTTACAATCGATATTGGGATATCCCCTAATCAAGTCTTGAATGAAAGCGAACTTTTGAATGGCTACATTCAGGTATGATGTAGCCAATCAAAACAGTGACTTCTAGCCCGGGAATTTCCTAGCTAAGTTTGTCAGAGTTTCGTGGATACATGTAATAACAGAATCCCTGACTTGTGAGGATGCTCACACCAGAGGTTTCCTTGAAAATACTGAGAACAAGAATTGGTTAAATCTTGCCTTATTTCCATGGTATGTTCATAGCACAACTGGTTTTAAAGAAAACAAGTGTGGACTGTGAGCACACTCACAAAGGGATACCACCCACTTCACTTTCAAGTCCAATTATCTTCCTGAATAATATCTGACAGGGACGCAAATTCTTCATGCACATCTACATATGATGTGCTTCCTTCATGTCAAGTTTCATCAAAATCTGTCAAGCTGTTTAGGAAGAGAAGCGCTTACAAGGAATGTGGACAGATGGACAGACAGCTGGACAGACACACAGGGTGATTCTTATATACCCCCCCCCCCCCCCAAAAGGGTGCAGGGGGTATGATTATGACAAGAGGTTTCATAACAAAGCTATGAAAGTACACTAAAATGTATTGGTCACAAAATCACATTGCCAGTTTGTCAATCAAAGATAACAATATCACGCATATATCAAAATTCTTTACCTTGCATAACCAGAGATCACTCTCATGATTTTCTTTGCATTACATTTGGTGGTGCATGAGTGTAATTTCCAGCCCTGAGGAATTAGTTTTCTTTGGAATTTTTATAAAGATTTTGAATGCAAAAGTTGCTAAAAAGGCCCAGAAGAAATATAAAGGATTACATTAAAGTTTTAAAGTTGGCTTGTCAAGATCTTTGTAATAAAATTATCAAAAGAAAGTTAAAGGTAAAAAAATAATGCTTTGAAACAGATAAAAGCAGATTTCAAAATCTGACATTACCCCTGCATATCCTTATAATTTATAACAAATAATTAAGAGGCCAATTTCTAAAATAGCTCTTAATATTGTTGGCAATTGTACTTAAACAACTACGCACCAAAAGTTATTGTGCAAAGGTAAGGGGAATAATTCTATTAATACCTTATACTCCAATTCTTCTTTTATAAACTTTGTCTTCATATCAGAAAATGCTCGTTGAAAGAAGCCCTTTGGTTGGAGCAGGAACACAACTTGAACATGCTTTGGAAAATAAGTCTGCAAATGAAAAAAAAACTTTGTTTTAGTATTATTATTTTAAAAAGGTAATGCACAATCTATAATTAAATATCTAAAAAATATGTTCTCATACACCATTTTCACTGTTGTGTGAAAATAAATTTATATTTTATCAGGGTATTCAGAAACAGCATATGTAGAGGAACTCTGGGCAAGGTAAATGCCAATAAAATTCTGGGTACGGTAAATGCTAGTAAAATTCTGGGTAAGGTAAATGCTAGTAAAATTCTGGGCAAGGTAAATGTCAATAAAAAATCATATTTATTACTCCAATAAAAAAATTATCAGATTATTTATTTTTAAAATATTAAACAATTTCTTTCAAAATAATTAATATCTGAAACACCCACATGACAGGTTGTTGATACAAAACACACTGATATTTTGCCCGAGAGGATAGTCCCTGGAGGTGAGACATATATATGGAAATCCACTGGTGATGGGGATGTAAACACTTGACATTTTGCTTTATATCTTTGTAAACTTAAACCCTAGGTCCATCAAATTTGGTCCAGTGGTACTTGCCAATCAGTCCCCTGTCACCTAACTTTGACAACAATTTCACTGTCAAGGGTCAACTTTTAAGTTTTTGGATTATGACAGTTCCTCTACAACCATGCATGGTAGGATGACAATATTTGGTATATAGGTTGGTGATGAATAGTACATGACTGTCTGCAGGTAGATGTTACCTGACAGTGTCTTCAATTTCACGGTCCAGTGACTACGTTTATGGATTAGGGCAGTTTCTCTGTAATCTTGCATGGTAACATAAAAATATTTGTTATATAGGTTGCTGATGAATAGTACATGACTTTCTGATGGGTGTCACCTGACCTTAATTTCACTGTCCAAGGACTATGTTAAAGATTTTGGATTAGGAAGTTCTTCTGTAACCATGCAAGGTAGTATGACAATATTTGGTATATAGGTTGCTGATGAATAGTACATGACTGTCTGGCATGTGTCACCTGATATTGACCTCACTTTCATGGTCCAGTGATTATGCTAAAGTTTATAAAATTGAAGTACTTTGTCAAAACAAAATTTGGACAATTAAGCTTGAATCCACAACCTCAGTGTTGACAGGCCATGTGATCAATTTTAGTTTATATAATGACTGGATGTGATGATTACACAAAAACTCTCAATACTAAAATCAACCTCATTCTAAATATTCAGATATTATTCTAATTGCATGTAAATCTACACTTACATTGATTTTAGTCAGTAAATTTTTTACATCAGTCCAGCTGTCATTTCGTCTGTCTATAATTATCACAAAACCCAACTCTGTCTCATGTAACCTGCCAATAAAAAGGAGAAATGAACTTACAATCTGTACATTAAACTAGAGGCTCCCAGGAGCCTGTATCGCTCACCTGAACCTGAAACCAAACAACCCTTTTTTATCCAGCTTTTCTTTGCTATAAAGAATTGCCCAACACTTCTGCAAAAATCATTAATTTTGACCTTTTAAGGGAAATAACTCCTATAAGGAGGATCTTTTGATGGTTAGAGGGAGAAGGGAGGTTCACTTCAAATTTGCTGTACCTGTTATACTTTTTTAACTATCAGTCAAAAACTCTCTCGACCCCCCCCCACCCCCCCCTTTTCATTTTTTCTATTTTAATCCAATGTAGCTATGTAGGTAGTCAGGTGTCATGATTTGCACAATTTTGGTAGAGGACATCCTAAAGATGATGTGTGCAATGTTTCAAAGCAGTCCTTTCATTGGTTTAAGAGGAGAAGATTTTTTAAAATCAAGTAAAATTGATTAAAAAAATGTTCAAGGAGAATAATTCTTAAACGGTTTATCAGACAATCTTGACCCTAAGTCATTTTTGTAGCCCTCATAGAGCAGAACAATTAAGCAATGCTAACTTTTTCTCTAGTTCTAATAATTTTCAAGATTTTGAGGCAAAAATGTCAAAAATAATCAATTTCGACAATTAAAGGGCAATAACTCCTATAAGGAGTCATCATACAACTTCAACCCAATGGAGTATTTCGTAGAGCTTTTGATGCAGATGAAGGCATGTCTCTTCCGTTTTCCTGTATCTATTACACTTGTTTAAATATAAGCCAAAAACTGTATTTTACCGCCCCCCCCCCCCCATCCTATTTTTAGCCATGGTGGCCATGTTGGTTAATATGCAGCCATGGTTGGTGCAAACTTGGTCGAGGACATTTGACAGATGATGTGTACAAAGTTTCAAAGCAGTACATCAGTTGTTTCAGAGAAGATTTTAAAAAATCAATTAAAACTGATTAAAAAAAACAGTTCAAGGGGAATAACTCTTAAACGGTTATTCAGACAATCTTGACCCTTAAGTCATTTTTGTAGCCCTTATAGAGCAGAACAATTAAGCAATGCTAACTTTTTCTCTAGTTCTAATAATTTTCAAGATTTTGAGGCAAAAATGGCAAAAATCATCAATTTTGACAATTAAAGGGCAATAACTCCTACAAGGAGTCATCATACAACTTTGACCCAATGGAGTGTTTTGTAGAGCTTTAGATGCTGAAGAAGGAAGGTCTCTTCGGTTTTCCTGTATCTGTTATACTTTTTGAACTATAAGCAAAAATGTATTTTGACCCCTCTGTTCTATTTTTAGCCATGGCGGCCATGTTGGTTGGTCTGAGGCCATGATTTGGGCAAACTTGGTAGAGGGCATTTTACTGATGATGTATGCAAAGTTTCAAAGCAATCCCTTCAGTGGTTTTGGAGGAGAAGATTTTTTAAGAAAAGTTAACGACGACGACGACAACGGACGACGACGGATGCCAAGTGATGGCAATAGCTCACATGACCCTTCGGGTCAGGTGAGCTAAAAAGGGATTAAAAAAGATGATATTTGTTCTGATATTTTGTGGTAAAGTTAAAGTATGCTTTAAATAAATTGAATTCAATGTGTTTTTTGCTGCTTTAAGCATTCTGAAAACTAGAAAAACTTGATGGAATCCTTGAACCTGAGTACTTTGAATCTTAATTCATGCAATAAAGGAATACATTTAATGTTGCAAGATCTAGTATCAAATGCTGGATCCATGTTCTATAGACACAGTATATGAAACAATCATCAGCCACTCTGAATGTCTTGATCTAGTACAGAAGAATGATAAGTTATTATTAGTGGCCAGGCAAATCACTGTTAACCATAATGATTAAATAATAGAATTTTGCGTTTTCCTGCTTGGTTAAGACAGCACATTTTCTATCCAATATCAGAGTGAGTACACCTTGTGTGCAGTGAGATCACCTCATGTTATTTTTTAATTAAACAGTTCTTCTATTCCTCATATGTACTCAGTAATATAGGGACCTGTTTTATGATTCCTTTGGCCATGGTCAATCATGGACCATGTCCTATAGCCTTGAGTACAGGTCTTGAATAGTCGTGTATTGTATATTACATCTTGTTGCTAGTCAAGATCCTGCAGCAATGTCAATGTTCTAAGCAGAAAAGACTCAAATAGATATTGTTGAAAAATTTGATGATTCGCTTTTGATTGTCTTGATTGTTTTGAATGACTAGCCTTGTCTTTGTTTTGAATGACTAGCTTTGACAATATTTTGATGACTAGTCTTGACTTTGTTTTGAATGATTAGACTCAAGTAACAGCGAGTAATTTATACTACATAATTTACAGACATTACTCATTGTGGAACACAAGACAGATGTAAAACAATTTGCAGAAACTACTTACGGTGGAACACAACACAAATAACAAACAATCTTTTTATAATCTTCATCAGAGATTTCTTTACGATCTGGGTTTTCTGGAAGTGTTAGTATGGGTGCTCCATTTTTAGCTTTACCACCTGAAAATACAAAACATTATAACTTACTGGTAAATAGTGACAACCCAATACAATACTACTAACAGACACAAATAATTCTCAGCAACAGCAAATAGTACTGGGAAATAACTTGTACTCAGAGACAACAAATCATACAGATAGACTATCAACAGTACTGAAAAAACAGGATTCATACAGACAAACAAATACTAGTACTGAGAGATACCATTTAAAGACAACAAATAAAACTGAGAGAAAAAAAAAATACAGGTCGACAACAAATAGCGGCGAGAGAACAAACAGTACTGAAAGAAAACAAATGGTACATACAGATAACAATTGGTACTGACAGACAACAAAACGTATAGAACAAATAATCATACCCTCGCTTTTTTGGCGAGGTTAATCCAACAAATCACAAAACTAACTTCGGATTATAACAGCAGTAAAATTCAACCTACAAAAAGTACTGAGAGACAACAAATGGTAGTGAAAGACAACAAATAGCACTGAAAGACATCAAATGATACTTAGAAAAAACTCATAGAGACAGAAAACAAACACTACCTTCAGCAAACAAACCATTCAGCCTTTCATTGTTTACTTTATATTGGTCATTTGATTGATAATTGCCTTGTACATGTATAGGGAAATGAATTATAATGTTTGATAAAATCTCTATGTGGTTAATTTGGTACCCATAAAACTACTGGAACCCCGCTAATCTGATCTTTAATACTAAGTGGCACTACCGAATCAGGCTGCCACTGACCTCGTTTTATGTTTCTGTCATTTCTTGAATAATTGTGAATTTAAATGTTCTGATGATGAAGATGATTTTTGTTTTTTCCTGTAAAACTTTTTAAATACGTCTGCAGATATGTACAAAAGTGTTTAATACATGTATGTCGGAAGATAACAGAGACAAAAACATAGTTTGTGGTTAAATGAATAAACAAATAAACATCATTGTGGTCAACTTATCAGCAGATAGATATATGACTAATAAGTTAATCAATTTGTCATAGAAAGTACATGTACTTCTACCTCGTTACAATATAAGCTATTTACAGTCAAATCAGTGACAATCATTTATCAAAACATATGAAATTAATCAAGTGTAAAAATAAACGGAGATCAGATATATTTGAATCTAATTGTAATAAAATGTTTCCTTGAGGTTTTCACAAAGATCATATTGTACAATAGTGTACAATAATCAGTCAACATACACAACTACAGATCTTCTACTAGTATCTTCAATAACACATGGTAAGTTGAAGAGATGTAAAGTCACTGTGACATTTTTTTCTTCTTTTTTTTCGAGAGCATATTATCCATTGATTGTTGACAAAAAAAGGGGTTTATACTGATAGATAAAAAAAAATAATCCGTAGAACAAGACATTGAACAACAAAAACAGATATGATGACTTAAAAATTGATGTAGCTGCTTGTCTGCCAAGTGATTTTTTCTTTAATATTTGTATTCCTCTATATAAATATTTGTTCCCAAATTTGGGTTACATGTACATTTTCCCATCCTGACTTTGAAAAACAAATTCATAATAATCCAGAAACTTAACTTCCAAGTGTATAAAGACCAAGTAAACAATTTACAGAAAATTGTTTTTTTTTTGGTAGTTTAAGAAAATTACCTGATACAAAAGCAAATTTTGATTGGAGTAATGGAGCCACATCCAACACACTGTATGGGCAGACAGCTTCTCCCATTTCATCTCCTGAAATACAAAACACAACATAATTATTTCATTCCAGACATGTATAATTAATTCAACATGTTCAGATACTAAAACTTTTATGGTTTTTTGTTAAGAAGATGATCTTCTTTAGTCAAGAAAACTAATACTTTACATAAATCACATTACATTCAGAGCTACAGTATAAGTAAGACTTCTTGATACATACATGTTTAGAACATTGACATATCATTTATTAAGCTTTAGTTTGTGATCAGTTACGTAGCTTGACATTCAATGTACATGTATCAACTTTTTGCAAGTACATAGATTGCATGGTGACTATTGAGCAACATTTTAACTATAATTAAGATTAATAGCTAATTTTACATAAGTGCTAATTAAATTTTATGATAAAGTTATCATGGCATAATAAATATGAAAAATATTAGAAAAGTTAAATAATAAACAAAAAAAAAGGATTAGCAAGCAATATTTCAGCCAATATTCAGGACGAAAACAAGTATAAACATACAACGAATCAATAAGAAACTGACAAAACAAATATGGAAGGTTGGATAGGGATCTAGCGAGAATTTTTATTTTTATATTTTTATATGTTCCCTCTTTTTTAAATCTACAGATGGGACCTTTGGGTCCAAGGATTTTTGCACTCTATACATTATTATTGCACTCACTCAGTTTGGGTCAAAATTATAATATAAAGTACTCAAAAGGGAGGTAACTAATGTAAAGAAAAACTTTTATGTTAACAACATTATATGGTTAAGTACTAAAAAAGTGTCGATTTAACATAAAAATGAAAAACATGCTTTTTAAGAAGACTTGTTTCCTCCAAGAACCTTCACTAACAGAATAATTACATTTTTGTTGACAATGCTATAATCATGTACATAAATATCTTTTCAACTGCTCGTACATATATAATATGTTGATAAATACATTTAATAATCCATAAAAATTGTGCTTTCTTTGGGACTTGACCAAATAAAAAACAATCTTACCAAACTTAATTAATTCTATTAAGAAAATAAGTTCGGTCATTATAAACAAAAATTGTTTACTGTCCCCTGTTGACCATGCACTCGTTTGTCCTATTGAAAACTTAAAATTACTCTAATTAACAATCTATTTGGTACGAAATTTCAATCCCCAGTTACATAAAAGTCCTTAAATTAGATTTTCCTCAAAAAACTTTAATTTTCCATCCATCTGATTGGTAAATATCTGAGTTGAAAATAAGCTGAAATCCTCAAATTTGAGATGTATTATGAAACCAAGACCTGGAACCTAAAAAATGGTGTTTATAATATGTAAAAATATTTGGTAGCAGAAAATCTAGTTGAAACAATAATTTCAGCAAAACCTTGTAGATGGTAATGAGGAAATTGTTTTCAGCCTTTTTTCACATCAACCATAAACAGCCACATGACAAAGTAAGGAAATTTCCATATCCATGATACCCTCATTTCCCGATCTCCTGGGCTCATTAGAATTTGTTACCTTGGTTCTTAATATCTTTATATAAATATGTAAATTTCAGAACAGTCATCACAAAATATTTATATAAGTCAGGATGGACTAGTAACAGATGTTATATGTTTTTATTTACATTAATGACCTTCACATATATACATGTACATATTAAAATCCACAATCAGCAGTACATAGTTTTAACTTACCTGTGACTTCTTCAGACTGCATTATTGTTAAATCAATAGAGTCCTCTCACTTTATAATTAAATCCAATTCACAATTAAGGACTCAAATTCAAAATTGTACTTTACAAAAATTTATGTTGTCACATTTCCTTTAAATGTTATTTTTAAAATGACAGCTACCTACTTCCTTTATTTAAATTTTATGTCACCTGAGTTTATCCACCTGAATCAGTTTCATATCAGTCTATGTAGACATGTACATGTATGCTGATAATTATTTTTAACAATTCAGTGATTATGAATTTAATTAAATAGTTAACAGTTTAAAAGGTCATGTCTTTGAATATATTTTAGTACTATTACGTAACATACATTTTTCTTCAATTCAAGTTCCAAGATTTTTAATGATACCTAATACGTGTACATTTACATGTAGAAACAGAACAAATGTGAACATAAATCTCTCTTATACTTTTATCTAGTGAAAAATGTATTTGACACAAAACTTTATTTTCTGGTTTGATTTGATCATATTTGTATTTTGTACACATATTACATTATTATGTATAATAAAAGTAAGTCTATAAAGGATATTAACCATCCGACATTGAGCACTTACTTATCACTCGAGAGATCAAACAAATTTATTATACACGAAAAATACTTGTAGTAACAACCTAAGTAAGAAATCAGAGATTTTAACTACACCCACTTCATTAGTTAGTACTGGTATTTTTCATACAATATAAAATAATTAAAAAGCACCAACTGAAGGTCACCTCTTTATTTTATCTTGCATTATTAAATACAGATACCGTTACATGTATCTACATGTATATATACATAAATTAATTGTTGGTGTATAAAAAAGTGTATTTTTGGAGCTGTTGCTGCTGTACATGTAAATACTATTTTATTTGATTTCCTTAAATCAATTATTATACAGACATTTTGGCTAAAGCTTCATCTTTCATTGTCAATACCACTTCAAGACTCCAAGGGAGTCATTTTTAACAAGAGAACATCTTCAAAAATAAACTTGATGACAACCAACAAAAACATCTGCATATTAAATACTCAACTCTAATGAGGTACATGTTTTATAGTACTGAATTATGATACAAATAACATCCAATGGAGACCATTATCCATCTGATGATTTATGAGGATTTGGACCTCATTCCATCATTATACAATTCTGTTTTATTACAATACAAACTGATACTGATGCCACTATCTTGATTATCTGTGATGGCAGTAGGGGTAGTCTATTGATTCCCAATATTATAACAATATACCAGATTTACTTACATACCAGTCAATAATGACTAATCAGATCATATGTTAAACCAAAAAACAAGTATAACCTGGGATGGATACTTCCTGGGGGAAATAAGATTTCTGAGATTTGACAGGAGTTGTGATTTATATTATCAGCTCATATGTCAACCCAAAAAAACAAGTACCACCTGGGGGATACTAGATTCTGGGGGGAGGGAGGTTTCTGAACTTTGACAGGAGTTTTAAGTATAACACTATAAATACTAGTACTTGAAAATCATGTCGACTGTACATTACTACTTGTTACACTTTAATGTTCTTATGCTTGAATGTGGGAGACTTGCACTCTCATATCCTGTCCAAATATACTGTAGGTAGGGTGTGGTTGACTGCAACCTTAAGTTACAAGATTGTCAATTGACCTGCCAAAAGTCAAGTATCACAAGAACTCCAGCTTCCTCCATTTTAAAAGCTTACAAATTGCTGCGAGTGGCATTAAACCTTCATCAAACATTTAAGTAAAATAGGTATGTCTCTCCTTGTTTAAGCAGAGATAAGAATAGATACTTTAGTTCCATAACTTTTTTGTTTGAAACTAATAAAAATAAAACAATGCATAAATCGTGTATTTTTTCATCACAAGTTCTTTCAAAAACTGGAGAGGCAGATGGAAGATTCAGCTACTGATATATATGTAGATGGATAAATAAATAAATAAATGCAGAAAAATAGCAAGGAAACTAACTGAATAACAAGAGCCAAAAGTCAAGAGACAATTACAAATCCTGATTTGGACACACATATATATACAACATGAAACAAAAACCAAAAACCAAAAAACATGAAAATTAGTAACCTAAACCCAAATATAAAACCATGGGTGCACTGAGGTGCTCCCGACCAGCATGTAGCACCTGCCTCAACTAGACACCCATCAAATATATACAAATATATGCTTAGATACTGAATGGATGCTTGCTTAACTTCCATGAAGCAGCAGTTCATCTATATTCAAGACAAAAACAAGTTTACAAAAAACAAAAAATTCATGGATGAGGAAATGAGGTCAGATAGAAATAGAATCAGAGAATTTTGCCTTCAGTAGAAATTACAATGAAGTCTTTTTGGAAAATTAACAAAAGGGTCTATTTAGTGCATGGAGCATGGCACTATACAAACATGTCATCCACTTTTGTAAGTGGTCTGGATTTCTGTATTATAACCTGAAAATGCAAAAAAGGAACCCTCTAGAGATGTAATTAACAGCCCTATTGGTAGAGCCTTTGGGAGATGTACTTAGCAGCCCTATTGGTAGAGCCCTTTGGAGATGTACTTACTAGCAATATGGGTAGAGAGAGCCTTTGGGATATGTACTTAGCAGCCCTATGGGTACAAACCTTGAGAAATGTACTAAGCAACCCGTGGATAGAACTCTTATGAGATGTACTTAGCAGCCTATTGGTGGAGCCTTTTGAAGATGTACTTAGCAGCTCTATTGGAATACCCTTGAGAGATCTTGGTTGATATACTTAGCAGCCTTATGGGTAGAGCCCTTAGGAGATGTACTTAGCAGCCCAATTGGTTGACCCCTTGGGAGAGGTACTAAGCAGCCATATGGGTACAACCCTTTGGAGATGTACTTCGCAGCCCTGTGCGTACAGCATGGGTACAGCTCTTGGGAAATGTTCTTAGCAGCCATATTGGTACAACCCTTGGTACTTTTAAATATGTGAAACATATTAAAATGTTGATCACTTCATACACCAATATAATTCCTTTAATGTTAGGAAAGTAATTTTCTTTTGCAATTTTATACATCATGTATAATACTTTTTCCAAAATACATGTAGGTGCAATAAACACAACTGTTAGTTCATGAAAATGCTCATAAAAAATACTGAATTTTCCACCAACAGAAATATGTCATTAAAGCCAGTGCTTACCATTTTCTTTATTATCATATTCCCCTGTTTGTATGACAACATTTCCAAGAGAAGGGGACACCCCACTCTCCTTGACTACATTGTCTTCCTCATAATCAGGGCCCCATTCTGAGTCACTTGTCCCCGTTGTGGTAGTAGTTGTATTACTAAACTGTCTTTTATGAGTCCTACTGAACGTCAGACTATTTCCTATATAATATGACTTATCAGTACAAGGACTGTAGTCATCAGTAAAATCCTCGGTGGAACCTTGTGAGGAACTATATCCTGGATGAAGCGATGGTACACCAAGAAATTCTCTGTATTCTTCACTAGTCTGACGATCAAGAATAGAACTTTTTCGTCTAAAATTTTCCAAAAAGTCATCGATTTGTTTTTCAATTTTTGCAACCTGATTTCCAGGAATTCCTGGCAGCTTTGAAGAAGTTATTCTTGGCTCGGCTGCTGCCATTACAAAATTATTTGGTCATGAATGTTTTATTGATATTTACTAAACATTTTCCATTACATAATATGCCATCTATGAACATGAAAACAGTAAAATACCTAATGCAAAGTAACTTGACACTGTTAAAAAACTTACTGAAAAAAAACAAAAGCAGAAATATGGCAGATGTAAATGAATCATCGTGACATCGAGACACCTGTTACATATATATCCATTTATGTCTTAATCCATTCACAAAAATAAATTGTTCCAGATAATTGTCTTACTGTGGTCCAAAATTCAGATATGAATGTAAATTGGACATCTAGATAAACTAATGATTTATCATATAAAGCATTCATATCTTTCTTTTCATATGAGTTATCTCCCCTGACAAAGAAAATCAATTTGCATTTATTTTCAGTATTTGATTACACTACAAGTGTCAAATGTAATTCCAGTAATTATTAAAATTTAATGAGATTAGATAATATGTAGATGAGTCCAGTATCTGGTGTATAATATCTTGAACAGTTCCGAAAATAAAATCCATCAAATCAATCACCCTTTCCATAAAATCCAGCAGCACATTTTCCACTAAGAACGAAATACTTAATGAGAAAAGAAGATAAAACACATCAACTTCCATTAGAAAAAATACTTTTGTTTCAGTTACGGAATGTGAGCACCAAAAATCAATCTCTATCAAATTCGAGGATCTGCTGAACAGTCTCCGATTCTAAACTTGTACAATTATATATGTTGTGCATCAGATCTGCACACAGGATGACGGAAAAAAAAGTAATGGTTTAATCAATATCTAGTGAATAACACGATGTATTTTCCTTATAACTATGTCTGACAAACACAATTATTCAGTTTTGTACTGAATAAAAATGACATAAGTATATAACTACAGCTATTGATTCTGTCAAAGTTCAAATCTATTTCCCCAAAATGATAGTTCTCACCAAAGCCCACAAAAGCTAAAATTTCCTGCCATCAGCCATATATGATAAAATTACAATCATGAAACATGTTGCAGACAGACAAGGTTATAACTTAAACCTGTCCAATCAATAATTTTGTTTAAATCAATAATAACATATTAGATGGGTTTTCTACTAAATTGTCAACAGGTAGGAAATAAATGCATTTAATATTTATCAAAACAATTCCTTCTCCACTGGGATAGTCTAATGCAATATGACATTGGTCATGCAGTGTTACAATAAATTCAAGATTAAAAGGTATACTCTGAGAGCAATGCACAGAGTAGGTTGGATCGGATTGGAATGCTGCTTTTTGTAGTTTTTTAAGCCCGTTTGTGGCAACTAAATTTTTTAACAGAGGATGTCGGACTATCGATGGCAACCAAACAATTAGCATATAACTGGTCTACTTTATCACATTTGGTCCTAAGTTATGAGCAGTTATACACCACACACAGGGTGTGAACTGGTACTTTACCGGTGATAAGCAACACTAATGTGTACAAGTTGTTACACATTAAATTAAAAACTACCTTACACATACAGCAGGCTGGGACCATACTGGGAGGGTTCCCAGTGCTCGACCCACAGAGCAGCCCAGCACGTCCCCGGGTGGCGGATTGGGGAGACCCTCTAGTTGAGGGGTTGTCAGGTCATAAAACAGAAAGCCTGACCATAGTGGGTAACGTGTTTGAAGAGTGCCACTCTCCTTGCACGATAAAAACCCCTTTTGTAGATTTCGAAAAAGAGTAGGCTCATTGTAGCCGCTACAAAAGGCTAAATTTTCCGCCCCTACCCAAAACGCCATACTTTTCCAGTGGCAGTCAAAATTGAATTCCCTGTGATCCATCCCACCCCATTTTCTGTTGATTTATTGTTTGTTAACTTGTTCCCGTCCTGAATATAGCTGAAATACTGCTCGCTGGATGCAGACATCCAATCAATCAATCAATCACATACAGCAGGCTGGACAGTATTATCTGTTTTCTTAAAATAATGCAAAATATAATCTCAATGTACTCTGTTCATCTGAAATTTGTCAGTATTTTATATAGCTATTGTCATATCTCTGTAATTCCAGGAGTTTTGTGTTTTCAAAAACTAGATATCTACACAGTAGCAATGCAATCTGATATACAATGTATTTCTTAAAAAAATTGTAATATCGAAAACTGAACTGAAACTACCTAAACAAATCAGCTATCCAAGCCCTTGGCATACACATGTAGAAAATATGTTGTTCATATATATCTTAAGTTAGTTTTAAGAACATATACTAAACCTATAATGAATATTTTAATTGTTATACATCATAAACATCAGAAATATAGAGGTGGTAGATAAGAATCAGATGGAAATGATAGGAGTAAGCATGGAGCTAGAGTCAAGGTGAAATGGGAGATAAGTAGGTAAGTGGGAGTTAGGGTTAGAGAGAAGTTAATTATTGTAAGAGAAGTTGGATAAAATCAGGATGGAAGCATTAGGATAAGTTATGGAGGACAGAAGTGGGAAATGTTCACTCCCTTGTAGATTCCTGCCCCCTACACACACATAATGGGAAACATGTAGACAGTTCAAATTATAAATATATTATGCATGTTATACATATTTCAGAATTTTCTTAAATAATCAAAATGAACATTTTTCTACAATTAATTTAACAATTAACTATCGTGCATATCTTTTAACATATATTACATTTATATTTTTTACTTCTTAACCTTTTGGAACATGGATCACCAGTACTAAAATTTAACTGATAAATTGAGTCTGCCATCATATCTGGAAAAGTTGTATTACTTTCTGGTTTCAGTGTAAAACAAAACATGATATTTTGTTTGCAACTCACAGAAGTCCACAAGCCTATCTTAGGGCTTCACATTTTCTTCCTTTTTCTTAACACACTTTTACAACAACCTTGAAATACTTCCTTGTATTAAATTACATGGCATGAGATTTTGCTGATGTTTATACCAGTCAAAAAGCTTTTTTTTTAATTCGTCTTTTGTTATTTAACACCTTGATATATTCTTTCTTTAAATTCTGAATTCATGAACATAAAATATTTCAGAAATAAGACCTCATGTAAGGGAGATAACTGTCAAATTTATTGTGCAGAAGGAGAAGAAAAAAAATATGTATATCTGCAGGAATCTGTAGGAACTTGTTATGGACGCAGGCCTCCAAAAGCCCCAATATCTATCTCTGTATTCTCCTCTTTGTTGCCCTTCTGTTTTCAACTTCCTGGTCTTTTTATGATATCCAGTTCCTTTGTATGGTCATATTTAACCTCTTGGTTCTCCCCAAATTTCTCAAGGGCTATTTCAAAACTTTTTATGGTTTAGGACTGGATTATAAAGTCTGGTAGGCTGTTCCAGGGGTCAACTCTGTTGGTAAATGAGTATTTGTGGAGTGATATACATCACTTTACCAACACAAGAAGTGGTGGGTGGGAAGAAGATTGGTTTGCCCAGATGTAGCCAGGAAAAATGTATTTCTTACATTGTAGAAGAACCATGTACAATGCAACTACATGTTGGATATCATACACAACAGTATTTCCTTAAAATTCATTTTATAATGAAAATCCTGTTTCAATTTCAAAACTAAAATCATTTATTCAATGTAACAGTGTTATGCATTAATTTTTCATTAATAGGAAAGGTAAACAGCTTTATAAGAGGAAAACTATACAGTACTGGTAACTTCGAAATCACTAAACCTTAACTGATTCTAGCACAATGGAAATTTGAACAGGGTACAAGTACATACATGCTGGTTCTCTATATCGATATCTATTCATCCTTCATTAAAAGCTTTTAGTAATACAACTGTCAATTTTATGAATATTTATAAAGGCTACATGTTACAGTGACAATATTGTGATGGACAAACTAACAGGTTTTCATGATAACAAATAAATACAAAAATTACCTTCTATCTAAACAAAAAGATCAAATAATTCCTTAAAATGACCATACCAGGCACATGTGTTGTTTGTATCTGTACTGCCCAAGGTAAAAAATCCTCAATGTTCAATATTTTATCTAAAGTGCACAATAGATATGCTAATATGCCTTAAAGATATCAATAAATAGATTGTACAATCATAATCAATTTCAAAAACTATATTTTAATTACATGTATGTCATGTTTCCTGCAGGAACTTGCCACACAGAATTGAACTCATGTAGGCGGAGTAAATTTAGCATTACTGTTTCTTCCCTAACTTTTTAGCATAAAATAAATGCAATATAAGTAAAAAAATGAAAAATGGAATAAAAATAGTATAAATGCAGCATTTTAAATTTAAATTAAATGCAAAACAACATATTTTTCCATGGTCTCCAATTACCAAATAAGTTATCTCCCATTTTCCCAATAATGAGAAAATATTGACCTTTTTAAATCCCATAGTCATACATGTATGGTTCGGGGGAAAGGGGGGTTGTAATTTTGTTATTACATGTATTCCAAATGCCAAACTAATATTGATGTCCATTAACATCGATAAGAATTAAATATCATTTTTCAAATAAAAATTCTTATTTTTGTTACTTTCTTTTACTATAAGATATTATTTTTTCTTCCTATTTTCTATTGCATGTTTTAATGTTTTAACTGATTCTAACATTTTTATTTATAACAAACCTGTTTTATAAAATTTTATTTTCGTATAAAAATGATAATCTTAATTTACATTTACACTGCTGATTATGGCATTCAGTTTGTAATTAATAAGCAACTAACAAAAAAAGACATATCTAATATACAATTACATTAAAAAAATATTCTGCCCCCCCCCCCCCCCCCCCTTTACACCTGTACACCTCATTCTTCAGGAATCTTGAGCAATAGAGTTTGGAGTTTGGGATTCATAACTGTCAATACATTTATTTATGAAATGTTTTTAAAACATATTTCCTTTAATTTTCCTCTTCAATTTCAAAGACAATGCAGATTGAATCCATTATTCCTTGATACTCTGAACCCATGTTATATTTTGTCAGTCTTTGATAGTTTTGACAGGAACCTATAAATCAACTTAGCCAATAATCTATAGAAGAAATAAAATGAATCATAACTTGTGTACTTATTAAGAATATTTTATTTCAAACATATTACCAGAAACAGTTGGGTAGCAAACACAAAATTATTCTTTGAATTATACAATAATTTGTTACACATATTATACTTTTCTATGATATAAATTTGTCTAGAGATAGTATTCTACATGCAAACATTATTGCCAGAAGAATCTATAAATAGTAAACAATAGGTGTGTACAAGTAAAATTGATTACTTATAGATTTAATTAGCAAAATCCTTACCTAATAAGTATTATTTAATTTTG